>CM033034.1:21932632-22242632 GCA_019207045.1 Branchiostoma floridae x Branchiostoma belcheri | reverse complement strand
AATGCACATGACTCCTTTATACGCTTGCAGAAGGCTAATGGCGCCCGCAGTGTGTGTTGAGGGATGATCGAAAGGCCCTCAAGTTTTGTCCTTTGCACTGCCTGCAGTGACCCAACTATGTTATAAACCTGCTTTAAATCAACTCTAACATAAAGCTCTAGTAGCACCCCATGACAAAACCGCAGAGAACACAGGCTGTAGTCCTGTAGCACTTACAGGGCCAAGGCCAAAACGCCCGTGCAATGCTTCGGGCACATTTGCGCTGCTGGTGCCATGTCGGGGTGTAACCCCTTGAAGAAAACAAACACTACTACCGCACAGTAGCTGTGCCTGCTTGTTAAAAAATTGAAACTTATGCCCTAACTGAATATAAAGAATTAACTGCAATAATAAAACATAATTTACCCATAAGAAGCTTACAACGGTGCTCAGACCTAGTTACTATGTTTGCTTCGTAGCAATTTCACGAGAAAAATTTTCCGAATGGAATGTGTAGTGATTATGATTTCGCTTTTGAAAAAAATGGGAGCTGGCGATTCCAAGAACTCATTTGTCATACACAGGAGTTCCTGTGTAAGAGAACATTCTTCGATAGGAGCCATATTGGGTAAGCTCCGTTTCGGACTGGAATTAATTCACAACAGTTGGGGAGACGTTTTTTAACGAGTTTGCTCAGTGTGACAGCATCTCTTCTCCCTAATTCAGAAACATCGAGCTTAGGCAAGCTCGACTAGCTGACTCAATAGGCGAAGCAGAGGTTACGAGGCTGCTTGGGATATTCCCTACCCCATTTGGCCGGAATGGTTTGGTACGATCAAACCGGGAAGGACCCCTACTCTTTTCGAGTATGGCGTGCCCGGGGTATGGCTCTCCCCGAACACGGGACCTCCATTTAACGTCCTATCCAAGGGACGACCCTAACTGAAGCTAAGTATTCATTATCTACCTGAGTGAGGTGAGCAAGTCGTGTAAAGTGCCTTTCGCAAGGTCAAAAGATCGGTGACATGGCGGGTTTCGAACCCAGGACCTCTTGAGCCTGAGCCCAAAGCGCTGTCGATTACACCACGCAATCTCACAGTTACTGTTAAAATGTTCAAAACCTGCAGTCCTTTGGCGCCACATAGGGCAATTGCAGTTGTATCGAGGTCACCTGAGTTAGCACCGAATGGCTCCAGACCCTTGCGATTTAACTCCGCCTTTTTTAAGCTCCTCACAATACAGACCCTGAAGCACAATAGCAATAAAGATGGAGAGACCAAACTATCACTTAATTCCATGTTCCTAGAACTGAAGTACAAGGGCTCAACCCTGGAAGTCTCACTACGCATACATAGATAAGAAAATCTCCAGAATATACGACTTCACTAAAAACGTGGGGAAAATCTTGTACCCATGACGCAATTGGCTTCCAAGAAGTCTTATACATCGATCAGGGATTTACAAACATCCCACAACAGAGACGAGGCCGCCATGTGCTTTTTGCAACTCATAATCATGTCTCATCTACATTACACGACGTCACAGAAGCGATTATTCATTCAGGACTTTACAAACACTCGTGCTGTGCAGTAGAAAATTTGTTACAAAGTCCCCTGTTGATTGTGTAAAGGGTGCTACAGTTTAAACGTTTCTGAATATGCTTTCTACCAACGTACTTCAACATACATTTCAAGCTGAAAGACATTGGAGATTGTAGCGATAGTGTTGAAACAGGGCTGCATTGTTAGATACCCACATGAGGCGAGTACCACGAGCATTTTTGGGGACGCCATTTACCATACACATTGGACACACAATCTTTATTACATTTCCATCCCCAGCGGCGCCTTGAACAGTCCTGCGCCTCAAGATAGGGAAGGCTATTTCGGAGCAGCAGCGCTTACAAAGAATAAAGCAACACTTATCCGGGAGAGATTCCATCATGGACGTTATCAAGTTTTTTTTCATATTATTCATTACTGGTAAGACCAGTGAAGTCTTCAACCTAAAAAAAGTCTAAAGCGAGCACAGCAAGTTTCTTTCAACCTCGCCTCATATCATTTTCTGAGCTTCATTCAACATATATAATACGATTCAACAAAGAATTCAGAACATACCATGTTTCCAAGGGTTGGCATTTTATGACAAATGATAGGAAAGGTAGTTACATTTGCTCACAAAAGTCATAGTCATAGTTTTACAGTATTAGGGAAACACGTGACAATTTGATTGCAGAGATTGATTTAAGTTGAAGTCCTTCCTGCAACAAATTGAACAATCTGTCGGCACCCATCTTCGCTTTACAGTCGTGTGTAATTGCTACAGCAAGGGGCTACACCAGTGACTGCGGCGTGTGTGTTCATCTACTATAATGTTTTCAAAGTGCTGAGTGCTAAGCAGAGAAAGCATCATGTACCATTTTTAACGTCTTTGGTATGACTCTGCCGGGATTGAACACACGATCTACCGACTGCAAAACAAGCACCCTATCCATGCACTTGGGCATTCCGCCGATTGAAGAGATTGGTACATTGATATAGGAAAATTGCTCAAATCATCAAATAACCCGCCACCGCTTCTATATTCAGTGAGAAATCTACACGCTGTCATTGGACACACACACATTCTGACATCATCAGAAGGAAGTCACGTGGTGCCGGACGGTTCCCATGCAACCACCAATGCAGTTCGAGTACATGCCGATATTACCAACATTTGATATTCTCAATATTAGATTAAGACGCGGCTTTGGATTTAAACCATTACCCTCGCCCAAGCCAACAAAACAAGCGGCGACAACAGGCAGTGAACGGCGGTGAGTAACGATATTATACAGCTCAGGGGGCTGCTTGCTTCGGGACGTTTTTGAAAGAGGCTAGGTTTGATTATCCTTTTTCTTTTCTTTACATTATATGATAGGCATATGCTACAGGACTCTGTACCTTTTAAAAGGAGAAGCCTTGCTTTTATTCAGGATAGGGAAACTAAAACGTTCCATCTTAGATACATAGAATGCTGTCCCTTTGATCTTATCATCGTAGCAGAAATATTTGGCACACTTGTATATGTTTCCCTTAGTGCCTTCTAACCAAACTGACTTGACAAGAATATTACACCTGAATCGGCGAATGTCAAACAAATGCCAAACCCTCATTTGCGCGTACGGAGGACTGCGGTCTCTCTACTAGAGAGTGCACTAGGCTGCCAAATGGTACAGTGGACCATTCTTGTTAGAACCAGCAAACCGACAAATGCTTTCAACACTCATAAATGTGATTTAAATCCCAGTTTTGCTGCCCCTAATTTCGTGGATCAGTCTTCTTTGGGGACAATTATCTACGTATTGTCAAATCATGGTGTAGCTTAACGGCAGTATTCCGCTCAGAACCAAGTGGTCCCGAGTTAGAATCTTCTCACATGACTGATCTTATGCCCTTAGGAAAGGCACTTTGCACGACCTTCTTTACTCAACCTAGGTGTAAAATTGGGTACCTGACTTTGGTTGGGGAGGTAGGGCGGTGGAAGGAGAGGGCCTTCGATGATACAACATCGTGTCCGAGACACAGCGGATAACGCCCCATTGTTCTTTACCTGCTCTCTGTCCATTGTATATTGCACTGTTAAGATAAGACGCAGTGCAGTGCCGAATTGTCCTCGTCTGTCTTAAGGCAAAAACCAATACCAAGGAAACTCCAACCACGACGGGCAGCTGAAGCCATATTGAAAAAAAAAGCAGTGTTATATAGAGGCCTTCTCAAAATGCGTTTTTTCTAGCTGGACCGGCCCTAAAAAAACGGACCTGAAAAAAATTAGCAGACCGGATGTTGGACCAATTCTAAAATGAATAGATCATACTGGCAGGCGTTTACGTGTTTTCGAAACTTACAGATCCAAGAAAATAAACAGAGCGAAGTAGGGGAGAGTTGAAAGTTATTTTTACCAGGTTTCTACAGTCAAACTTGGTCTAAAACAGAGGCCGTTAGTGTTGTTTACATGACTCGGATAGAATCTATAACGTCAATGAACGTCAGATACCAAGCAGGATCATGTGTAGGAAAATGGACCATTGTTTTGGGTATCGCCCATTCAGGAGTTTTTAGATATGTTTAGGTTCAGGTCAGGAAGTGGATATGATCCTCTAGCCGGACCTGAACTGTACTTTACCTGAATTTTCTGTACCGGTACCCATCCCTATCGTTGCGGTATATGCTATCGCAGGTACGTCGTACGAGCTTTGTGGCCGGCTTTAGACGTAATATACAAGCAGCTGGTTATATTCCACTTAACGGCCTGTCACGGGTCACGTCTGAACATCTATCTGCAAGTGTTCTTTAAAACTATCCGGTGAAGATGCACAAGATATTGTGCTTGGTGACAACAAATTCCACTCAATAATTCTGAAAAAAAATACGAATTTTTGAACACAAAATCCTAGGTTGGTAACTCTGGTTCTTGAAGGCATAACTATGTCTTGTTCTTTTTAACTGGTATTAGATGCCTATCTGTCGGTACGTGTACCAGATAATCAGTGATGTAGTACATCATGCAAGGTCTGGTCATTTTCCTTCTGTCTTTAAGTGATATCCACTGCAGGTCTGTTTTCATTTTGGTAGCGCTAGCATCTGTTTTAGTTGCTCGTTTGGAATCTGACAGCTTGATTCTGCACCGTATCTACTTTATATTTCAGTCATACCGCACGTATGGTGAAATATTTTGTATTTGAAATGTTTCTGCTTCTTCTTCTTTCTTCTTCTTCTCCTGTCAAATCTTCAAATCGCTTCATCTCCGTCGTTCCTGGACCGAACTTTGGCACAAGGGTAGAGTAGGCTAATACCCCGCAAGTATTTGTATATGTTCTGTTTGTATGTTATATGTCCAAGAAGATTAGTGACCAATTGCTAAGTGACCAATTGCTGAGTACAATTTGTAAAGTTTGTCAGCTAATGGACTAATAAAGTATACAAGCATCCCTCAGAATTTTTTAAAACATTTTTTCAGATCTGCCTTTGAAATGGTTTTATTGAGTTTTTTTTGTCATTTTTAGACCAAAACTGTGTATTTTGGCCCCCTGTACCCTAGTATTATAACCGAATGAGCTGCATTTCGACACAGAGGTGCCTTGATCATACGTCCATATAGATTTAATAACAGTTTTGGTAGACAATACAAGAATTTGATTTTGCGATTTTTTTACGAAAAAAAAAAGGACAATTTTGAGTTTTGACCCTTGTATCCTTGTTTTACAACCAAAAGTCCTAAATTTTGCTGAAGGGGTGCACTAGGTATTCATTCAAATGACCAATGTATAATTTTTGGCATAAACCACGTCAAAATTATTCATTTGGAGATTTTTTTGTCATTTTGCCAATGGCCAGAGGAGTATTTTTACCAGAATATAGAATGTCGTACGTTTTACGAATGAGGATGCGTGTGGGTAAGTTTGCTAAACGGTACCGAATCTCTGCAACACAGAATTTGACGCCAAAAAAATCGATAGGTCTATAATATTCATATAACAGCTGTGGTCAATTGCAGAAAACAATTTGAAAACCTACGATGTATATATGTATACACGATAAATGAAACAAAAGGCATTTCAAAAATCCGCACGGAGTAAAAAGGATATCGCGTGAACAGGATGCTCTGTATTCCTGTAGTAACACACCAGCCTTTAGATGCATGGTATGTTTATGTGATGATTTATGTATACATATCATATCTATACAGCAAATAATATTTGTAACCTTGAACCTGAAGTTTTAGAATGAACGCAAAGGAATTACATTACAGTCTTTGTTGTAAAATATGTTTGCTCTATGACGTTACAGTGACGTGATCATGGACACATAGTATGCAAATGACATCAAATTATCCGCACTGGGATCATTCTTTCTCTGTAGCGTAGTGGTAAAATAACATCACTTAAAATCATAACGCTAGAAGTGCGTCAGCATGTGGCATATTTCATTAGGTTTTCGACTTGGGAACAGCAATCGAGGGCATTTTAAGCATCCAATCAACGTAGTCATTCATCCTTACCAACCGAATATTGTAGTTTTGAAACCAGGCTTTGGGACTTTTATAGTCACTCATCTATATAGAGTCCATTCCAAGACACCATGAGGGTTTTTAGGCGATATTTATAATTAGTCTGAATTATTTTGAATAAAAGAATATCTGAGCCACACTAATTAAATTATTTTCAAAAAATTGACTAAAAAAATACTCATTTATTTGAAATTCTTTGAATATTTTAGAAACATTTTGAAAGTAACTTTACAAAAATATCTTTATTTAGAATAATTGTGAAACCTCTCTGTGATTATTTCACATTTACAAATATTTACAAAAAATGGTAAACCTGGCCAAATGGTAAAATTAGTTTATTGCCCCCATAAAAGTAAGCCCTATTGTTGCATCTGTATATTTTTAGATTTCACTGCTGGGCACTGGTGGATCCTTCGTGGTGGGCCATTGTTGCATGGCACCCAACCATACTTTGCAAGGATGTGTGAATTGCTATATTCCCAGCCCACCGAACTATTTACAAAAAATGGTAGAAAATGGTAGAAAATGGTAAATAATGGTAGAATGCTGTTATCATTATTTAGAAACCATTAGAAGTATCCAATTCCACACCATGAATATTTCCAAAGTTTTACAGGACCAGGGAAATATTTATAAAGTTAAAACAGTGTTAGAAATATTTCTGAAGTATCAAATGTCCCAGACATATAATTACAAAACTTTAAAATCAATTCTAAACAATAGCAACAAACATCAGCATGGTGTCTTGGAATGGACTCTATCGTTATAGTTAATTTATCTTACTCAGGAATGTCAAGAATGTCCATAACAACTGTACCGCCGTAATGCCAACTTTTTCGAAAGTACAAGTGTTTGTTTTTTTCTACTTCCATGTAAATGAAGTATTGTTTTGATTCTGAAAGATGAATGGGAACCGTTTGAGGGATTTCAGTGACCTTTGATACGTAGGTCATTATCATCATCATCATCATCATCATCCTCGCCGCATAGATACATGTACCGCCTCGAGATATGTCATCATCATCATCATCCGGGCGTGACGGTTGCACAGATGGCCATGAATCTCTCCCTCCATCCTTCCCTATCCTCCATAGCCTTGGGCAGATCTTCAGCCGAGCAGAAACTTCACAAAGTTGATGTTTTGCGTGGTCTACCTCTGCTAGCATGACCATGCCTGGGAGTCCACAGCAGAACGTCACTAATGATCTCATCTTTACTCCGCCATGTGTGACCAGCGAACCTCAGCCTTCTGTCTCGTCTGTCTTGAGATAACGGTGGAAGATCTCCATACAACAGGTTTTTTTTTGTAGGATGTGTTCTCCAGGAGATGTTTAGAGCCACACGTAGCATCTTAGTGCAGTTGCCGTCAAGTTTGTTGTCAAGTAGTTTTGTTAGTGTCCATGTGTCGCTACCATACAGCAAAACAGAGACTGCAGTTGTTTGTAGAAAATCACGCTTTAGCTTATTAGGTAGGTTTGATTTCCAGATTGTAGGTAGGCGGTTATAGTGTGTTGCTGAATGTCGTTTGTTATTTGGTATGTTGGGGATTGCCCAGAAAAGAGAAGTTGAATAATGTACAGCTCTAAAGTCTACTGGGGCTCCTGAGGGCAGACAGAGATAGAGAACTGGGACCATTGCGGTCAGAAAGAAAACTAAGGGAGCTAAGGAAGCTCACATTGAACAAGACAAAGTGCAAAGACTTGATAAAACACTGATTGCAGGTCTTAATATTTCATGGAAGTATGATGTCTAAGAACTCGGGTTGTTCAGGGAGTTGTTTCTTTTTACATCGCGTCAGGCCCCTTCGCGGTTCATCAACATTACGTGTACAGACGGAACATGATCGGAAAGAACTGCTAACTGCGAGCAAGCCAAGCATAACATCTCCCAAATTAGCAACGTACACTATGGACTAAGTAATTGGGTTCAAACAGCGTATATGAAAGGTCATCATATCTATCAAAACCTACGACTACTCCTTGACACCATGTCGTACACAGAAAATAAGATATCCCTAGTATACTGCTGTTATTAGACTTGTAAAAAGCCTATGGTGCGCTAGAGTGGAATTTCCTTCATAAAACTTGGACGAATTTAATTTTGAAAATAGCGTTAACGTTACATACCTTTGTTAGCTTCAAACAATCTACAGAAAGGGACCATTTACATCAGAGCCCACCAACCTTCCCTCAACCGAGACGGGGCCGATACCGACTGCCAAGCACCTTTGACCGTCTTCTGACGTCACACTTCCAGTCTGGATGTGTGACTTAGGATTGGGGTTATTTCAACTTGATACGGATCATAGGACTTATCGAAAGCTTGTTAGTAAGCGCTTTATTTTGTGTAGGGTAACATAATCTACAGAACTGAAGGTCAGTCAGTAACACCGGATGGACGTCAGAATTCTTCAACTTACACGGAGGAATTCGACAAGGCTGCCCGTTGTCCTCAACCCTCTTTCTATTTGCAATTGAAATCTTAGCATTATACATTAACCAAAAAAGACATTATAGGAATACGACTAACTTACAGACAGTAACATATTAGAAAAGTGAAAACATCGCAAGTTGCAGATGACACTACTTTACTCTTTGGTCTGTACAAATTACAAGATATGTACTGTCACACTTAAGTTGCGGGACATGTACTAACCCTCAGGAAAACACAGGCTGTATATGGGTAGGGTGTTGCAAATTCCAAAAGAAACAATTACATGGAATTTCCACACCCCAAACACCAGTCAAGTCACTTGGGATATACTTTCGTCACAACAAAAGTGAATGTGAAGAAAAAAAAAACTGGCGTGAAAAAAGTCATCAAAATATAAAAAAAGATATACTAAAAACATTGGGAAAACTATTAATCTTAGTTTCTATGGAAAGGGGTGTTAGATATCAGATCCTTCCCACAATGCCATAGTGACACGGGACAGTATTAAAACTCTGAAACAGTCTCAAATATCTTATTGTACTTCATCACTTCAGTCCTAGAAAACGTCATTGTTAAGTTGAATAGTTTGTTTTACAATTTATTGTGGTCCGGGTTTACATGCCCTATAATTAAACTTTTAATGGACAACACATCAGGCGATTGGAAAACCATACCACGTCTATACCTAAACAGTCTTGGGAATGATTATCTTATCCTATATATGCTCTTTAGAACAGTTCAAACTCTCCAAGTATGGAGCATATACCACTATACTATAATATACTATATATATAGGTAGTATTGAGTGGCACAAAGCTGGAGGGGGAATGTACCTAAAACACTTATATCAAATGAAGTTAGAAATCACATCATTTTAATTGGGGATCTAGTTATGTCATTTGTCAACAGGGCAAGAAAAAGAGCACATCATTGTATTATAAAAATGGATAGATTCAGGAATCATATATTTATAAGAGACCTCCTAGATAAAAATCACTATATTGATGAGTTGTATATACCAGACAAACTAGAAGGTAAGAAGACCTGGCTAGTTGAAATGCACACAGTGAAAATGCAATTCCCAAAAGCTGGATAACACTTCTAAAAGGCATACAGTGTCATTCCACCGAACAAAGTAGACAAGAATTTGATTACAAAATGTACACAAGTAAGTATCTGTATATCAAGCTAATTCTCGATAAAATCGACACCCCCACAGCTTGGAAATATTGGGAGACACTTTTGACAGAAATGCCGAATCGTTTCAAATTCCGTGTATTGACAGAACAATTTACGACCCAACTGAAAGAAAACTATCAAATTTCATGTACAAATTACTATATAGAATTCTGCCAAGTAACAACAATCTTTATAAATGGAAAAGAAAAGGTCCTCGATTATGTAACATTTGCAAACAAACAGAGAATGAGGAACACTTGTTCTTAAGCTGTCTCAGGTTAGAAAACGTTTTGAAAGAGTTAAGAAACTCTTAAATGGAATCATGACGAATATCATCATTATTAATTTTGAATCACGTATAATTGGAATTAAGAAAAATGTACACATGTCAAAATCAGGACATCACACATAATCAATTCATGGGTACTATACAAAGACAAGACATGTTTTGGTAACATAAATCGTTTTACATTATTCTACCGAAACTTACAAGTATACAGAAAGTAAATTATCAGAAATCAAAGCTAGACAATAATGGGGAGAGTTAATACCTTAAATGATGTGTTGTACAATATGTAAATATAGAGTTTGTATACTTATTTGTAAATAAAGTTTATGGATATGACCATGAATAGTAAAAATAAAACTGCCAAACAACGTGCGCTAAGACAACCAAACTTGGTGACTTTTCCTCGAGTTTAGTATAGAACAATTGTAAAAAAAGTAATTGGGTTCTAAGTGTAAAGCTTTTGAAGGCCGTTGTGTGACCGAATACTGTAAATGCAGAAATGTTCGCGGTGGGTGGTTTTATATTCGCGGTTTTCGCGGTGGCCACTTCACCGCGAAATTAAATCCACCGCGAACATTTACCCATTACATTATGGGACTAACGTCTATGAAGCTAGGTAACGTCATAGACTGTAGTCCCATAATATAATGGATAAAATAATATGGACTTTACACGGTGGTTTTAATTTCGCGGTACGATACGTCGAAATTAAATCCCAGCGAACGTAATGCATTTACAGTATCCAATACCGCATTGATAAAGGTGTATTCGTTGTATTTCATCAGCCAGAGAAATGTCGTCAAGTCCGGCTACCGAAATCTTCCCTTAGGAACTCATTAGGAGTCCCATAAAACACTTCGGGAACAAAATACGCCGAAGATTTCGATAGCAATAGGGAGTGATAAATTCGAAGCGCCATTTGAATCATCTAAGTGGCTTTTAACGATCCAAACTTTAAAGACCACGTCATACCGCATGATGTGGTCTTTACCTTAAACTTACTTTCAACTTAGAGAAATGACAACTGACGAGTTACATAATGCCTAGACGTGATATCGCGTGGCGCAATCGACAGCGCGTTGGGCTCCGGTCCAAGAGGTCCTGAGTTCGAATCCTGCCGTGTCACCGATCTTGTGCCCTTGGGAAAGGCACTTTACACGACTTTCCTCACCTAACTCAGGTGTTAATGAGTACCTAGCTTGGGCTAGTGGCAGAGACAGGCCTTGGGGGCATGTTCGGGCATGACGCACCCGCCATGGCACACGCTTCAAGGGTAGGAGGAACCCCTTGCATCCTTGGTCGGAAGTCCTCTTAGGAGACGGAAACTCCATATAGCAAACCTGCATCTGCTGGGGTAGTCTTACACGTGACATGCAACTCTGTCCATGTGACACTTAGTGCGCCAGTTGACTAGAGGGTGGAGAAGGACGTACACATCTCTCCTTCACCTTAAAAAGTCACGTGCAGGCCTGGCAGACGGCGAGTAATAACTGTCTGCTTACCGAGACAGATGGATGCCAACAGAAGTCATATTTCATCATTTATTTTATTCAACAAACAAACAAGACGAGACAAAATGGCACCAATGCACTCAAGCCGCACCACTTGACATAAATGAATATGAATATGTACTTAAGATAACAGTGTATAAATTGACTTTGATTTTATTCAGATCCACTTTTAGCTATTAACGGGGGCCACCCTAAGATGCCCCCTGCCCTAAGATGCCCAAATTTTTTGCTGATCTTATTATGCATAAGTACGCCATGTTTGTTGCCACTGACTATGATGATTAGAAAGGTAAATAAACCAAGTCCAAACAAACAGCTTTTTTTTCTATCAAAAGTTTTTTACACATGTTCACTTCCCCTTTTTTTTGAAGACAGAATTTTCACAATAATGTTGGTACTGCCGAATCACTGTGGTCACCTGTTACTAGGTATTGGTGGCTCGTGGCCATAAATAAACAAGCAATTAAAAACAGCCACACAACTTTCATACACATAAGAAAAAAGCTTCACAAAATACTACAAATATTGGTCTTCAAATGTTTGTTGAGTAGAAGAACGGCCATAGAAAAAACAACATAAGCATCACCGCCTTTGTTTTCCCCAGGGAGTGTGGCCCCGCAGGTGGCAGACGAGCGAATGCCAAAAAGATTTGTTACTTTAAAAATGATTCGTACCGTCTATAAAAATAAAACTTCACAGAGTGATGTCGAATATGTTTCCCAATACGTACACAGAGTTTTTTTGTGATTTTGGCGTTGTCGTTTGTCGTAATGATTTTGTTAGTCGGGCCGCCGCATTCAGTGCATTTCGCCCATTTCCCATGAAAATACGACCTGGATTGTGAATGATTTAGCCCTCCTCACGGGAGACAAGAAGCACACACAATCACAATTCTACTGTCAAAAGAAAGCTAATATATCATAAAATTAGAATCTTTATTTATGTTTGTCTAAATTGGTCACCAGCTTCCGAAGAGAGCAAATTCCAAAAGCGGGGCAAGTTAGGGCGCACTGTTTAACGCGGCTCAAAATCGGAATTTATATTCACGATAACGTCCTCGGTGTTTGCCAGTTGTAACGCGGAGGGTGAAGGGTTCATGAACAGTATGGATGCCTTCCTTATTCAAGTATGGTCTCTACATAAATGAATGATGAAACTTGACCACTCTTTGGCAACTAGTGATGGAGCGCCGTGAGTTCGAGCGCGTAAAAAGGGGGGGGGGGCATCTTACCGCGGCCCCCGTTACAACATTATGTTGCCAGCTATTCTTCCAGTGGTCTACATGGGTCATAAAATCATTACACGGGCAAAGTTGGTTACACATAGGGACAATCAAACAATTAAAGCAATCAGCTGGTTGTCCCAAAACCTCAGTAATAGACTTAAGAAGGTCCATATGCTACCGTGGATCCAATGTCAATGTCAAATTTCTACCACCAAACACGCACGGCACCTGACGTCCTAATACCCCTGCCCAATATATAATACATTTGGCGAAATCGATCAGACGACGATTCTGCGGCAATCGCCCGAGCCTCGCTTATGATGATAAGTTTATTGCACAACAATTGTACAAGGTAGAAAGTATGGCTTATTTGTGACATAGACGGTTTTCAGGTAAAAAAATAAGCGCAACCCTCTGTCGATCTTAATATATAAATATGGCCGATCTTCCATCGATACGCCCGAAGATCGTGGATAACGTGACAGGGATATCAATGAGACTCATGAAGTAGCAGACATGACCAACCTTTTACTGACGAACCTTTTACCAGCTTTCACTCAATCATGCATTTTGTACAATGTATGTGAAATGACATGTGCATAGATTTATTAGAAACTATGTAATCTGTATCTTTGGTATATTTTGTCTGACCGCTATCTCTCCCATCATGACCTCAATGAAAATAGGCTTGCCGATTTGAGATTCTCATGAATAGACAAAACATTCCACTAGGGTGGCAACCGAGAGAGAGAGAACAGAGCGCTCAGCGAGCGTTATTTACGTCACCTTTTCATTCGGTGACAAACATGTTTGGCGCCTATATTTACAATCATGGCAATCATTTCCTTACTTATTTTTTGTTTGCTTGTTTATCCTATTTTTGCATATATACAAACAAACACAACATGATAGTGCAGCAGAAATGAACATGCAGGGGGACAGAAACCTGTGTTGCTTTGGTAGGCCTCCTCCAAAAACTGGATGATATGAATGGCTTAGACTTTACATTTATCAAAACTAAAGAAAATCAAACTAGAAAGTAGTTGAAATTATGTCATCCAACACTTCAGAAACATATAGCAGTTGTTTTCGTACTGACATGGTCATGCTAAGGTAAGAATTACACGAATCCATTTACTCAGGTTTAACCCCAGGTATCTCACCATGAAGCCTATTTCAAATCGTGAGTATGCAACCTTTTCCGTTGGTTTAATGACTGGGCGGATGCACACTCAGCAGGAGGCAACCTCTACGGGTAAAAGCTAGATAATGTGTACATTTCTCTTGGTCTTTGGAAGAGAAAGGTCAACACCTTTGTTTCCTGACAAGTATATTGCGTTAACGCGCCTTGTATTGTATCACCTATTGGCCTACTTTTTTTTTTTACTTTCCTTTACATTGTTTCGACAAAGTCCCTCGTAGCAGACTGATATCAAAACTAGAGTGGAATTCAAGGTACCACACTACATTGTTTAATATAGAGCAAACGGTAGTGGTAAAAGGGAAGGCCTCAGCTCCAGTTTAAGTAAGGAACTGTCCTGGGACCATTGCTCTTCCTCTTGGACGTCAGTGCTGGCGTGTACCTACTTTGTTATATTTCAGCCATACCATAGGTATGGTGAAATATATTGTATTCGTAATCTTTCTTTCTTTCCTTTCATTTTCTTTCTTTCTTTCTTTCCTACTCCTGTCTACTCCAGCGTACAAACCGAATGAATAACAATGTAAAGCCATACAAATAAATGATAATTAACTAATAATTGACATAACGTTACATATCTTTGAAAGACTCAAAATAAATCAATAAATAAATTATGACAACTAAGTGGTGAATCAAAACATAAATAAACCAAACTAACGGTCGGGGGTATTTCACCTGGCCCTTCCATTGTTTTCTCATTTATAAATTAAGAAAGAATGAAGCCATAACGAGATGGAGAAGAATTTTAAATCTGATTTTTTTAGCCATATGGATTATGTCATTTGGTTCTTTTGCCCCTAATATTATTTTTGTCAATACGAAAATACAGCACTTTGGTACATACAACTGCAATGAAGCTATGTTTTTCATGTGCATAAACTCATGTTTGCGCAAGTTGATCTGTATTAATAAGAAAATGTTCTATTTCATCTAATTAAAAAATCATTTTGTAATAACTGCAGATCATTAGAAGATATCAATTTGCGCAAACTATGAATATTGTGCTATGTCTGGAGATATGCACATATATGCGCCATTTCAAAAAGGGAGATAGAGCGGTTCCCAGTAACTACAGGCCTGTTTCATTAACCTGTATTTCCTGTAAACTACTTGAACACATTATCCATAGCAATATCATGAAACACTTAGAAGGCCACAATATACTAACGGACTACCAGCATGGTTTCAGAGTAAAGTAAACACAGCTTATTTTAACAGTTCACGACATAGCTGGGGCACTGAACAATAAAAGACTGGGGGATCTAGCAATACTGGAGTTTACTACTGCCTTCGACAAAGTCCCACATATCAGACTGATCAAAACTAGAATACTATGGAATTCAAGATACCATACTAAATTAGTTGAAGGCCTTCCTAATAGAGAACAAATGGGAGTGGTAGCAGGGAAGGCCTCAGCTCCAGTTTAAGTAGCGTTTGGGACCTTTGCTCTTCCTCTTGCCAGGACAGATCAACTCAAGTGTTAGGTTATTCGCAGCTGCCTATTATATGTTGAGCTCTCTACAAAGGATGATTCACAACTTCTTCAGAAAGATCTGAACACCCTGGAAGAGTAACAAGGGAAATTATAGCTTATGCAGTTCAATTCCGATAAATGTTATATAATGCACATAACGAACAAACGAACACCAAATGTATCTCCTTCCCAATTCTGTGGTCAAACATTAGCAACCACGAAAACCCACCCATGCCTGAGTTTTACATTAACAACTGAATTGAAGTGGGGTGTTCATGTTAACAAAATTGTAACCAAGGCTAAACAACAAGGAATTGGGAGTAATCAAACGCAACTTATGGGCACGCTCAGCCAGGGTAAAATCACTTGCATACACGTCACTGGTAAGACCTAACCTTGAATATGCTGCAACAGTATGGAACCCCTATACAAAGATAAAGATTCGGGTTCAACAATAAAGACAAAGATAAACTGGAAAGGGTACAGAACCAAGCTGCCAGCTTCTGTACAAACAATTGCAACTACAGCAGGGATGCTAGTGATACCAAAATGAAAGCAGAACTGCAATGGACGTCACTTGAAGACAGAAGGAAAATGTCCAGACTTTGCATGATGTACCGACTGATAAGTATCTAACACCAGCTCAAAAAAGAACTAGAAACAGCCATGCCTTCAAGCACCAGAGTTACCAACCTAGGATTGTGTTCAAAAATTCGTATCTTCCCAGAACTATCGTAGAGTGGAGTATGTCATCACCAAGCTTCTTTTGATAGCTTTAAAGAACACTTGCAGATAGATGTGCAAAAGTTAGGTATGACGGGTCGTTCAGTGAAATATAACCAGCTGCTGCCGCGCCGCGTGCCTGCAAAGCTGGTGTGTTACGCCGAAGGGCGGTTATACCGGCTATATAGATACAGATACAGAAGCTGGTGTGTTACGCCGAATGGCACGCAGTTATACCGGCTATGTAGATACCGATACAGAAACACTTGAAAAGGTTACTATCATTTGGCGACGTATGGGGTCGTGTTAGTTAGTTCTTTCATATATAGCCCTAGCCTCATGAATACCGCAGCACCGCATAATAAGTGTGGCAATAAAAAATTCTGCAATGGCGACGGTTTTGTTGTTTTTAAGTATTAATGATTGTTGCGGTAGGTGTGTTGTATTTGCGTTCTATCCTTTTACTTGGATGTATGTATGATTATTTTACGTGATGGATGTTTGTAGGGCATTGCTGGTAACAAGAAAGGCGACGTGTGACAAGTGGCCTATTATAATTTTTCATTGACTATACAAATAAGGTCCTAATTTTGATAAAAGATATCAGTTGATCATCTCCTCTACCTACATAACAATATGTTCAAAATATGAAAGTCTCAGCAACCTATTTAAATTATGTAAATTTACATGACTCACGTCTGCATTCTCAAGTTAACGTACACGTTGCCAAATGCCACAAGAATGGAATGTACGTTATTTTACACTATAATAATAATTTTCCATTAATTATGTAAATTAGGTAACAATTTGCATAATCGATATCTATCAATATTTCTCTCTTTTTTATTCACATATGTCATGTTTAAGTGTCCTAGTAGTAAGGAAATACTGTGGCTTAATAACCAGTGCTAGTTTATTATGCAAATTAGCCCCTGATTTGCATTAATAGCCCTTATTCATGGAAGGTATCTCCGAAATTATCTATGTATGAAAAATCACAATAATCAGTCAACCCATTACCGAGTTATTCCCTTCCAAAAGGATGTCACAATTGCGCACGCGCGGACGAATTGCTGTGGAATTTCGGAAATTTTCGCCAATCGGATATATCCTTAATAATAAGCCTAATATTTCTCTTTTGAGTTACACATGGCATATCTTCTAGCATTCTTACATGAAGTGCAGTGTATTTATAAACTGATAATGCAAATTAGCCTCTGGTTTGTATAATTAGCATTTAGCTATGTGAGGTATCTTTGAAGGAGGCAAAGGAATAAAGATTGATAAGATTTAGGCCAGCATTTTCAGCAGAATGATTATAAATAGCTTTTTCTACTCACTCTCTTAGGGCTACCGGTGTACCCAGGGTGAAACTTTTTCTGATATTGTATAAAGAAGAAATCATCTGGCATTCGGTGGGCCTAAAAGAGTTAAGTAAACTGGGTGACAATTAAAGAATCCCAATAAGTCTTTTATTTCTGCATTGAATGATACAGTATTAGAACGACGTGCATGTGCAGATGCCTAATTACGGCATGTATTCTTCTACTTTCGGTTTTAGCCATCGCCGGATATTCACAAAAGTTTGTTTTTTTCTTAATCAGGTAAAAATCAATGCGCGAGCTGATTTCATTAAAAAATGTGGCCCGATATTCTTCGTCTGACATTTGTCAGACAGCACGACTGTTGGTGACTGTTGCGGTGTCGAGCGCAGTCCTGACCTGAAGCATGTAGTCTGGAATAGATAGACACTACGTTGTAAGTGGATGGAGGAAAACAAGGCAAAACGAATAGACGTAGTTTTCCAGTTCTATTAAAATGCCATGCTAAACGTGCTATAATAGTGGTATAGGGTATACTGGTTACATAACGTACGATGCAAAACATTCAGAAATCCATGCCATGGTGAATCTTCGGCATATTCTAGTGAAAATAGCCAGAGTTTATAGACAATTAATAGATTAATGGATACATAAGGACTCTCGTCCGCCTCTCTCTCATTTTCACAACCAACAGTAAATTTGTTTGCTATTCAATTTCGCAAATCTAAACATCACTGACGCTTCTTACCATTCAATCATGAGCTTGCATCATAAGTTGGTGCGTGGTGGCTACAGACAGTTCAGACAGTTCTTACCAGAAAGGTAATAAATCTTAGTGTGTATGTGGCAAACAAGACAAGTTAAGTATGTCCTGTCAGTAATGTGCATTATTGTCACAGTTCCCGTTGTGATAAAACGCACACCTTGGATTATCTCGGCACTAAACCGAAGCACCTTGAAGCAAACCCGCCGGGAGCTTTCCAACGTCTGCCTCAGCGTGGCGCCTGGCTAATAACTCAGCACGACAGGGGAGGTGTGTTGTCTCCTCGGAGACAGTACCATTAATACGTACTGACAGTACATACTTACCTCCACATCCCCTTGGCATTTCAGCCATTCACGTTGTGACAAAACACATCTGCCACGGTTGTTTCTAAGAAGCTCCTGTGACCGCCCACGTATTTCTAGATCCACATTTATAATACCCCCATTCCACTGGGACGGCGCTCTCGCGGCGCTCTCACGGCGATGGCAAATTTGACCATCGCGGTGAGAGCGCGGTGGGATAGCCAAGGTCGCCATGGGAGCGCGGTGTGAGCGCGGTGAGAGCGCCATGAGAGCGCGGCGGGAGTGCCATCGCGGCGAGAGCGCCGTCACCACGGCGATGGTATGGAGCCCTGCCATACCATCGCCGTGAGAGCGCCGAGGATGGCGATGCAACAATGATCGCCGTGAGAGCGCCATGAGAGCGCCAAGAGAGCGCGGTGAGCGCCAATAGGGCTAAACAATGGTATATGATAGGCCCCATTCCACTAGGACGGCGATCTTACCGCGCTCTCGCTGCGCTCTCACCTATAGTTCAATGCAGTCTTTATTCTTGAAGAAGTATATTTTGATGAATTTTGTTGTCAAATCATACTTTTGTGTCATGAATCACTTCCTAATTAAAATCATGGGTACAACAGATTGGACAACTACACATACGGTGTTTTATTCAGCGTTTCGAGTCACAGGATTACTCCAGATTAGATATAACACAAATTGACGAGAAAGAACTCGAAGAAATGTTCAAAATGTACAATGAATTAAATTGAGATAGAATAATCGAGAACACAAAGGTTTATTATGTCTTATTTTTAAATGTTAACAGAATAACATTTTAGTTTTCATGTAGATTGAGATTAAAGAAGACTTATTTTCAATATATCAAATCGTTTCACTATTCAATAATTTACGATAATAACCTGGCATGATAATGATATTCATTTTGAACAAGTTACAGGGCAAATTTAATTTTAAAAAAGCGTGGCAATGAAAAAGCATTGCCATGGCGACGGTAATATCGTTTGTCTTTGTTATATATGTATGTGGTATCTTGATAGAGATGATTGAGGAATTGTATGATTGGTAAGTCATGGTCATGTTCCGGGCTGTATGTGCTAGCGTCGTAGTGTCGCGTCACGTTGTCCTTGATGTGCTGTGTAGTATGATGTTAATGGTGTGGTTTAGATGGTGTTGTATATGGATTGGTAGCAAGGTCTATAGTATTAAAGTGAATATGTTGTCACCTGTGTAGAATCAAATACATAGATGCAGTCTGTTGTAATCTATCACAATGTTCATGTGAAACCGTCTGTAATTTGCCGATGACAACAAATACCAAGATATTGGAAACAACTGCAACATTGAGGTATGTGCTTTTTCTGTACAGTCACCTTAAGTACATCGATATAGATACGCGCATAAAAGGAACGCAAGACATATTAGTCCCTACAATCTTATGTCTGTGCGTGTGAGTGAACCCCGTTATCATATGAGCTTTTATGTTGTACTGTTACGTCCATAGCGACTTCTCTGAGCGAACCAAAGGTACACATGGCTGTACGCCAAGGTGATCATGGCCAACAGGAAGGATGCCGCTTCGTAACATGGTCCATGGCGGTGTGGAAATGCTCAGATCATATGCAGCAATGAAATATAACGTTACCCCATTAGTGTAATTTGCAATGTTATAGATTCTAATTACAGGGGGACCGCAAAATTCCATCGCAGATTTGTACTTTAGACAAACGACAACCTTAGCTGAACGCGCGCGCAATTACGGCATTATTTAAACGTCTCGTTTGTAAGATGCATATAACCTCGCACAAGTTAAATATTACCATAGAGAAATATCAAAACAATTAACAAAGTTGAAATTAGAAAGATTGTTTCAAGCATGCTACATGTTACATTGATATTGTGCAATAATCTGCGCCTGGCCAGATAAGTGTTGCGTTTCGGGTAATCCATTTTATTTTATCGGTTCCAAGGAAGCAAGGTATCTGGCCAACGCCGCAATGTTGACATAGGTGTATGAATAAGCCATTCTATAACATCTGCTTAAAGATCAAGAGCTGAACGACCTTCTGTGACATACAGGGAGATACAACCAAGTTACGGTAGGTTGGTGCTTGCGGGTAAAAACTTCTCGGTTCCGTTGAAATACGGGTCAAAGATCTGGCGTTTCGTGGATCTTTAAACGTGCCAGCTGTGATTAAAACGCAAACGGACACTCCTTCATCGGGGACTTCCAACTTTGGAATACTCTCCGCGAGAGTAGGGCGTGATTATGATGCAGAAGCCACTGTTCATACCGACTTAGTTTTGTTCCGTGCTACTCGGTGTACATGTCACTTCGGTGGCAATTCGGGTCGATGACCTGTTCCGACTTTTACGTCTGCCCTCTAAAGCTACCCTCAAACGCGGGGCGAAGAATTTCTTATCCTGAACTTTATTCTTTATCCAAACAAGGACTTCCAGGCCCTTGTCCCAAGAATTTTGCTAGTTTTTCCCATACGTCCACGTTTTGGTGCAGTGACCCAGCGATGAACGTTTTGGTGTCCCGGAAGGGTAGTGAGGTCGGGTTTACGTCAATCTGGAGGGTACCGCCTCTTCCGCCGGGACACGTGTTCGTCGGGCCCATGCCAACCACGGGGTGCCCTCCCATGTGACCTACGTGGTGGCTTTTGCCGTGCGTCTATGGCAGAATAACTATGCAGCACATTATCTTTTGTTACAAAGCAACTGACAAAAGGGGAGGTAAGTTGGTCACTCATATGATTTGGATTGTATTTAGAAATATCTGGTGTATAGATGTCATGTATGCCTTCCTTTTACTTAGCCGTATTGTGTGATGAATGTGATGATTTGTATAAGCTTGCCGCTTGGTGGGGTGGATGGCCGGGGCCCTTAACGGACGCTGGGCGCTACAGGGAAAACATGAGATGGGGCATCTTAGTTTAAAGTTATGTAGGGAGAAAGAGACATGTCATGCATTTGCGTGAGCGTGATTATCGTCGCGGTGGTTCTGCTCTGTTCCGTGAGTGTGAGTGGTTCTGTTCTAGTAATCAGTGGCGGTTTGTTTACATCTCCGTGGAAGGGGGAGGCGATCATGTGGTACTTATTTCCTCGTGGCCCTCTCTCACGGGTGGCTCTTGTTATCAGTAACGCATGTATTCTGATCTGTCAACTAGGCCTGAACAAACACAGAAACCGCTAAACCATGTGTAGGACGGTGATACCCAACTTTAATGCTCGTCAAAAAATGGATCACTAGCTCTGTATCGTGGGCTGTCCTGTTTTGTCATCTTTTAGCACTACATCCTCTAACCAAACCTCTTTGTGACTAGGACGTCTTGTCTTACTTCAGTCTATTATGCCTTCAAAACATTAACATCTTGTCAAATTATGCCTACCAACAGTTATGGGAAGACCAGTATAGGATTTCATAAGCAATGAACCGTCAAACGCTATTAGGTGACCTTATAAAACACAACAGGGCCGATCTCATCTCACTGACCATATCTTACCTCGAATTAAGTAACAATTATAACCGTCCACAAGGCCCCATCAGCAAGACCGAGCCGAAGTTAGCAGCCCGTTTACCAGCACCAGTTGTGGCACGTAGACACCACGCAGTTGCACGTACGGCGGGTTGTGCCCTTAAGCCCCGGTCACAAAGCGCGTACGATTCATTGCGATTCCTTCCGATGCGCAGGATAAGCGCAGTGCGTCGTAAGTCGGGGGAGAATCGGAAGCAATGGTTTAAGTATATTAAGCCGTGGTCACAAAGCGCGTAGTGCATCGTACGATGAGGTCATAAGAGCGTGCCTGCGTCAATCGCAGTGAATCATAGTAAATCGGGGAGCGTCGTATGGCGAAAAATAGAGCTGAAATGGATTTTGAACATGTTCAAAATTTCGCTATCGTCGTAAGGTTTTATTTGCCCCCATAGCAGACTTCATTACGGCAAATTTTGTCTACTGATGAGGTTATAGATTTGTGAATTGTTAGCATGTTGTGATGGTTTCAGTTTTCCCTGATATTGTCGATATTGACGAAAAGGGAAAATATATCAGTCGCAACTGACACAGTCGCAACCAGAGAACAGCGCGCCCCACACAGGTGATGCAGACAATTGTTTGATCGCTTCATGCACGTGAGTTTATAATTAGATCAAATCTCAGCTCTCGTCGGTCTTGGGTCAGTTTACCATAATCGTAATAACCATGGGGACAACTCGAACATAAAGGCAGGCTCTATGAGTCGGAAATATATATGATATAATGCTTATGATATAATTTTTGTATGATGGCACCTTTTTGTTGATAGCATATCATGATACGATCTTCGAAAGAGCCTGACACGTAGAGCCGGCAAGCAGGCCGAGATAACCATACCATTACTCACGCTTGATTTGAACTTTTGCTTGTAATACTCTTGTTGTCATGGTGTTTTTTAAATTTATTTTTACAGTTAAAGATATTATAGGAAGGTATTCAACAGCTATGTCCACATTTTGTTGGTTAAAGAAGCACAAAAGCGGTCAGACGGCTATACAGAAGAGACAAGTGAAAAATCGTGCGACGCTGGAAAAATTTTGAACATCATCCGATGCGTTGCGATGGCTTACGATGCTTACGATTTTCTTGCGATGTACTGCGCTCATCGTACGATATGCGGAATAGTCCATCGCAAGGAATCGTACGCGCTTTGTGACCGGGGCTTTAGCTTTAAAATGGTCGGACCAGTCCTGCTGTGTATCTCAAGTACATCTTGATATTTGAGCCTACACGGCATGAAGAGTGTATTCATGTTTACTGTGCTATACCGTGGGCAGTTTGTTGAAACAGAGCTGCCATGCTGAGCCTGGGAGCGTACGCGTACGAAATTTGATCAGTGCTCCACCCAACAATAACGTGATGCGCTCTTATAAAGCCGCGGAAGGGCAAGCACCCGCACTGGTTATAATCTTATCTAGGTGCTTATACAGCAAACGGTGCGTGTTTTAATTTGGCATGTCAAAACCGCATAAACTTCCGATAAAATGAAACTTGACAGAGGTGCTTAGATCGAACCACCAGCCACCATTGAAGCGTAGGAAGACTGAGAGGTCACAGGTCATGGGTGAAAGTTGGAGCAGCTAATTAATTGTTTTGCGCATGCGCCCCAAAATCACTATTATAGCTATGAAGAAAAGTTTCAGCTGAAATTTGCGATTGAGTTCAAACTCTGTTTCAGATTAACAGAGTTCGAAACCTACCCAATGATACAAGATGAGAGTATTAGAAGAAGGTATGAGTCTAAAATTTTGAGTTCGACCTCTTGTTACTAGAGTGAAAGACCCCCCAAATGGTAGATACTGTCGGAATGTTGCCGGAAACTAAAACGAAAGATATAGCTGTCTATCAATCACAAATTATGGTCATGACTTATTTTCTTTACAGTTTGAGTTTGAGTTAGTGTTTTGAGCCCTTTATATAATACTTTTAATTCGTTCCCGAGAGCTGCCCGACCGCCCGGTTCAGGGTAATGTGACCGTAACATATCCCTTAACTTTGAGGAGTTTTGAAGATCTTACTCGAGTTTCACAAACTTAACCCAATGAGGAGATGTATTGGTTCTTTTAATTGAATAACATGTGTTGACCCTTTCACCTCACCTTAGATTAGGTAACAGTAAGTAGATTTTATGGAAGACATCTTTCCCCTCAAGACATGTTTCAATGTCGAGAAAATACTGAAATAGAAAATATGTCCTCTTTGTAGCCTTGATTGTACTTGTAGAAGTGACACTCCTAAGGTAGTCATGAGTGAAGTTGTAGAAGTGAAACTTGGTTCGTAGTTGTAGAGGTAACACCTGTGTGACTGTGGTAGCCTATATGTTAGCCTGGTATCCAAACCCCAGGCCGATCTCAAGTATCACGAAAGATATTTGAGGTTGGGGTATGGTATCCAGGCTACCTACATGTTGGCTATTATAAAGGCACTTTGCGCACTGTGCCTGCTTGAAATTCAGGAATAAAAGACTTGTTGGCTCAAAGTGATAGGTGACCATCGTTTGTCACTACAATATTGTTGTTACAAGGTTTTTATATCCATTTTGAAAATTTAGGCATCTTGTTTTTTACTCATCTTGTTTTTTTATCGTATAAAATTTGGAGTCTGCAAGTATGTCACCCACAAAATGTACTTACTGTGGCCTTACTGGGTGCCGCTCGTGTCACGCGGTGACATCGCGTGATGACTTCCCTGTAACTAAGACCATATGGGTGGGCAAGGAGGTTGGGGTGGGGGAGCAGTACTAAATCCACATAGTCAGGTCACTCCCAGGATCTAACTGACTTAGAACATGGCCATCTTTCCGAAGCAAAATACACACATTTTTAGTCATTAGAAACATGCAGTTTGTTTTCCCAGCAAGCGGACTGGCTACATTCTTTTCCTAGTTCTCATTCATGACCCAGTGGTGATGGCGCCTCACACCTTTCCTCACAGCATTGTTTGAAATTCTTGTAAAGTTTTACAACACTTTTTTGCACCACAATGCCATTGTTTTTTGGGTGTATGTATGTCAGATCTGGTCACATGGATGCCAGTCCCCAACCTGACCTCAAAGGAGTAGGACGTGGCTTCTTTTGGAGAACAATTTCTCGAGTACATGTAGGCATTTTCAACTGAAGAGTTCCTTACACAGCCCAACCCGTCTAAAATACAGCTCGAGCTGGTGGATAACGTTTTGCTGCAGCACATTGGCATCTCCGAGCTGTTCTAGCAGCTGACAGACAAACCGGCCAAAAAAATTATGTCGCTGCACCTCATCTTCCTTTGCCCTACTGGAGCAACTGTTGGAATTTCTGACGAGCTGTCCTGTTCCAAGTTCGACCCGTTCCTGGTAGACCACATCTTGCATTATCTTCCTGCATTTTTAGTTTGTTTGTTTCAGGTTTATGAAAGTATTGATCGCATATGTTTGCTTTGTTTTGATCAATTCAACGCGCATGTTTTGATTTAACATCTCTACAGTTTTTATCTTAGAACCTGTTCTCTTAATGTAACAAAGGAGATTACTGTATGTATATGTTTATGTCCTTGATGTAATGCTAGTGCTGTGTGTACATTTTCTTGTTACAAAAAACTCTTTATTATTGTCTTGTTCGTTTTATGACTTTCTTTCATGATCGTTAGAATTTCCTTCGTTTATCTTTTGAATAAAGATGTTCAGTAACATTGTTTAATTTGCTGTTTCCCTTTCTGTTAATTCTTTAAT
The DNA here is from genome assembly GCA_019207045.1 of Branchiostoma floridae x Branchiostoma belcheri. Lineage (NCBI taxonomy): Eukaryota > Metazoa > Chordata > Leptocardii > Amphioxiformes > Branchiostomatidae > Branchiostoma > Branchiostoma floridae x Branchiostoma belcheri. The sequence goes on along the minus strand of CM033034.1, from coordinate 22,216,938 downwards.
TGTTTTTATTTGTATGAGAATGGTGGGCGTCTCCAACTTAGTCAATTTATTCGTTGGTTGGTGCACCCCTACCCCTAGGGAGACCATTCAGTTGAATGGTGGGCGTCTCCAACTTAGTCAATTTATTCGTTACTTAGTACACCCCTACCCCTAGGGACACCATACTATGTGGATTTAGTCACAAGAAATACTCGCTCCTGATTGGCTGAGGAAAGATGGCCATGTTCTAAGAGCGGGTTAGATGCAACAAACCTTACATGTGGGCTCACTCCGTGTCGCGAACTGGCCCGGCACGGACCTCACTATGAGCGCGCCGGCTCCACCCGTCCTGCGCGGAGATGCCACCCTTGTGGGGCAGATTTTGTTAGATGTTGTTAAAGCGGTGCGGGGAGAGGCTCCCCTCCTGGAGGAGGCTCTCCTTGCTAGATTCGAAGCCGACGTGCCGCCCCGAAGCCTCAGCGACGACGAGCTGGCGGAGCGGCTGGAGACCCTCACGGGAGAGAACTCCGGTTTCCTCCTAGACATGGCGGGAAAGGACCTCAAGGCACACGAGACGATCGTCCGCTTGGCGCACTTCTTGATCATGGCCGCCAACGATGCCGCGGCACCCAGGCAGCCGATCCGATCATCCAAGGCCGGCAAAACCGCAGCCCAGGCGGTCGCAAACCTCCTGGACCCCACCGACGAACCGTCCCGAGAGACCCGACGCCACCAGTTCGTCCGGCCTCCCTCCGCCAGCCAAAAAGGCAAAGCCAGTCCCACTGGAGGAGGACTCGAGCTCAAGCTCCGGTAGCGAGAGCGATCTCGAGGTTAGTACGATTTTCCGGAATGTTTTTTTTTTTTTCGTACACCTGGGTTTTGAAAGATGTATTAAGTACTTGATGTATGGGCCAACCGCGGACACGGACGAAACAATGCGGTATTACCTGGCAGGACAGGTTTAAGTGGTAGCCTCCGCAAAAACGTTGACACAACACTTTGTTTTCCTAGTATAGGCAGGCGGGTCGAAGTTGTATCTCCCTGCAGGAAGGAAAAGACAACATTTTTATTCCTGGACGAGCGGGTTGAAGTTGTATGACCTTGTATCTCCCCGCAGAAACGGAAAAATGACATTGTATTTCCTGGACGGGCGGGTTGAAGTTGTATCTCCCCATAGAAGCGAAAAAATACACTTTGTTTTCCTGGACAGGCGGGTTGTAGTTATATCTCCCCGCAGACACGAAAAAACGGCATTTTGTTTCCCAGGACGGGCGGGTTGAAGTTACATCACTCCACAGAACCGGAAAAACAACATTTTTTTCTGAACGGGCGGGTTGACGTTGTATCCCCGCAGAAACGGAGGAAACGAGTTTGTTTCCTTAGCTGATCGGATTTGAAGTTGGTAACTATGACGGACATGAAAGACATGAGTAGTTCCCGGCGTATGAGAAAGGACCTATGCATGGCTTGACACGAAACGAATGAAACACGTATTAGTTATCCCCCAGTCGATTTTATAAGTACGAACATATTCGCTGACTTGGTACATAGTGCGACCTAAGTTGAAAACTTCACCCACAAATACAACACAGGAAAGTTTGGCTTCCCCCACCAGCACCAACAAAACGACGTCGTTTCTCCCCGCTAGCGAGAAAACCAATTAGTTTCTCTGTTTTTTTCCGTCCAAAAATTAACCTGCCCCAGTTCGGTTTCCCCCACCTCTTGATTAGCTTGTGCAGATTTCTAAGCACAGGTTAAAAGAGAGTGTATTCAGTGTATTCTCGCCTTTTCCAAATCCAAAAGTTTTTAGCTTCGCCCAGGTGGCTTTATTTTCTAATCGTGAGAAGACAGTTATCGCACCGGGCTTCTAATTACATCCAGGCCTAGCGAGAGACAAACCGGGGTGTCAGCAACGTGCTCTCACAGCATGAAACAAGTCTTCATTATTCCCTGATCGATCATAACATTCCACCACGTCACAGTCGAGTGCCGACAAAGGCTCCCTACCGTCCCGGGTTTGGTAACATGTGTCAGCCAGAACCGCCAGGCCCAAATGATTGCGGCAGCGAGCGGAAAATTGGAGCAGTTGAAAATAAACCTGACGTTGGTTTCATTTAATTTTCTCTTTAGGAGATGCGAGAGCTGGACAAGGCGAAGGAGGCGTGCCTGGACCCCCTCGTTCACCGCTACCCCGCAAAACTCCACGGGCCACTGCTGCGCCTGCAGGAGACTGAAGCCATCCGGGTCGGGGCCAAAAGGAGCGTGGTTGAGCGCTATAAGAACTTAACGAATTTCGTCCTCGAAAACCCCTCGAAGACAAACATGTGGTAGCTGGTGGCCGTAGGGGCAGTCAGATTAGTTCACAAGGTCATTCTACTTCTGGCGGTTTTCGGCCAGATGTGCAGTTAAACGTAAATATGGGCCGTTCTAAAAAGTAACCGAACAGTTTGGACGTACGATGTTTTATATAAAAAAATGTATTCGCAATTAATTCATGGGGATGTTGTAGTTTTGCAGATTTTTATCAACAGTTAGGGACTACTGGATCATTTATTCTAGCAACTGGACGTAAAGAAACGCTGTATCAATATTCATACCACTAGGGATTGACAGTTGCTTTAACCTCTACGCCAAAACGGACACAACAAATGCTTGCTTGCACAACATGAAATTATCTGCTACACGGAATGGATCTAGGACAATTTCCTACGCACGACTCGAGTCTTGTTATATGCGAGAGTGGGTGAGGGGGGGGGGGGGTTCCGGGTGTGACCCTGCGTATCTCTTCGCACAATGCGCGAGTGGTTTGACCGTCTGGGGACACGGGTACTAGACGCATACAGACAGCGCCTGGCACGTCTGGGCCACATACCGAGCTTCGAGTTAGATACAAAGAGAAGATCCCGTCATTAATTTGCACGGCGGCATCTTGCTCCAATCAGTTGCAGATGCCACCGATACAAAGTGGTACCGACACTATCAATAGACAATACCGTTCAGGTCTGGTGAATGTCGTGACCAAGGCTGTTGTTATTATCGGCAATGGGTTTGAGAATCTTGATAATACGCACGCGTAGACCTGACGTAAGTTTTAGGTTTAAGCACACGCCGGGCATATCAGGTGACATACAAAAAGAGATGTTATCGACAATGAACAGGTTAGCTTTGACCACTGTACAATAGATATATATATACACAAGTGTAGCATTGAGTGTTTGTTTTTTATAGTGATTTTTATACACAGAATATATTTCTATATGACAACACACAGCCATTTCTCAAACATGACCATTTAATCGGACACAGGTATAGCATTGAATGTTGGTTCTTCTAAAGTGAATAAAACATTGTCATCAAGTGACATGTCTGTGTATTTAAGTGTCATTCTTCCCTTGTATAGGAGTGAGATAGAGCCAGCTTAAGAAATGGTAGCTTACGAGGTAATAACTCATGTAACCCATACATTGTGGATTACGATAGGTACTCAGAAAGAAAATAAATACTGGTCAATTGCAATGTACGAGTGGTAACCAGTACGCAGTCGTGTTTGGGTTAATTTTGAGGTCTTGCTAGATCATTCTACCTATGTACTATGTATATCTTATTTCCCCACAATAGTTACAGCGTGTCACAATATAGACTAGTTCTTTTTGTTAAAATGGCAATATATTCGTGTGTGAATGATACAACACATGTTGGTGTGTATCTGCATACAAGATGAAAGGGCAAAGTCCTTTATTTTTGTATCTAATTAGAGTAGTATAAACCTCGGAGATGCAATGTCTAGTCACATTTTGGAAAAAGAAAATAAGAGGTCAATATAACCAGGACTGTTAACGGAGATACTGAATTTAACATCGCCCAGTATATGATGCATGATCAAAAATATCAACTAAACTACCCGATAAGCGCACCTCAGAGAAGACGGTACAAGATATATCTATTGTTTTACGCTTCGTCAATAAACAGGAAACATTGTAGCCGTTAAAACTTAGTACTAATTTTTAAGGTAGGCATGAAAAAGTTCCGGGTTATAATGTTCTGATTCGCTGCTATTGCTTTTAGCGTTGTTAGGTTGCAATATACCCATCGTAAAATAGATCCTTTTTGGTTACATTTCAATCCCCGTTTTGAAAGCTGTGGCTATATCGTCCCCGCTTGGATAGTTAAAACAAACAAAACGGGCGGTCCCTGGCCGTCCTCTGGACATCGTCTTGGGATTGGTCACCGTGCTGACGTCAGTCTGTAAACATTGACAAATAGGAACTGCACAAGTACATTTTCCAATCAATGGCAGCCCTCAGAATAGCGTCAGTTTGCTTCCCACTAAAGATCGATCACTGACTATCTAGTCAGGCGGAGATGGCGCGGCGGACAAGGTCGGCCGAGTTAGACGCGGCGCTTCAACTGGACAGTGAACATGCACAAGCGACTCAATTTCGGTGAGAGTACCTTGCTAATGATAGCATGTATTATGTGTATAATAGATACGTCACAAGTTGTTAAGAGTGACTAGAGCTAAATAAACCGAGAGCGTTACGATGTGAATCGTACCAGGTGGATTTTGGGACTGTGTGCTTGGGTTGAGTAACACTGCCAACCTTAATCTCGTGGGCCCAAATCTTACCCCAAACCGCCCGAGACCTTGGTCTTCAAAAAGTCCGCCAACATCACGTTTCGGCAAGATAAAATATGAGTCCCATATTAACGGCATTATAGTTTTGGCATTTTTACAGCGTATTGTTGTGTAGGAATTAGTCTTCATCTGTGACCTTGTTTCGCCAGAGTTTTTTGATTTTGTTAAGAGAATATCTTTCAACGTGGAAACTTCTTGGCAGTTTGTTACTCATACCACATGTTGTTTACGGCACAACCAGGCACAACCCTTTTGTTTTTGATCGGCCGAAGATATCAGCGCTCCATGAGGCCCTCCTGTGGAATTCCATTCGCCACCTTGCCGCCGCCGAACAACAAACGCTTCTGTTTCTCGTGGTCATATTCATCTGTTTCCCGTGGTCTTAAAGTAAAAGATACGATTTGTTACCGGGGTCCCCGTTCTCAATCATCTTTTTCTCTGCGTTTCTCTCACCCTTTATCGTCTGTGGACTAGTACATTCAAGCACGTATCCACAGTTCTATAGTAATACTGCTGAGCACGAGTCGTCAATTAACCGACGATTGCCGGAACTGCCATACTCCCATCCGTCCTCCGATCGCCCGCCGTCTTATCACTCTGACTGTAGCCAAAACGGTACCGGTAATCTGATCACCCATTGTCCTCCAAGCAGTTTAATAGCGGTGAGCGTACATGTGACTTATTTCATTCTGTCTTATTACAGGCTGGTGATGATATAGCCGTTGTATACAGGATGCTTTTCCAATCACCTTTACCTCCCTTCCACACGTAGAAGTTGGATATCTCTTGCAAATGCAACCGTTTTACTTGTATGATGGACGAAATATTCTGTATACTGGTTTACGCAACCCGACGTAACAGTGTACTGCATTTTAGACCCGATAGCCGTCGCTTGTGGCTTTTAAGCCGACATGTATATTGATATTTTGATGTGCCTTCGATCATGCGAAGCCAAGCCGAGAAAGAATATTTTGTGTCATTATTTCTTATTCACAGTGGTACATTTTATTTCTGAAACTTCTTTAATGATTCAAAACTCGGGCTACACCAAAAGGTAAATGATAATGCACTTTTGTGCCCTTTGGTTATAAGAGAAATAGACCTCATCGGTCAAAGTAACAGCACGTTAGCATCACGAGTATTGTTGTCTGGCTGCACAAGCGTTATCGCCGGTGCAATGAGACGAGTGGGAAAAGTCTTCGCCATGCATTCGGTACGTCGTAAGTTCGAACCCCGGCCAATATAGTATGACGTGTTAAATGGTCGTGCTAATTTCTCAGCTTAGCACTCAGCATTCGGGAAAGAGTATGTAATTTGAACACACACCACAGCCAGTGTCCTGGCCCCCTACTGTAGTAATTGCATTTGTTTGGCCCAGGGTTACTCCAAGAACATGGGCGCCGCCCTATGCACCATGGAGCGGGAAGGACTTTGACTTGACATGACAATATAAGCGTTGTAATTCAATATGTATGACTTTTGCTATAAATCATATCTGAATTACTTTGATGCCTTACATCACTACCGACGGCCTGTAACTAACAGAAAACAACACTTTACCGATCCAGACATACAAAAGTTGCTAAGTTAGTATCACTATTGCAAAAATACTTCATATCAATCCTTTCTCACAATCTGTCCCCACAGGTGAACGCCGGCATGACAACCCCCAGGTTACAGGAAGAATCGACTGACAAGTACACCCCTTTGTCGCGATGGTTTGGTAACCAAATGAACATCACAGCAATAAGAAAAAAAGGGATTCAAGCGTCACACGACCATACAAAATGAAATAACAGAAAGATATGAAATAAAAAGCCTTCAAACGAAACAAAACAATCCTCATACATACACGACATCATTACGCCGAATGGTCAAGCAAAAAATATAACTGACCCACAATTCTACCCTAACGATACATAATATCGGGTATTTTGTTAAAAAATGTAATGTGCTGTATACTTGATGGTGAAACGAGTATTAAAACATGAAATCCTGGTTTATAACATCGGTCACGTCATCTTATTATACGCCATACCCAAAGCAGACTAAAGTCACACACAAAAACAAATTCCCTAGGGAATACCCGTAGAAAATACCCGTAGAAAAAAATACCCGTAGAAAAATTCCTCGCATGCCTGCGGAATTCCTAGAATTCCTGTCAAACGGTCGCACACTATAAACATTAGGCTCGCCCCTGAGGCGTCGCCAAAAAACAGCAAGTCAAGCGTATAGATAATCTTAGACTCACGCTGAACGACTCTACAGTGAGCAAAATTGGATTTGTTTACAGCCTTGATTTTGTAATTTAAAATTACGTAAGACGTAAAAGTATGACTTGAAATACAATAAAATACACAAAAGGTAAGAAATCTCGTTCTTTATCTCTGAAATTCGTTGAGTAATCTTTTAAGTTCTTGGCAGCCCATAAAAATTTCTGTCCCTTGAGTTTTCCGTCGCGCTGAGAGCGCGCTGGCGTCGTAGGAGAGATTCCCCTAGAGCAGCTTTTTCTGCCATCGCGGCGCTCTCACGGCGATGGGGCAAGGTTGCCATCGCCGTGAGAGCGCGGTGAGAGCGCCGTCAAGTGGAATGGGGGCCTAAGAAAACGCACTTTATTAGTCAGTGTCCTTACTGCGAGGTTGAAAGAAACAAAATGGTTTGCTGATAATTAGCACCATCACTGAGAATCATTCGGATGGACGCCTGGCGAACCTCCGTCTCGTATCAGCCATACGGTGATTAAACGGTGCGGTATACTGTAAATGCATTTCGCGGGTATTTAATTTCGCGGTAGCGGGAAAGGGGACTTTTCGTGGTGGTTTTAAGTTCGCGGTAGCACCATGTACTGTAGTCTGTTACTGCCATGGAAGAATGTTCATGGTGGTTTTAAGGTCACAGTGAATTCGAAGCAGTCACCGCTAAAACCGCGAACATTAGACCACCGCGAAAGTTTCTGCATTTACAGTAGCCCCATACGTTGACCTACTTACTTATTTACTGAGAATATCAAATATTCGGAGCTGTTTGTGCTTTCATGGTAATTTAGCCACGTCTCGTGACACAATAGAATATTTACCGTTACTACCATGTGTATTTTCATTAATTTGTCATAAATAACTTCTGGTTGTAGTACAAAGCCTAAATTTCAAATATTTACCTTACCAGAATGGCAAAGGTTATGTTTTGGGCGTGTTTGTGTATCTGTGTGTCTGTGTGTGTGTCAACAGCATAACTCAAGAAGCCTTGGATGGATCCTGATGATATTTGGTAGGTGGGTAGGGGTCGGGAAAACAAAGGTCAAGTTCGATAATGGGCCCTCTAGCGGCTTGCTAAGGTACTGCAGCGGAAACTCAATTTTTATATCTCGTGTTCTGGACATGCTGTGGTCATGATTTTTTAGTGGTAGATAGCCCTCGGGGCAGAGAGTAAGTGCTGTGGGTTTGGGCCCCCTAGTGGCTGGCGCCGGTTTCCTTTCAAACTTTGGACGAGAATAACTCTACAACGTGTTGACGGATCTTCATGATTTTTGGTATGTAGGTAGAATGAGTGATGACTTACATAATGGGATACTTATTATGTAAATCAACAGCTAATTTGCATAATTAATGAGGAAAGTTTATAAATGCACTGCATTCTATGATAGGACTTTCAAAGTTGTCACATATGTAGCTGGGAAGGAGAAAAATGTCAATAGATATCAATTATGCAAATGATGACCTCATTTGCATAATCAATGAGAAAATATGAACATGTTGACGGATCATCATGTTTTTTTTGTATGTAGGTAGCGTAAGTGAAGACCTACACAATGGGGTACCAATTATGCAAACCAACAGCTAATTTGCATAATTAATGAGTAGATTTTCTAAATCCACCACATTCCATGTGGGACTTTAAAACTTGTCACATATGTAGCTGAGAAAAAGAGAAATGTCAATACATATTTATCATGCAAATAACGACCTCATTCGCATAATGAATGAGAAAATATGAACGTGTCAACGGATCGTCATGATATTTGGCATGTAAATAGCCTAAGTGAAGATTTATATAATGTGATACTTATTATGCAAATTAACAGCTAATTTGCATAACTGAAAAGGAAAAGTTCATAATCCACTGCATTCCATTACAGTACTTTCAAAGTTGTCACATATATAACTGAGAAAGAGGGAAGAGAGTAAGAGGTGTATTTAAAGACTTTGAAAGAGAATAAGTCAAGAATGGATCAAAGTATCATCATGATTTTTGGTATGCTGATAGCTTAAGTAATGCTTGATACAATTTGATATAAATCAATTGTAACTTGCGATCTAATTTGCATAATCAAGGCCGAAAATTTATAATCCAACTCCAAGCCTATAATTATAGAATAAAATGAAATGAGTAACGCATTTGTAATTGCCTACAGACATCATTCTACATAACAAACCTGGTTTATTTGGCAAAGGTATTTGTTCGTGGAACTCTAGTTTATAATGCAGTTATCTCTTCAGGTCAAAAATCTATCTTCATTCCTGAACCCGTTTTTAATTGAAGCATAAAAAAATCAAGAAGGAAAAATAGACAAAAGGTATTTTCACTGTTTTAATTTTTTTTCAACATTTCAAAGCACATTACAAGAGAAGAAAAAGTGAAGTAAAAGCTACCCAACACAGGTTACTTGTCCTGCCAAGCTCCTACCAACCCACTCCTGCCAACTTGACACATCCAAATAATGTAAAGACATACAGGACGTACAAGACAGGCAGTTTATACCAATAGACTAGAGGAAAGAACTCAGTTGTTTATTTAACTGCTGTGTGGAGTGGAGCGTTATACAGGAGCCAAATAATTTGCAGAATTACAGAGAGAAATGCTATTGTATTGTAGTTTCTGAATTGCTATTGTGGTTTCTGTCGTAAGATCGGACTTTTGTATATAGAACTCAAAATAGACATTTTCTATTCTCATTTGCAACAAAACAACCTCTACGATACGTCCGTGGTGTGTGATGGGCGTAGTTTTACATAGATTATGCGCGAAGGTATAATGTCGTGACAGAGCGTTTTTAAGCTTTATCAAATCAAATAAGAATAACCGATACCATCGGTTCGCGTTATTGTAAAAAAAAAATGCCATATCCCCTTGTTAAGATAGTGCTGTCTTTTACGACTAAAATGAATATCATTTAGATATAGACGGGGCGTAGACAGCCCAGTCGGATCTGGATTGATTAAATATGGATTGTCCAAGAAAAGAACGCTTAACTAAGGTTAGAAATACCCGTTTGCATCCACTGCAGTGTGTGGCAAGGACTATAAGAAACGCTAGATCCGACCTCGCTAATTTTGATTAGAAAAATTAATTAAATACGGTTTTTATCTCCCTTAAAAATGGATATACTGTTTTGGGTGTGCCTGTGGATCTCTCTCTCTCTCTCTCTCTCTCTCTCTCTCTCTCTCTCTCTCTCTCTCTCTCTCTCTCTCTCTCTCTCTCTCTCTCTCTCTCTCTCTCTCTCTCTCTCTCTCTCTCTCTCTCTCTCTCTCTCTCTCTCTCTCTCTCTCTCTCTCTCTCTCTCTCTCTCGTGGTTGGGGAACTTGTTTGTCATAGTTAGGCCATGTTGATTTGATTATATGGATGACATCCTCTGGGAACTCCAAAATTGATGCGAGCGAGCGAATAAAAAAAAAGTTTGTCCAAAAAAAAAAGGTGGCTTCAGTATGATCACTGTGGCCAGGAAGGTTGAACATAGGACTACAAACACATAATATGGTATACCAACAGTTAGATGTTGCGACCATTACATCATACGGGTGCAAAACATTTTTTTTTCTTCTTGGACCAATCTGAAATAAACAGACCTGAAAAAAAATCAGACGAACGGGAATTGCAAAATGGACACACTATGTCGGCGGGTGTTTGGGGTCTTACCAATCCAAGAAGACAACAAAAGCGAAGTGAGTAGAGGTTGTAGTCACTTGTACCAAGTTTCTACAGGCAAAGGTACAGAGACAGTTAGCCTTTATTACATGAAGATGGGATTTTAAAATGCCAGTGGAAGTCCAATGATCCACCAAAGAGATTCCTTTGTAGCAAAATTGACCAATTACCATTGTTTTGAGTATTATGAGTTCTCATCAAGTTTCCACAGACAATCAGGTCCAGGTTCACGTCCACCTGGAAATGATCCTCTGGACCTGAACGGGACCTATCCTGAATTTACTGGTACATGTACAAACCCCTACGAAAAATCCTTTTTTTTCTTTCTGTCCTTTCACATCTTATTCTTTGACTTTTGAGATTTATTTTGGCATTCTATGGCATCAGTTATCGATTTTCTGATACTTTTTTTTCAATCTTAGGAATATTTGTGATCATTTTACAGCTGCTTTGCACAATTTATTGTGTGGTCCAAAACTTTTTTTTTTTTTTTGGAAATGGCCGAAAATTGGTGCGAGCGCGGATGTCATCCATATAATCAAATCAACATGGCCTTATCACCATTGTTGTAGTTTAAAGATTTCCGCAAAGGTGTATCATATAGATAGATATGTGCCTAGCGTAAGTCCTGAGTTAGAATCCCAACTGTGCCGCAAACCCAACATGTACACTACTGGAAAGGGTTGCAATTCTTAGGACGGGAAGTTAAGCCGAAGTCCACTGCTCATTGTGCTTACCCAGAGATAAGTGAACATCCCCGTACGAAGAACCTGTAAAAAGTACATAGTCTGTCTTCCATGTCTGTCTTCTGTCTTCAGGATATGACATTATTGGCATCTCGGAAGACAATGGTAGGCAGGGTGGGTTTACAGGCGACCCGTCTGCCTACCATTGCCAACCACGGGTCGCCTATAAACCCGACCTGTCTGCCTACCAGTCTTCCGAGACAAACGGATGCCAGCAATGTCATATCCTGAAGACAGAAGATAGATATAGAAGACAGACTCTATGCACTTGGGTTTTTAAGGTGAAGGAAGGGTGTGCACTTCCTTCTCCATCCTCTCGTCCCCTGGCGCACTAAGTCCTACCGGGGCAAGTGTAAGACGGCCCCAGCCGATGCAAGTTTGTCATTTGGGGTTTCCGTCTTCTAGGAGGACTTCCGACCAAGGATGCAAAGGGTTCCTTTTGCCCCTGACTCGTGTATAGCGGGTGCGTCATGCCCGAACATGCCCCTAAAACCTGCCACTGCCACAAAGGCCGGTCACTGCCACTAGCAGTAGCTAGATAATCATACACACTTGAGTTAAGTGAGGAAAGTTGTGTAAAGTGCCTTTCCCAAGGGCACAAGATCGGTGACATGGCAGCCGTATTCGAACTCAGGACCTATTGTGGCTGACCCCAACGTACTGCCGATTGCGCCACGCGATATCACAATTATTAATTCAGTCAGGATATGACATGTGCTATCCACGCGGATTGCCATGTTAACCGTGTTGTAAAAATTATGGCTTAAGTTGAGGGGTCGTAATTCATATTCATCTATCTGCAAAACCCATAAAATTGAAACGTTTATTGATTCAGGGGCTGGTCCGTGGTCAGGTTGATTGAATGCCCATCTGAGATGATACATTGTGGTAGTCCGGCGCCAATATAACGAACGTCATGTTTGTATCCTCATGTGGAAAGCAACTCATCATTCACTTGTCATCATAAGTCATATCCCCAGTAGATGGAAGCGCTAAACGTCTCCTGTAAATCCTGGCCATTACTCGCACAAGTGTCTTGGTTCTGTAGCAGGATATTATCCACATTATCTCCTCATTTATCACCCTGTCAGGTGCGGTTTACAATAAAACCTTTCAGCCAGAATCGACATAAGGGCACGGTATTCACAATAGCAAAGATATTCTTTGTATCCTTGCCCAACACATTGATGTTGATAACTTAGGTGGAAGTGTAGAAATGCTACGTTATATGCAGTCTAAATTGAAGAGGCAGCGATTTGTGCATTTTCAAGTTGGAAGAGACATTTTAGCCTATCTTGAAATGTACTGAGGTGTCTCTAAAAGTAAAGTCAAGTAATTGCAAACACCTTTTTATGAGTTTCTGCGCAAAGCAATCGAAAGGCAATTCCGCTTTATTCGCGAAATGGGTGTTACAGTTCGACTCTGCGATAGATAAAATCTAACTAAATCTAAGAGCGGGTAAATTCTATGGATTAACGTTACATCACGGTTAGCATTTTGGCCTGATTTAACCAGTTAAATATCCCGAACATTCTTCCTCTGCTTCTAGACTTGTGCAAACTTATGTCCACAGCCACATCACCATGGTACAGACGAAAACAGAACTTTGTTAGAACGAAGTTAGCATCTGGTACCTTTAGGACTCATTAAATTTCTGTTTAGAAAGTAAAAGCTTTCTATAAGTCTTCAGTGACGTAGTGCATTGATGAGAGGCGCTCTCTTTGCTCAAATAACCCTGCCGTGCTTTTTTATGGCTGTTACACTGGAGACTGTACATTTATAGCGTACACAGTCGTTAGAAAGTGCCATCCATTAATTATTATCATACAATCGAAAGATGAAAACGTCTCAATTCCAAAGCAATCATCCCAGCCGAATTGCAAAAGGACAATTGATGGACAATAGAAAACTCGGAACGGAAGCAATGATTTTGAAATGTAAAAGAACTGCCAACGTGTACAATGCTCAGCTTCTAAATCGGTTACGACCTTAAGTTGGGAAAGTGATTAGGAGAAACCAAAATAGCAATCTCTCATATCCTTATTGTACGTATAATGATAGAGGGTGTACGGGCAAAATAAAACTGAATGCTGCTGATTTTGGCTATACGTATTACAAGGGCCATTAAATTTATAGATCGAAACAAAATTATGCAGATACTTCTGGCTAACAGCATTCCAACAGAAATAGTTGATGTCATTATGATGTTATACCAGGACACACAAGTCATTCACCAGATCTCCAGATGTTGATACAGAGCCCTTCAACATCGTAGCTGTTGTTCTCCGAGGTGACATCGGTACCTATTTGGATGTATGGATTATTTACTGCGAACGTCGGTAGATCAAATGGCCTCACTCTACTGTATGCACGATGTAAAAGGTACCCTACAAAGCATTTCATCGATGCGGACATCGTTGACGATATTTTTCTCTCTAGTGATACATGTACACATGCCAAAGCTGAAGCTCTTTTCCATTGCCTATAAACCGCTGCTGTCAAAGTCATAAGCCTTCATGTAAACGCAGACGAAACATGTATGTACGTAATTTAACCGACTGTGTGATATAGAATCACTGGATGAAAAGACAATAAAGCAGGTGGAAAATTACCTGGGAAGCAGCATTACCTCAACTGAGGGTGATGTGAAACACTCTTGGCTAAAGCTTGAGTAGCCTTAGACAACCAATTTGTACATGAAATCTGTCCTACAAGCAACTGACGTCTCTGTTTTGGTCTATTAAAGAAGCAAAAACAGAAAAAAACACGAACGACTTGAGAATAAACTTAAGTGCAGCTACACCATGATGCTACGTGCTGTTCTTAACACCCCTTGCAGAAAACACTCTACAAAGAACCTGCTGTATAAAGACCTGTCTCACATCATACCAGAAAGAAGGTTTGCTGGGCACGCATGGCGGAGAAAGCAGAGACCATTAGTGGTTGTCTCCTATTGTACCGAAACATGGACGTACAAGTGTACGCGCAGAAAGACAATACAAAACGTTTTTACATCAGCTTTGTGAAGACGCTTGCTGCTCAGTTGAAGATCTGCCCAGGGCTGTAAAGTACAGAGCAGACACCGAAGTTAGGGCTGTCCATAGGAAATCATGTAAATTGTTAAAATACACTGAAATAAGGCTTCAAAAAAGTACTAGCCCATATTTCAATCTTTAAGATTCTTCTCCACAACAAAGTCACATGGGTCTAGTTTACGAGGGTGAGTCAGAAAGTAATGCAAGTGGTTTCATAACAGAGTCGTTCTTTGATCAAATGAGTTTGAATTTGGCACAAATGTTAATACATGTCTCCTCTTGAGATTGAGGACGATGGAAGCTTGCTGCCTTATGTGCCTTACGGCACGGGAAGACCTAAGGTCTAAGGTCTAAGGTAAGGTCTTGAGATTGAAATATCGTATAACCATTCAAAGAAAACATGGGGTTGTTCGGCTCAAACTTCGAGAAAAGTTTGCTCTATGAAAAAAAAACCCTCACCAGTTCCCTCCTGATTCAACACGTAGTACCCAACAACTCATCTTGACTCAAACAGGAAAGCTTAGTCCCTACCTGCACCTTCTTCTATGTAAAAAAAAGTCTCCAGATTGGGCAAAAGTTTTCAAGAAAAGAAGAATTTTCAAGGATTTTAAGTTGCACTCTGGCGTCAGCCCTATAGGGATGGGTGGAGGGAGAGAGAGAGAGTCATGTGCATCTGTGCAACATCGCACGACGCAGCTAACAACATAATGGTATAAAACCCACGAGGTACGGACATAAAGCGACTGTTTACTTCTTTTGTCTAATTGCTCACTACCTTAAACAACACAAATAACAGAGAACTATTGCCAGGGGATTACTCACCACTCATACATAAAGATCACGTAATATCCATGAACTTAAAGGAACAAGTGGCGATTTATAGAAAAATACGTGCATGTAGTCTGTTCCAAGACACCCAATGGGGTATTCAATGATATTTGTAAGATTTTCAAATTATTGTAAATGATTGTAAATTATCATGATGATATTGATAGATATTCAGAAGACAGAAAAACAGAATACCATGTCTTAAAAACTACTTTATAGTTAGCGAACATTTCTATAGCTGCCGTCAAAAGGGATAATTTTCAAATTTCAAATACAGACTAATTTGTTTCAACTTTACAAAAATTTATAAATAATGATATTTGCCCAATGCCTCCCTAACGATCCGCTAATCCTGTTTGCACCGTGTCCCTCCCATACGGCCAACACTGCCACAGTGGGCCACAAGGTCTGCTGAGAATTCTGGCAGTTTGGGTTGCCAAAAAATATCCAGCAGAGGTACCCTGTCTTTCAAGGAACAATCAAGCCTGTACGTCGACCCTGTTGGCTGATTGACATATATGGCACTTTGCCACCAGAGTCCCTAAAGAAAGATCGAGAAGATCTGTGTACGGTTTGTTGATTTTGTGGTTGATGGGCTATTTATCTTGCTCATTGGTTCTGAAAATATAGGATTGGTAGGTGGAGATTTTTCAAAATATTCTAGCCGAAGTGAGCTAACAGATAATGTTTAACAATGTTGAACTGAAATGCACCAGGACACTGGCATCTTCAACATCATTTTCTCAAACTACCGATATACATTGTACAAGCACAACTTTGTATTTCATCAGAAATAAGTGATTTTTAAAAATATAAAATACCTCAAATTCTAGTGCCCTTGCCGTCAGTAACGGATGACCAAAAAGGCAGGGTCTGTCGGGTCGGGTCGGGTCGGCTAACTGGAAACAGCATTTTTTCCTTAGACCTTAATCCAGTCCACTACCCCTTATTTTGTATCCTCTCTTCCACATAAACTCTCGTTGCATGTTAAGGCGCTTCTTACGCTGCTCATGCGTTAGCTTTGAGGCAGTCAATCCAATTCCTCTACCAGCTCTTTGCTGCTAGAGGAATTGAGTGGTCTCACAACTTGAGTTGTCCTGTGAAGGTTTCCTTTGATGTTTGTTTGTTGCTGTTGTTTTTTTTTCTCATAGGAAATAATGTTCCATCGTACAGTTCACCTGACAAGTTGCCAGGTCTGGTATAGTTCGGGACAGTTGTGATGGTCAGAATGAGACTACGTCATCAGAGGAGCAGCCCGGGGGAGACCGTGCTGTCAGTGGTGCTGCTGATAGTCTGTCTGACATCGCAGTGCTTGGCACAGGTACGCGGTACTTGTAATAATATTAAACGTCAAATAATCTAAGATAACAGATCCAAAATTGCACCAATATGTCAAATATCACATGATTTCTTCACTAAAAATGTTCAACTGAGTACATTAAACTTGTGGTATGACTTTAGGTAGCCATCCTTAAATGATAAGTCGTTGATTATTAGAAATATATTTTTATTCAAAATACCGATTCTTGAATTATTCCAAAGTAATTGCTGTCTAACTCCAGCTCTCGTGTGTTTACGCTTTAACGTGATTTGTCATCAGTGTTGACCCTGAAGAAGCGGACAATGGTCGTTGAAAATGTATACCGTTTTCTTCTGATTCCACCGACAGGGCCTAACACCTTAAATCCGCCCGTAAGCAAGAAAACAGAAAAGTAGAATACAATGTATGAAATAGAAAAACTAATCCAAAAAGTCTCCAGATTAGGGCGAAATTTCGCAGGAAAGGGAAGATTTTTTTCAATGTTTAACCTCGCACAACATTTCAAAGTGGAGTCTATTTCCAATGTATTCTTAATCACAAATTACGAAACATAATGGTACGGCGCCATCATGACGCTGTCGCTAAATGTACACATCATGATGTAGAATGAGACGTTAAAAGTCGGTGACAGTTATCAGCAAGACTGTTGAAAGGCTTTGTGTCATCCATTACTAAACACACTGCTAAGAGGACGCCACTCTGGTATAAATCATCTGTGCCCAGAGCGTAGATCCCGACACCGTTCATTTATCAGTTTTAGTCACCTTGCACGCTACTGCAGGATACCCCGCTGGTCATGCTACTTTATCTGAATCTATCGAAACGATGCTGAAGAATTATCTCCAAGCAGACCCTACGGTGCCTTAGAGATAGTATCAAAGCTGGCCAAGGAGTATAGCCCGTTCGACTCCCTTTGGCCGGCGGTACTCCTTGGCCAGCTTTGGTATTATCTCTAAGGCACCGTAGGGTCTGCTTGGAGACAAACTGAAGAACATTTCACGCTAATCTGCTTCTTAGTCTCATTATATATTGATAGCGATGAAAAAAACTAGGGACAAAATGTACAATAATCATGATGATTATATATCTATTTATCAAACTTGAGTTTCCAAGAGCCATTAAAAATTATTATAACTTCCCTGAACAATATAAAACTTGACGTACATTTGACACAATCTTCCGAGCAGAAGCTTTCAATTTGATTTTAGAAAACCACATCGGAAGTTTGTTCAAGATATGTAAAAACAGTAACTTAAGCAAAAAAGCATGTACAGCGTAGAATAAATATAATACAGCTGGCTTGTAAATATTGTACCGGAAATGCGGTGGAAGATGAACTATATTTTTTTGTCAATGTTCACAATATTACCCCTAAAGAAGGAAATTATTCCTAGATATCAACAAAATTTTTCCAAGCTTTTCACACCTCAACGTCATCATCATCATCATTATCACCATCATCATCATTATTGTGTCTACAGGAGCTGATTGGCTGTAAGCTGAATATTGCCCGCTTTAGTCTCGACAACAACAACACCTTAGTCAATGAATGTTGTACCCGGGACAGAGAAGATGTGGTCAACATAAAGTCGACTCCTAGCTTCCAAAACTCATCGGCATCCAGTAACCGTAAGTGTGCGTTTCTATTACTACTTCACATGATGACCGTCATTCATGTTGTTGAGATTTTTATAGTCCTTCACTTTCCTTGATTAGTTTTTTTATTAGGTAAATAAGTCACTGAATAAAGAGCACAACCATACTTTAGTAACACCGACGTTTAGCTGACAGTCTTTCACCTTCCTCGGGATGATTCGGAACGGCTCAAATTGTACTACAGCATTAAACAAAAACATGGTACATACAATATAAAAATTTGACGTTTGTGACAACATCTGTAACCATAAGCAGCGATACTTAATCTGTCATACAACGTGAACCCGTCAAAACTGCAATAAGGAAGTCGACAGACTGTCACCGAAACGGCGGTGAAAAGAAGGCAATTTGATGTGTAAAAAAGAGTCTGATTATTCAGTCTTAAACTTTGTTATCTTTGTATCCATAACTTTAAAATGTTTGTTTCTAAGCTGCCTTTATCGCCTACAGAAATGTGCAGAAAGACGTTAGTGGCTATTGATCTCCTTCACCACTCCCACGTCTGCCTCCCGGAGGCCCGGCCGGGAGAAAAGGTTCGCACACCGTGTCCACTCTTATCGGTGTTCCGGCAAGGAAGTGAGTATCGAAATGTTACCTTTCCTGCATGCATGGAAGACACTGTTTATGACTAACCTGTTTGAAGCCGCTTGTGACATACAATAAGACCTTGGATAAGGTTTATACCGAGAGATTATTGAGGGTTTATTGATTTGCAAGATCATGCCAGATGGCTAATTGCACGTACAGTCTCGAAATAAGAGTAGAGTCATTCAGTACATAACACTGGTTTCTAATCTACTATAAGTTTACTATTGTAGGGTTTGACTTCTTCTTTGAAGGCAGTGGTTGATAAATTGTCCCACTTTCTGCAAAATAAGTGGGTTTTGTGATTTGAGAAAAATGTAGTATTTTGCTGATCTTCTAAATGGTTAAAGCTCGGTGAAATTGAGGCAACGTTTTTATATTATCTGTTTCTGTCGGCCTCGTAGTGAGGGCACTGACTAATGAAGTGCGATTCATTTTCCACTGCATTCATTGGGCAATCTTTACATAAACTATCGTGTGTAGCTTTCTATAACGACCCCTTTCTTATTCTAATGGGTGCGCGCTAATTCTAATTTTACATATGGCGTATCTTTCATCAAACTCGTTATGTTTCAGGTAATTTTCTATCGAGTATTTGGATTTGACACTTTTGTATACCAAGCTGCTGTAGTTCAGACTCACACGTCCCGTGAAACATGTACTTCTCCGTGTTTCAGTCTTCAAAGTGTCCGCAGTACATAACAAGGGTTCGAAGGGATGTGTTCGTGGAACTCTGGTTGTGAATTTATTTGCTATTCCCGTGGAGGTGCTAAAACACCGAAAAGGGTAAATACGAAGTGTTTGGTGAAGGGCAATTATAACTAGATCACAACAGAAGGTTTATAACTATTCCCCAAGGCTTTAGATAAGTGAGGAAGGTTTGTTCAGTCACGGAAGTCTTGACTAGGTTAGGGCAGAAAAAGATCGCCAAGGGACATGTTGTTTGTGGTAACTCACTGTATGAGGATGCTAGATTAGAAATGTTTTATAGAGTAAAATACCGCAGTGTGGTTCGTTTGCAGGTGGTAACGACCACGGCAGCTCATCATCAGTAGTTTAATCCTCTATCCACAGCATTTTCTGGTCTTGTGGAGATAACGTTATCATTGTTGTGCATTGTTTTCAGTCATTGGACGTCGTTTTATGATATTAAAAATGTACTTCTTAGAACACTGCCTACACTACCTAGAACCTTAGACATGCTATGAAGGAGATGGCTCTTAAGGCCGAGAGTAACTGGTATAGGAAGGGCGTATATACCGGCTATATACTATTAGATACAAATAGATGCAGAAAACATTGGCGAATGCAATAAACTGTTATGATTATTCTACTTCTGATAAAAATCTAATAACTGTAGTAATTTGGTTGATTTTATTTTTCAGAACACGTGGTTGCGGATTGCCAGGTCAACGGACGGTGGCATCCGCACATTGACTACAAAGATTGCTGGGAACAGGTACACGTTTTTGGAGACAATCAGTCAATCAATCAATCAATCAATCAATCAATCAATCGTTATTGCACAATGTATGACAGGTCCTGCAGCAGTAAATGTGCAAAATGTCAAGGCTAATATGCCAGTGCTTTCGCGAAATTCGTGATCATCAGTTGTCAGTGTCACTGATCTAACCGTATCTACCATGGATGCGTAGCACAGTACAGTAGTGTATTTCTGATACTACTATATATAGTGTTGGCAGTCAAACCTGTCCCGGTATTAGACAGGACACTGCTCTGGGCTGACGTGTCACAGTGCACAGTAAGCTGCAAGTATACAGCTAGTATACGGTCCAACTCGGTATCTTCGCATTATAGCACACGCCAGATAATTACACGAAATGCGCTGCCAAATATTGGGTGTGCAATTAAACGGCTCTCGTCTATGGGCTATCATATTATGTAACAAGCGAATGCGTCCTCTGGAGTCGTCACGGCTAGGTATCGGACAATGTCTATATGATAATAGCGTTAATGACCCGCTTTCCTTCGGTGTATTCGGTGCCATAATTCATGGTCTATTCCTATAACCACCTCATAAACGACCTTGTCCGCGTATCAAGTTCATTAACCCTATATTGAATTCAATGGCTTTTATATCTTGATCAGCTATTTTATTTGTTTATCATACCTTGTAAGTATTCAGTGTTATCCACATTGAGTTTAGAGTTGAGAAGTTTGAGTGTTGAGTCGAGAGACTCCCAGCAAACGGCAGTAGGAATACTTGGCAGCTCTAAACTAAAGCCATGATATGTTCTCTAAAGAAATTCTACCTTTTTTCACTCCCATGTATCACAGTCACTTCCGCGGAAATGTGCCGTAAGTATGCCTGCATCAACATCTTGTTTATCAACGAATGATTTTATTGATTTTTTTTTTTGCTATTTTCAAACCAATTCAAAACCTATTTTTGGCCTCTTGTGCCCTGGTATTGCAACTAAAGGACCTTAGATTTGTTATAGATATACCGTTTAGATTTATAATTAGTAAAAGGATCCATGTATTTTTTGCATAAACCACTGAAAATGAGATGTAGGACATATATTAAGTAAAAAGCAAAAGTGTGTTTTATTGCCGCTGTTAAGCCTTTTGAGCGACAAAATTGTAGATGACTGCGACATTTTTTAACGTACATTTTTAGCTTTCCAATGATATATACCTAATGGAGTTGTTGTATAAGCAAATGAGACTCATAAGCAAATATCAGTCTTTGTAATTACTATTGACTTCTTTAAGTTGGATTTCCTGTTGGATAGCGATTATTGTGGCACTATGGCCCTTGTGTGTACGTTCAGTTAGTTTAGTACAAAGTAAGGCAAAGTTGATATAACGAGTCTGCTCCATTTAGGGCATCGGGCATAAGCGGATGTTAGTCGACATGTACACAGCGGGATACTCTCTCTCTTTCATCAGCCTGCTCATCGCCGTTGTTATCCTTGCCTCCTTCAGGTGGGTGATTATTATCTCCATGAAAAATGGAGATATAGTTTTGGGTGTGTCTGTATGTCTGTCTGTCTGTGTGCCTGTGTGTCTGTCTGTGTGTCCGGATTTTTGTAGTGAGCATAACTCAAGAACCTCTGGATCGATTACAATGGTATTTGGTTTGTGGGTAGGTGTTGGGAAGACAAAGGTCAAGGTCAATTTTGGGCCACTTGGTATGTGACCTTGGTACTGCAGCAGAAATTCATTTTTTGGATCTTTTGAACTGGATGTGCTATGGTCTTGATTTTTGGGTGGCAAATAGCTTGTGACATGAGGGATATGTGGTGTATAATTGGTCCCCCTAGCAGGTTGCTCTAGAACTGCAGGGGCATTTTTGTCAAAATCTTCTAAGATGGATAACTGAAGAAGGGATCAACAAATTTACATGATATTTGGTATATAGGTAGCTTAGAAAGAGATGCACATCATGAAATGCAAATTATGCAAACTGACACCTAATTTGCATATTTAATGAGGAAAATCTGTATTTTTTCTCTACTTTCACATCCGTGTTACGTTCCTTTTCCTCTTTGGCATTCGTTGGGCTTTCCTAAGTAGATTTATGATATCCGATGCCTTTTCTTAGGATATGTTGATCTGAGTACAATCATCATCATCATCTTCACCGCATGTCAGTTCCGGTCACTGCAGCAGCAAAATAAGCAAATATATGCCGTAGAGTGAAAAAAAATACAGGAAGCTTGTAGTAATACCATTAAATTCCAAGGCCAAAGGAAAAAAAGAGAACAACTACAACAAAAGAACAATCCATTGCCGTCCGGTGTACCATATTTTGTATGTCGATGTAGGTTAGACATCCAGGTCTCTATGTCGATTTTATCTTAAATTGATGTCAAAGTGCATGTAATGATGTATCTTATGTTGTAAAATCAATGCAGATTAGCCCCTAGGGGGCTGCAAAGTTGATTGGAAATAAAGTTTCAGGTAATAAGATACGCGAAAAAGTAGTTACTCGGGCAACTAGATATGGTTTCGGAAACTGCGGGATGGCAGTTGAAACGTCTGACCGTTTCCAAAACCATATCCCATTGTATGAGTATTACTAACTACTTTTGGGCATACTTTGTATGTTCAGTCATTTGTTCAGGCAGGTTTCATAATAAAGGCAACTTTTGGGGTTTTGGTTTTTCCTCCAGGAGGCTTTATTGCACCAGGAATTTCATCCACATCCACCTGTTCGTGAGCGGCATGTTGAAGGCAGCTCTCCTGCTGATGAAGGACTACTTTGGTAACGTCAGAACAGTTCTGGCATTCTGGACCCACTTTTGTTACCTTGTTCGACGGGACATTTCTAACTTGGACCCCGACATGCTCACAACTTCTGTTCATAGCTCACAGGTAGGAACTCACTTACATACGCACTCACAATTACATGTATAATAAGGTAAGTTTATCGTTATTTTGTGTTGCAATGGCAATGGGCTAAAATCACCAATTTCGATCCATACAACGAGAGTTCAAGGTTTTATTGCTGAATCACAGTTAGCACATTTTTAGCTTTTACCTTCAGTGTGTACCTCGGGACCACCAACACAAGGATACAAATATCATAGAAATATCAAATGTAACAGCATATTTCTCTCAAGACCAATGTCTTCTCCATATTATGAAATTCGTAAAGCAATAACTCAGATAAGCCATAACTTGAATATTGAAAAGGTAGATAGCCCCTGACCAAAGGTCCTGTCCATTCTGCCCAAAGCATTTTGAAGATGAATTTCTCTTTATGCTAGATAGTTCTAGATACGCTAGTTTACGTAAAGAATTATTCATATTTCTCGAATCAAGTACAATATATTTCAAAAGACTTGATGCTACAAACAGACTTGTATATATCTTAAGATGTCAGAACTCCCATAATGCAAAAGTAGGCAAATATATCAAAGACTACTCTGTTATTAGAAAGAATACCGTAACTAATGATCAGCCAACTCCATTGTAATACTATACCAAAGAAATATGTTAGCCCTTATTGTTATGTTAACTAGATTTTTTTAGCCTTATCCAATACCTCTAATTTGTACTCTGTGTAATAGTCGTTGTCATACATTGTACCATGTACAATTGTCGTGCAATAAAGTTCCTCTATTACGTCACAGGTGGGCTGTAAGGTTGCGAACAGCCTGTTTCTGTTTGCCACCTTGGCCATGTACTTCTGGGTCCTGGTGGAGGCGCTGTACCTGCACAACCTCATCTTTGTCTCCGTCTTCTCAGAGAAGAAGACTCTGAAGTGGTTTGTCCTGATAGGATGGGGTAAGCTCACACGTCTCACACCACACTCCTTATCACTATATACACACCTGAAGAAGCATCACCTTATCACATCATCCTCCTACGCAAGGACATCAAACGGCGAAACCGCCTGTCTGGATGTACCCTGCTGTCTCAACCGTCACTCTTAGTTCCTGACCGCCTTGCTTAATTAACTTAATTAATTAAATTGCTTAATTATATATGCGAGATCGTTACCACATACACACCCCAAAAGGACCACAGATACTCTATACATAGCTAGGTAGGCGCACACATGTCAATCTGTAGCGGACGTTACATATTTGTCACAGCGCAACCATCAGTCACTTATTTCTACGTTCCATCAGTCGTTCCCATATACCTACACTTATTCATTCATTTTCATGACATTTAGTACGAGGTCCATTTGTTTGAATCAGTATTAGACGATCCTTTTGTTTGAATCAGTAGTAGACGATCCTATAAAATAACACAGCTTCTAAGAGCTAAGTGCAAAGGTGAAGTTGTAGTAGCAATGGGGATGACAAGGGATAGCAGAATTCACGCAAAGTTGTCTTTCACAATACATGTACTGCCTCATAACCTATACATGGATTAGACATTAGAAATTCCTCAAATGATAGTAAAAGCCTCCAATGATTGTAAGAAACGTATTCCATACTACAACTCCTGTATTAGTTAGGTAAGCCTTAAGTAAAGCTATAGAACTGTAGTTATGTACGGTGTACCGAAAGTGCGAAAAGGAACGAAAAGGAGCGAAAAGGAACGAAAAGGAACGAAAAGGAGCGAAAAGGAACGAAAAGGAGCGAAGAGGAACGAAAAGGAGCGAAAAGGAACGAAAAGGAACGAAAAGGAAAGTACCGAAAGTGCGAAAAGGAACGAAAAGGAAAGTACCGAAAGTGCGAAAAGGAACGAAAAGGAACGAAAAGATTGGATAGGAACGAAAAGGAACGAAAAGGAAATTACCGAAAGTGCGAAAAGGAACGAAAAGGAACGGGTTCCCACGCGGGCTGTCACAGATCAAATTGGGGGGAGGGGGTGGGGGATTGAAAGCCGCTGAGTAGCGCGCTAGAAAAACGTTTGACGAGTTGACATTCTGGTGTAGGTTAATTTTCTACGGTCCCAAAAATGTCACAAAGTCGTTTTCTAGTGGTCCCGGCCTGAATTATAAGTGGCCCCGGGCAATCGGGACACCGCGTTGATTTCAACTCGAGGCCTGGTTCCAAAGACTTTTTCTGCCGAACCCGCACGGGAGACGTGTGTCGCCCGCCAGATCTCTCCGTAGTTTCCCAATATCCTTTGCACAAATTCCTCACGTTGGCCATTATTTCTTCCCACAAAATGATTAATACTCAAAGAAGATATGTTTCCAGTCTCATTAGCATATCCTTCCTGACCGGACTTCTATTAGACGTAAACAATCGCAGGTCATTTGCATGTGGCGCTCCCATCTTAGGAGAACAGAAGCCACCCAAATACAACAACAACGCTACAATCTTGCCTCATTCTGAAAATGTATATTAATCGATATTTATCCATCACCCACCAGTAACTGAATTTTAGTCCTTACTTTCTTATCTCAGTTCTGTTTTCTTGTATTTCGCTGATCTTCAGAGAATAATTTGGCCACACAAAGACAACAGCCTAAAACAGCCCCGTAAAAATTTGATATTGCCAAATTCTGAGTAAAATAAAACATGTATCATAGGCTTCCAACGCCCGCAGTACCGGTTCCTTATATTCCCATTGATTTTATTTTAGTTTGCTTCATACTTCGTTCCTTTTCGTTCCTTTTCGCACTTTCGGTAGCAAAAGTGCGAAAAGGAACGAAAAGGAAAGTGCCGAAAGTGCGAAAAGGAACGAAAAGGAAAGTACCGAAAGTGCGAAAAGGAACGAAAAGGAAAGTACCGAAAGTGCGAAAAGGAACGAAAATGAACGTTTGTTTCTTTTCGTTCCTTTTCGTTCCTTTTCGTTCCTTTTCGTTCCTTTTCGCACTTTCGGTACTTTCCTTTTCGTTCCTTTTCGTTCCTTTTCGCTCCTTTTCGTTCCTTTTCGTTCCTTTTCGTTCCTTTTCGTTCCTTTTCGCACTTTCGGTAGACCCGTTATGTAGATGCCATACTTTGTACCTCGTACAATTGTTGTGCAATAAAGGTATTGTTACATGTGATGTTCTGCTCAGGGGCCCCCGTGCTGTTCATCATCCCTTGGATTGCAGTGAAAGCAGTGAATGATGACGGGGAGTAAGTCCTTTCTTCTTAGGCCACCATAATAAAATTCTATGGATGACATCAGCGCTCTCATAAATTTTCACCTGGTTCTTTTCGCCTCCGGAGATGGTCAACATAGCAAGAAGGTACCAAAATACGACATGTGGCAGATCAATAGTAAAAGCGGCACCAGTCATGACAGTAGTTGTCGACTTGGTAAGCCACACCAGTCTACCGCACAACAGTCACTTTGTGCATCTCAAGAATACAGGAATAAAGACTTGTTTGCTGTAGTACCATGTTTTTGTCGCTTTGATGGTACCTACTGTGGAAATCTAGCCATCTTTTTTCTTCTTTTCGCATTAAATTTGGAGTCTGCAGAGGATGCCATCCATGAAATTTCGTTGTTGTGGCCTTACCTTTGGAACAATAAGGCTTCTCAGTGGTTTTCACATCAGATTAACGCAGAGTATGGAAAGTATAAGTAATTTTATTGAGTCTGCCCTTCCAGAAGTGTATATTTCTGTTGTTTGAGGAGGGATCGTGCATTGTTACAAAGAAATTATCAAAAAGCTGAACAACTGCTAGACTTTCTAACTTTTACCTATTCTTCCCGACTACAAATAATCTTCATGTTTAATGTATTTAGCGATGTCTGATATGTTGTTATCTTCGTGTTTACTTTTCTGTTTGTGTTCAGCTGCTGGATCGGCAACAGTGTCCACCCAGAGTACCAGTGGATCTACAGGGCACCGATATCAGTCATTATCGTGGTAAGGCCGGCCTGTATCTTCGCTAAGTAAAGATAAGAGAACCCTATATCCAGATTTACCCCTGTAGGTAAAGCTAATGGCACAACCCGCCGTACGTGCAATTTGTACGTTTTTTTTGGGGGGGGGGCGTCCGCCACGTATTTCTGAAAACGTTCAGGCTGTACTGGGCAGGCGCGTCGCCCGTACTGGCACGTACGGGGTGTCGAATCCGCAGCCAGATGGCACACAAAGTTTTGCCTGCACGTAACGTTCTACGGCGTGTCTGCGTGCTCCAAAATCCGTCGGATTCCCTACGAGTTCGTACGGAGGCGTTAGTTACTACTTACGTATCCCAAACGATTGCCAACGTTTTGGCATACGTTTTGGCACGTATTTGCACGTACGGCAGGTTGTGCTTAAGGAGGTATGAGAGAGAGAGGGCGAAGCACCAGGCAGTGCCAGAAGGAACGGTTAACTTTCTGAAGGTCGGCACAAGGTACACTGTTCTTTTCAGAAGGTGAATAAGGCAAACATGAATCCCCTGCCAAATGTGAAAAGTTATCATAAAGTTAACACTTAAAAGTACAACAAAGTGGACTATCTCACTCTTTTCGGTATGATAGCGTTATGCTTGTCGATATTTTATATAGTCACTGATACTTTGCTGAATCTTAAGTCGAAAAAAACTTAGTTGTAGTGTATGGTTGTACTTTTATACCTCTTTCAGTTGTAAAATTCTTTCGGATTCTTATCTCCAAGTTTTTTTTATAGATTTTTGGAAATGATAATTGTTGTCCTGGGTTGACGTCAAAGCACTCTTATTGTGTCTTTTCTTAGGTTAACTTTCTCCTGTTTCTAAACGTCGTGCGAGTCCTAGCGGAGAAGCTGCGAAGTGCAGCGACCGCGGGCGCCCAGGACAGGTATGGACTTTACTACTCTACCCGTCAATCATCACACGTGACAGTTGATATCACTAGTTCACCTTTATCCGCGGGGTATCCTATATCCACTGTTTCTGAAAACAGGGTGGTTAGATTGGTTTCTGGGTATTCGCATATCAGCATTTACCCAAATAGCCATATTTGCCAAGTCACTCATATAATAAAGAACAAACAAATTAAGATATTGTAATCTCAAGAGAACATATGCCTGTACATAAGTGCAAAATTTCAACTCATTCGATCAAAAAAGAGTCTTTTATAGAACCACTTGCATTACTTTCTGAGTCACCCTCGTATTACCCTGACATTGCAGTGGCGGCTGCCGTTGTTGCTGCCGCTGGCCGAAGGGGACGAGTTGGTAAGTCACCCATCGATCCCCACGAAGTCTTTCCACACATGTCATACTGTTAATATATTAATCTACCTGACTAAATACAAACTAACACACACACACACACACACACACACACACACACACATATTGATATACACACACACACACACACACACACACACACACACACACACACACACACACACACACACACATATATATATTTTATATACACACACACACACGCACCCCCCCCCCCCCATATATATATATATAGTCCCAAAATGTGGCTGAGATCACAGGAAAGACATGCGCAGTACTCAATAGGATAACAGACATATTTTTGGGTCAGGGAGGCCGTGCGTGTGGGTAAGGAACTCAACCAGATTAATGAACCGGGACCAGGATGATACAGACTTAGCCACGTTTGGTATTGTGTTCTTGCCGCAGTTCACTTTAAGCTAAGGGCACAACCCGCCGTACGTGCAACTGCGTGGTGTCTACGTGCCAAAAAGTGAACAATCTTATGGGATCCGTACGTGGTAAATACCGCCTACGTACGAACTCGTATGGAATCCGAAGAATTTTGGAGCAAGCAGACACGCCGTAGACCTTTACGTGCAGGCAAAACCATGTGTGCCATCGGGCTGTGGATTTGCCCCCCTTGCCAGTACGGGTGACGCGCCTGCTCTGTACAGCTTGAACGTTTCCAGAAATACGTGGCGGACGTGGCCTCCCAAAAACAAACGTACGGACAAATTGCACGTTGGGCGGGTTGTGCTTTTAGCTTAAGACACTGACTCAGGTAACTCCTACTTCACTCCCAGGCGCCTGGCTAAATCTACCCTGGTGCTCATCCCACTGTTCGGGGTGAGCGGGGTCATCTTCGTCTTCATGCCGCCGGACATCCAAGGGGACGCCCAAGACGCTCGTTTCTCCTTCGACCTTTTCTTTAACTCCTTCCAGGTAAGACATCCTAACCTGACACACCTTCGATACAAGAAGTGCTATCAAATGCAAAAGTGGCTAATTAATTGATAATTCATAGTTCTATAGTTCTGTCTTCAATGATTTCTTACGAGTAAGTGATGTGTTACTAAGGTTTGATTTTGTTTCTCTTTGTCTGATGCAGGGGTTCTTTGTTGCAGTGCTATTCTGTTTCCTGAATGGAGAGGTAAGGTATTCCTAACATAATTACTTGTCTTATTTGTATAATTATGTTAGGAATACGATTTAGGCTATCAAGATTAATAACATTCAATTGTTGCGAAAAAACTTGTACCTTTTTGCGAAAAGACTTGCCTTGTTGCGAACTGACTTTTGCGAACTGACATTGCTGCGAAACAACAGCGTTACCGTTTGGAGCTTATACCTGTAGAATGATATATTTTGTGTAATTCACCAGGTGAAGGCTGAGTTTCAGAAGCGATGGGACCGTTGGCAGATGTCGCGAGATCTGAGCCACCAAAGTGTGCGATGTTCCCGCCTATCCAGCTACCAGATCCGGAGCACACGCAGCAACAGCCTCGCACAAACACAGGTAACCCGCGCGGCGGGCTATGCCCTTAGCTTCAGGCACAGAAACTGTTTTAAAATTCTTTAAAGTTTGAGTGATATTATAATGATACCATCGTCACGCAATATTGTCTCCTCACAATTCTACTACCAACAAGTCAAGCAAATTACGTGATTTCCATATTATGCAATTATGACTTAATTTGCATCTTTAATGAGGAAAATCTATATTTCCAGTATTTTTCATTATAGGACTCAAATACATGTAACATATGTAATTTGTGACAGGTGGAATATTAGCAGATACCAATTATGCAAATAAGTCCCTAATTTGCATAATTAATGTGAATGTGTCCTAATTCATGTAGTAAATGTAGTGAATGATTAGATTGTCAACATTGTGACCTGTGTAAGTTTGCAACGGTGTATATAACCAAGCATAAATTATGCAGATATGCAAGTCATTTGCATAATCAGAATATTTCATGGAGGTATGAGGTCTCCGAACTCTTGTTGGTAATAGCATTGTAAGGAGACAATATTACTTGACGATGGCATGAGATCGTGGAACTCTACTTTGTTGTCCTCATACATTTTTGTTTCTTCAGATCTCGTGTGCCTCCCCGTCAAGTGGACCTGTCCTGACTCCTGACCAAACACCGAGCTGCACAACCTTCTCCAAGATGGCGGTCAGCGACAGCTTTCCCCGCCCCGTCCCAGCGACGTGTCCACCAGCCGGCTATCAGTGTCCACCAGCCGGCTATCAGTGTCCAGGCAGCGCCGTCCAGAAGGACCACTCTTCAGGCATTGTTTGCGATCTCAGCGACAGAGAAGACTGTTCGTTTATCCCGACCGTGTTGGACCCGGTGTATCCAGATTTCGGCAGCCTCCAGGATTCGGCCTAAGCCGTGTTCTAGATCCGACCGTTTTCTAGATAAAACAGACCAACCCAGAAGAAATCATACGGCACACTTACGGGTTGACACAACTTAAGTTGGTGCCTGCGCCTAGACACGATAAAAAAACAAGGATCTAAATCATTGAAAATCCTTTCTTGGTAGACAGCTTTGGGATAGCCACGGTAGGAAAGACTGTCCTGGTTAGATCAGTTGTAAAAAATACCTTTTTCCATTCTCTGGGATTTCTGCACACGCACACCCCAATGAATCATCGCCAGCTGGCTGTTATGAGTCTTCAAGACCCATTCAAGGGCTCTGATTTGGGGAAGGGGAAAAATTTGCAGACTAGCTGTATAGAATTTGCTATTAATGCGTTCGATGACAGTTGACAGAATAGCATTTGAGGGAATGTCTTAATTGTTTGAAGTTTTAATTCTTGAGATACTAGTAATGCACCCCTCCACTTTCTCATCGGATAGCATGCCTTCTTTGTAAATAGAATGATTGCAACTGTGTGGTCCCCGTATAATTAAGGGTTAATGACCCGCCCCGAGGTGTATATGGTGCCATAACGCCTGGTCCTTTGCTATAACCACCGAATAAAACCACCTCGTTCGCTTCGCTCACTCGGTGGTTTTATTCGGTGGTTATAGCAAAGGACCAGGCATTATGACACCATATATACCGAGGAACAGGTGGGTCATTTACCCTTTTATCATATAGCGTACCCACACTGACCCATTTAAGAGTAGAGTAGAGTAGAGTAGAGTAGAGTTTCCGGTTGAGTAGGAGCGACAAATTCCTTTATAAAACATACATCTTTTATTCAGTACATGAATTTGAACAGTGAATTTGAACAACATGAACTTGTACGTGAAATGTATTTCTGATCCAAGGCTTGGAATAAGAACAAAGTCGATTCATTATGTTACAAACTGTTGCACGCTCCGTATTTCTCCACTCGCCCATTCTCCAGTTTGTCGAGTTCGTTCGTATCAGGCGCTAAATCTCTGCCGGCTTCCCTGTGCTTCACAGCTCTTGAGAATCTCGTTCACTACGAACCCAGACACGACTTCTCCGAAGAAAGGTAGCATTTTGGTCCTCCAGCGCCATGACCGCTACTCAATGGCGGACCGTGGTGTTATTGTCGTCTGAACTTGAATGGGCGGGGGTGCAAATAATTTTATTTTCCATTTGCAGTTTAAATTGGACATGACTTGAAATAGATTTTATTGTCTTAAATATTATAGGTAATTCAATGTTGTTTTAAGACGGCAAATGTTTTCTTTGGACAAAGAAACACGCACTACCGATGTTAATAGAGGGAGCCATCCCCCCTGCCATGCCTGTACTTATTCCCCTATCTTGGCAGATGGACGATTCCTGGATATGTCATTCTGATTGGCCAGCGTCCTGTTTGTCTGTCTTTCTGATTGGTTTTCAAACGTTTTTAATGCACACGTGCGGTAATGAAAAATTTAATGCACGGCTGTTACGGCGTCATAACCAGCATGAAATGGGGCCTTCTGATTGGCCCACGTCCCCTGGCTATATGATAATATTATTTATTTCACTTTGTAGCAATAACTCATTTCTGTTGGATACAAAATGCTTTTTCTGGTAGAGTTTTCAACGACTTCTTTTTTTAAAGACAGTGTAGGTCATACAGAAATGACAGGAATACATTTGAAATACTTTATATTGTGAACAAATGCCATTCTGCATGATCGAGAGTGTGACATCTTCATGCAACCTTGTAGTAGAACTGCCGTCTGTCGTACAATCAGATCGCAGTGAACCTGCGTATACAAGACCTGTTATGTAGTCTGATACGGCATTATCGCCAGTCGACACAAGTTGGACGTTTGTTAGTTAGTAAGACAGACTCGATATTACGACTGGAAGTCTACATTACTCTGCATATTAAGGATGTATTGAGAAAACATTCCACACGCAAGGAATGACCCACCGTATCTAACTAAATGTACTGTGTATTTAGTAGTCAAGCTTCCGGTTTACGGAAAGTTAGCGCAGTGAATCTATTGAAGGTCGGTAAAATTCATGGTGAGTGTTTCTTTATTTTTTTAACAAAGCTAAAACTGCACAACTATGGACTCTATGAACACAGGTGAGTTTTCACCCGAATTGTAGTACATGTACATGAACTATGATGATGATGATTTAGTACATATTACTTAAGTTAAATGTAAAATGGCGTATTGACCTTATTATGAAGTAGATGAAGTAGTTTGTAATTATGTATGTTTCGCTGTACTTTTGTCCAGTCACCAGAGCTAACGTTGTAAAACAGCCATGTCTCTCAAGAGTAACCAAATCAGTATATTGTTTGGAATTAATTAAAGAATGAACGAAGACCTTTAATGTACGTTTTTGCTTGCTAACAAGCTAACTACAGGTCAAGGTGAATAGTGATTCTAAGTACAATTTGTGTACGGTGTGATACATGACTGAGACTACAAAGTCTAAAGTATACTAGTACTAGTTCAACTTCTTCTCGCTTCAGTTGTAAATGTAGCTACAGGTGGAGTTTAGGATACATGGTTCGTCTAATTGTATGAGGAATGCAAATTTTCAGTGTTATCTAAATATAGAAAGCAAGGAAACTTGTCTTGTGTTGGGATAGCCACGGTGTCTTAGATTTGGCGAAGATATTTCTCTCATTGTTGTATAGTGAACAGGCAATAATAAAATGACACTCGTCTTCTATCTTGTTTAAGAGTCATTGCAGGAGAAAACCAGGCAGAGGTCGGAAGATGGGGGTCGGCCAAATCAACTCAAACTTTTTATGTGTGATAGGTATTGGGAACTATGAACAGCCATATGATTAAAACCCTCCAGCTATTTTTCGTTATGGCGTTCTGGGGCCCCCCTATGAGACCCTCCAAAATCAAACTATGGATGACTGAAAATTACTGAAATTGCGATGGCTATTCTGACACTTCTGATTAAGATATGACAAAAAGTTTTATATTCCCATATTTCATGTGTTTTTAAGTTTTACTGACAAGAATTTGAAGATGAAGTATTGAAATTAAGAGGGTGTTACAGGGGGTTACCAGAACCAATGAAAACACGATTTTCAACTATCTGAATTTCGGTGATCTTTAAGGGGCTTGTTCTCCGACACCCAGCAATTTAAATGAATGGTTTTACCTTTACTGTAGAGAGGAATATCTACTAATTGAAAATCAAGCGTCGTCTAATTGGGCCATGTATACCACGAGCCGTGAGCGGGGGGTCTTTATGGGGATTTTCCAGGTTTTTGACTATGTTAAAACAGGTAATAACTGCTCCCTTCGGGGTAATGGACGGCAACTTTTTGGTGTCCCTGTGTAGGATCACTGCTTAATTGTCAAAAATGCTTCAACTAATTGCAAGTATTTGTTGGGGCTCCGTATGGGGGATATAAGGCTACTTGAAAATGAATTTTGCTGGTTTTACCCGCATTTGTTGCCCTGTAAGTGCTCAATATGGGGTAAGTTATGTCATTTATTTGTGTTTCTGTATAGGAACAATTTTTAACTGTCAAAAAAAGCTATAACTAATTACTGCTATTCATTTGGGCTCTGTATGGGGCATTTAAGGATATGTGAAATGAAATTAAGCTGCAGATGCTTTTACACATCTCAGTATCTCTAAGACGTCCCTTACAAAGTGTGTTTTCCCCATGTGATACATAATGAAAAAGGATCTACATGGGGGTTATCAGTATACTCCACATACTATTTACTGCACCGCAGGTCACATGAGTGACTGCATACTATGATAGGCAATCTACAACACAGAGACATGACCCTAACAAAGAATTTTAGCTATTAACAAAATACGATGTGTTAAAGTATACCAATGGTTTGTTAGTATGCCTGACTGTTCATTTATTCATCACCATAAGGACAGACTAGAAACATCAAGTCTATGAGAAACCTACATATAGAACCCTATTACAATGGAGCATACTGTCTGCAAAATACACAAACGCACTGTTGAAATGCATATTCACAAATGCACACGTTCAGTTTTCTTGGACTTGTACAATGAGCTGGATCTGATGTAATTTTTTACCTGCAAAGGGTAAGAGATTACGATTGTGGCTAGGGTAAATTTACATGTTTGGTACAGAGTTTCTACACAGTTGTAAAAATCATGTTACAAAACTTTGTCAAATTACAAAACAAATCAACTTGCACATGTACATGTGGATAGGATTTTCTCTAAAGCCTGTATGAAAGAAACGTTCCTTGTCGCAGAACCTGTAATGGGTAGATGGAAATGATCTGATATGCACTTCAGTTGCTTTAGCTTTGTTGATTTGAGACCTTTGGTTTTAGCTAGTTTGCACAAGTTTATGTCTTCAAACATGACAGGATGACTGTAGTCAATACTTAGAATTAAAGTATACACTGTATTTCGCAGCGCCTGCATGCCACTCGCTTTCCTCATCTATCGGTTCCATGTCGGTGACCACAGATTCTGTGCTTTCTTGCTTTCTTTGTGCTGCTGAAAGTCTTACAAAATAGTTTGTAATCTGCTTGGCTGTGTGCCACTCGCTGGGCTGGAACAACCGCTTGCCATCAGATTCCCTAACGTGATGTGCACATCTCCTGGGCCACTTGCACAGCACCAGCTTTCTGCCCAGATGTAGCCCCCCGATTAAAAATGTCAGTCAGATAGGCCTAAGTTATCAGCTTGTCTGACATCCGTTGGCCACCTTTCCTAGTCCGGATTAACCAGCCTTCATTGACAACTTGGTAGGACGCCCAATCCGGATTCTTCTCCTTGTGACTGTGAGGCTAGGCCAGGGCCATGAGTAGGGCTGGGTACCGGTACAAAACCGTTTTTTCTCATTGGACCAGACCGGATGTTGGACCGATTGGAAAATGAACTGATTATATGATCAGGCATTCACACGTTTTCGGGGTTATCGGTCGAGGCAAATAACAAGAGCGAAGCAGAGTACACTCTATAGTAATTTTACCAACTTTTACAGTCAATCCTACAGAGGTAGTTAGCCTTGTAGGATTTTTAAAACACCAGTGGGAGTCGAATACTACACAATACAGATTTTTTTGCAGCAAAATGGACCATTGTTTTGCGTATCGTCCATTCACAAGTTTTCACATAATGAATCAGGTCCAGGTTCAGGATCGGACCTGGACCTGATCCTCTGGACCTGAGCCGGACTTGGACCTGAATTTTCTGTACCGGTACCCACCCCTAGCCATGAGCTATTCCAGTCACAGCTTGAGCCCACTGCTTGTGTATTCTGTCGTACAATGTATGTAACGTTGGACTCCTGCTCCAGTTCTTTAAATATTTTCCAACGTCTTCTAGCTTGTTGGCTGAGCTGAAGGCTGCCACACATCCTGGCTCAGGGCAGCAGAACGACGCTGACTTTGACCAACTGCCGATGTTGTGATGTGACTCGTTTGTGACTGTGGGGTATCAAACGGTGCTGTGTGTCAGGGTTGGAAGGTCATGTATCTGTGGCACTGTGGCAAAGTTCACTACTTCTCCAACCTCAACACCAAAGGCTCTCCAGACTCGTACTAGTATGTCTCAATCAGTTGCAAACAAGAAATTGTTCTATCTACTTCTATGACTTGACACCTTCCCATTTGTGCCTTGCACTGCAATTAGTTTGCTTCACCTGTTTGTGCCACCGCAATTCTACAGTCCTCTATGCCTCCATGGGACTCCGACGCTTCTTTCACGTCTTCAGCGGTCAAGACATCATGTTTTTCATTAACATACCGTCTTATGTGAGTCTTCATTGATGCTATCTTGCGGTCACAAATGTCCTTGCCTCCTGAGGGTCTAAGAAGTCTAAGAGCAGAACTGATATGCTAGTTTTCTGACCGATCGCTGGCAGAGACAAAATCAGCAGAGCACCCTGCAATTTCTCAAAAACACTTTTATTAGTAAAAGATTCTTGGACTTGACGGTCTGAAGTACACTTTGCAGAATAGCACAGACAGCTGACCAGTCCTGTCGGCAGTTGTTGAAACTGTGGACAAAACACTCCACATCATACTTGCCTTCATCGCCCTTCGTAATTACTGCAGCCATCGGGATCCATAACTTCATACTATAAAGAACATGGGACTTTTAATTCGATGGCTCTTTATTTATAATTCCCCAACCCACCTATCTCAAATGCAAAGTATGCGCAGAAGATTGCTGACCCAGTTCTTCTCGTTTCTGCCAAAGATTTCTGAAGCAATGACGGTTAGAGTATATCATGTACGTGGAGACCTGATAAACCCCATGCAGAGCCTCTTTCATTAATTACCACATGGTAAATAAATAATCATTATGATTCTGAAAGGAATGTACTATTTGAGGACTTACAGAGCAACAAATGTGGGTAAAACCAGCATAATTCATTTTCAAGTAGCCTTATATCCCCCATACAGGGCCCCAACAAATACTTGCAATTAGTTGAAGCATTTTTGACAATTAAGCAGTGATCCTACACAGGGACACCAAAAAGTTGCCGTCCATTACCCCGTAGTGAGCAGTTATTACCTGTTTTAACATAGTCAAAAACCTGGAAAATCCCCATAAAGACCCCCCGCTCACGGCTCGTGGTATACATGGCCCAATTAGACGACGCTTGATTTTCAATTAGTAGATATTCCTCTCTACAGTAAAGGTAAAACCATTCATTTAAATTGCTGGGTGTCGGAGAACAAGCCCCTTAAAGATCACAGAAATTCAGAGAGTTGAAAATCGTGTTTTCATTGGTTCTGGTAACCCCCTGTAACACCCTCTTAATTTCAATACTTCATCTTCAAATTCTTGTCAGTAAAACTTTAGAACACATGAAATATGGGAATATAAAACTTTTTGTCATATCTTAATCAGAAGTATCAGAATAGCCATCGCAATTTCAGTAATTTTCAGTCATCCATAGTTTGATTTTGGAGGGTCTCAGAGGGGGGCCCCAGAACGCCATAACGAAAAATAGCTGGAGGGTTTTAATCATATGGCTGTTCATAGTTCCCAATACCTATCACACATAAAAAGTTTGAGTTGATTTGGCCGACCCCCATCTTCCGACCTCTGCCTGGTTTTGCCTGGTTTTCTCCTGCATTGACTCTTAAGTTACAATATTGACAAATTCTTTGCTGGAGAGGAATGCGGTTATGTATTATTATTAATTAAAGATTATGTGTACTGATGGTATTGGTGGTGTATTTTGTCAATACCTTGCAATGGCGCGCCTACTGAGGTACGCGCCAACTGCAGTATTATAGAGCGGGGAAATGATCGCTTCATACACAACAAGGTCTCATTACTGTATTTCTCCGAATGCGTGGTCTAAAAAAGTCCGGGCCAACAAAAGATTGGGTCCCCAAACCGTGAATTCCGTTAAATCGATCCGAATTGATATGAAAATGATTTGAGATGAAGTATTACTATTATCCATCATCCATGGCCGGGATGATTGCGGCTTACCTGCTGTGTTCTCGGTCAGGTGACTGCAGTTAGTCCGTGTTTGCGTTACGTTGTGTTGTTCTCTCCACATCAAGTGGCGTATCTGTTACGGCTCGTGTTTTTCTAGGGGTAGGTACCGATACGGCCTACCGGTACAAAACCGTTTTTTTTCTTATTGGACCGGTCCAGAAAAACCGGACCGGATGTTGGACCTATTGGAAAATGAACGGATTGGGGCTTACCGGTCTAGGCAAACAACAAGAGCGAAGCAGAGTATAGTCTATAGTCATTTCTACCATGTTTTACAGAAAACTCGTACATAGGCAATTAGCGTTGTAAGATTTTAAAGCGCCAGTAAGAGTCGAATAATCCTTTTTGAAACGAAATGGACCATTGTTTTGAATATCGTCCATTCACAAGTTATCACATACTGAATCTAGTCCAGGTTCAGGTCTGGACCTGGACCTGATCCTCTGGACCTGAACCGGACCTGGACCTGAATTTTCTGTACCGGTACCCAGCCCTAATTTATACACTAGCCCGGACCTACTGTCTACTTCCACCAACACCGCCATGGAGGGAAACGCGCCCGTTTTTTATCGCTATCATGACCGTTTGGCCATGTTGGTTTGGTGTTATAAATGCCACCGGCGATCGCATCAATTTTCACCCTTTTGTTCTTAATTACAAAACTGATCTCATGTACAACGTTGAGTAAAGAATATCGAAAAACGGATATTATTGTACGAATACTATTGATGTGAAGAACAAAATTTCAAAAATCAATTGTTCACACAAACACACATACATACATACATACACACAACACAAACACAAACACACACACACACCACACACACCACACACACCACACACACACACACACCAGACACAAAGACAAACACACACACATACACACACACACACACACACAAACACAAACACACACACACACACACCACACACAATGCGTTTAGAAACCTATCCAAGCATCCTAGGCACGTGGGATGGCGCTTTTTGCGGAGGGGGGAGTTTTTAATTCGCACGCTCGCATCATTTTAGGGTTTCTTAGTACAAGAAAATCAACATTGGCCTTAACGATATAAAGAAAATCCCAGAGACAAACCCTAGCTCTGACAGCTCTACCGCTCTGTGAGGATAGGCAGTTTGCACAGTGCACAAGCGTGGCGACACACGCATTTGTCACTAAGGATTGAGACGTGTTGTTTGCTTGGTCGTTTGGCAGCGAGTTTGTCTAACACAGAAAACCGGACGACGGACCGAGGTGGACCACGGACTGAACATATGTTAAACCCTTGGTTATGGTCAAGTCACCTAGGTTCCACATATGCCACAAGACATGTCGGCGATAATCAACACTTTCAGGTGAGTTGTCAGAGTCAGTGTTACAGCCACCAGTTATTCTAACAACCTGCTAGGTTACCCTGGTCAAATTTGTACACAACCTTCATTCCGTTCCGTAACCAGGTCGCGCCATTTTGCTAGCAAACAAGAAAAATGCCTTTAGTTAGTCGAGTCATGTTAAGTACCTGGGACATAAACACAAAGAGTAGAAGTTTCTGGTCGCCAAACGTCACGTAAATGGACTACATTTAAATGGAACGACTAGGAATTATTTTTTCATCGCATCGCCAAGAACAGTATGGCGGCAAACAGTTGACTTAAGCTTACAAATAGGCTGAGATCATGTGAACGTACGGCTCCGATTCGTACCAACTTCAGCCTCGAATAGACTACACATATCACATGGCTATTTGAATTCTATCATATCAGCGGAGAAATAAATATGGGTAGGTAAGGATCCTGACAAATATCGCTGACATAACTTTTCTATTTTGCACTATCCAGGACTAACACAGTGTTGTTATTTGTCCACATAATGCGACTCTATCATGACCTGGAATGAATTCGACAGTTCTTTTGATAACTTAGTCATTCCCTATCAGCTGATCTTTCAACTGCTTACGTATACCTTTATTATGTTGTCTTTCAACAAGAGTATCTAAATGATCTAAAAAACACACACAACACCCCGGGATTGTTTGCGTATCCAGCCGAATGGCAAAAACAAAAGATGGCCAATAATTAATCCGCGCTTCTATATTTATCAGAAGCAACGTAATTAACGATGCGTAATTTCCTATGCTGGTGAATTACTAGTCCGTTTAAAGGTACAACCACACAAACGTGTATACCTAGTCCGTGAAAGGTCTGTAGTGACTTTTTTTGTTCATACGCAGTCGTACTCACACTGCGTACCTCAATCGTTTTGTGCCAATTGTAGGATTGAGTATTGGGTCGCAATGTGCATGTGCCTGCGTACATAAAGGTGGGTACACACGTGTGTGTATATTCAATTCCGTACGAGGTCGCTAGAAAAATAATATAGATTGGACAAATATAGCCAGGTAACATGCCAGCTGAGTTAGCTGGTCGCCAACCGTACTCCTCGGACAGCTAAATCCTCTGGCACGTCATTTGTCTACAATTCGGCTTATGTGTAGCCTCCAATTTCTCCTATTTTTCTAACCACCTGTGGAGACTTTAGAATTCCATACAGAGTTGAATATATACACACGCGTGAACCCGGCTTTATAAAAGTGATACAACACGACGGACTTCATATGGACTTAAAGCTGTACTTCGCAAGATTTGAACAAAACAAAAAGTAGCTTTCCCTCCTTTTTCTTTACATTGTTAGTCAATCAACCCTATAGCATTCCATACCAATATTCAGGGAAAATGCTGCTACATCATTGCACCAAATAAAAATTGTGATCTTCCATGCTAAAAAGTTGTTGTATAGGCCATTCACATTAAGGTTTTGTTCTGGAGAATATTTCAGTTTTGGGGCCCAAATCTTGCGTAGTATACCTTTAACATGCTCGCTCAATGAGCCATTACAAATCTCAGGCGAATGCACAAGGCACACGGCATCAAATCTTACACAGTCTGACAGAAATACCGTCCGAGCATGCGGTTATCTATATCTAAGTTATCAATACTGTTGAGCGCACACGATGTTGTAGTACAAGTGGCACAAGTACAGTAGTACGTACTACGAGTACTATTGTGTGCTTGGATGCACTCGACGTACATAAGCGAACACCCTTGCATACAAATAATACAACATTCTGAGCACCAATATTCGGAAAGCGAGGCCGCTAACTGTAGCGAAGGAAGTAATTGATCGCTTAAGGTGGTATTTCACTGCACTTGGGGCACCTGTACCTGTACGCGGGGTTCAGAGACTACTCCACGAAGTTTAGAGATTAAGTTACATGTACGTTGTGTGTATTTTGTTGTCTTCTAAGTCATACTTTTACGTAATCCGCAATATCTAAATTACCAAAATATCGGCGAAAATAACACAACATTGCCGCAGTGAACGAACCCCGCAGTGCCGCACCGGTACCCCAACTAGTGAGATACCACTTTACAGAGGAGTATTATTTACTCTTACAATGACATCATGCCATTCTTGGTCCAAAACGCGGATTTGCTATGACGTCCTTTTTGGCCAGTTATCTTTGTTGTCAATCTTCAGCGAACGTTTGAAACATTCACAGGTCATCAGAGATTATTCTTGGTTACTTAAGGTTGTTTGGAGACGACAGTCGGTATCTGTATAGTTGCGACGTGTAATCAGGAGAATATGGCAGAGCACGAGCATGTTCAATTGCTACGTCTCATTCATTACTACGTCCTAACATTTCAATATCATCATC
The DNA here is from genome assembly GCA_019207045.1 of Branchiostoma floridae x Branchiostoma belcheri. Classification (NCBI taxonomy): domain Eukaryota; kingdom Metazoa; phylum Chordata; class Leptocardii; order Amphioxiformes; family Branchiostomatidae; genus Branchiostoma; species Branchiostoma floridae x Branchiostoma belcheri. Next base: position 22,175,119 of record CM033034.1, on the reverse strand, counting down.
ATCAATCATTACCACCGACCATCCTTCTCACCACCCATTACCATCACCACCACTTACATGACTGTGCGTTCATGTGTGACGTTCAAGAACGTGGTGAGTATCAATCAAAGAAATGTAATGAAATGAAAGACACGTATTAGGCTGAGACATCGACAAGGACGAAGTTTTTCTTGTGTATTTATTTGTGACCTTGCCCTTCCATGGAAGATCTTCAGTCAGGTCCATGACAGAAGCTTGTGATGTGTACGTGACCACTGTAAAGACCCGAGACTGGAGATCACAAAACCAGCAGCAGTCCGTAACGCCGTGCGTAATAGCGACAAGTAACGCTACATGCGCGGTCTCGCTGCAGTAAGCATGAATGTGTGACGAGGTACCGCTATGGTGCGGTCACTTCCGTCCGACACATACCTATGATTTACTCCTGACCAGGGGTGGGTACCGGTACAAAACATTGTTTTCTTATTGGACCGGTCAAGAAATACCGGACCTGAAAAAATTCAGTAGACCGGATGTTGGACCTATTGGAAAATGAACAGATTATATGATCAAGAGCGAAGTAGAGTCGAGTCTATAGTCATTTCTACCAAGTTTTACAATCAATCGCACAGAGACAGTTAGCCTTGCAGGATTTTAAAACACCATTGGGAGTCCAATACTCCACCAAACAGATCTATTTGTGGCGAAATGGACCATTGTTTTGAGTAGCGTCCATTCACAAGTTTTCACACACTGAATCTAGTCCAGGTTCAGGTCCGGACCTGGATTCCTGGATTCCAGATCCTCTGGACCTGAACCGGACCTGGACCTGAATTTCCTGTACCGGTATGAACCCCTACCCCAGACCCTTCCATGAAGCCATTTTGCTGAGGCGTATGAGTTGGCAAACGGTTAAGAATTAGTCAGGAGAGTATGTAATCTTCTGCAAGAAGTCAAGATAAAAATTTAGTTGGGAATAGATCCCGGAGCGCCGGGGATTCAGGGGCACGCGGTTGTAAGCAAGTCGTGAGCTAACCATAAGTTGTCATTTGATGGTTGTGTAAAGGTTGTGTCACAGTCGTCGAGCAACATTGGCGTGAAATAACACTTGGTCGATAACATTTAGCCCAGCGCCGGCTTTAGGTTGAAAAGGTTTTGTGAATAGGTGCTGAATATGTTACCGGGGCTTATCCCCCCCCCCCCCCTTTCGCTCCAAAAATACTCATCATCAGTCACTGGGTTCTGCATCTATAGTCTTTGGAAATATTTTTTTCTTTTTGAAAGTCTTTCTTCATCCTTTGCATCCTTTGCATCCTGCAAGCTTCCTTAGCTCCTGGAGTTTCTTTGCTGTTGTAGGAAAAGCTCGACCTCTGTCCAAAAATACTACCCTTCTAAAAGTGAACATTTGCATAACTGGCAATCGGAAGTCTAAAAGGAACCGAAATCACAAAATAAATCATCTTTAAGCGACGCATGCCAAACAATTTAAATGTGGCCCTGTTGGCCTAGGGTAGCAACGTACAGCAGCCAAAAATGCACGTTTGTAATAACATGCCCAGGTTTCGGCTCAGAACCAAGTGGTGAACCGATTTGGTGCCCTTGGGATAAGCACTTTACCTGACTTCGGTTGGGGAGGTAAAAGGAGATGGTAGGAGTGGATAGGGGGTCCCTTTCCTATACCGTGTCCGAGACACAGTGGATAACAACCCATTGCCCTTACAGTTTTAAAGTTTACTCTCTGTCCTTTGTATGTGGCACTGTTAAATAAGTTATTGACTCAAGTGCAGGGCTACATTGTCCTCGTCTATCTGGAGCAAAATAGATTTAAGAAATAATGCAAATATAGCCCGTTTATATTGTTTGTGTGCTGTCAGTGTAACAAAAGGCAACCCAAAATTAATTAAGTCTTTGTAATTTATCTTAAGTGTCGTACTTCTGTAAATAGTTGCAGAAAAACCTACTGCGTCGCTATTGACCAATCCCGTTGCCCAGCTCACACAGGTGAAAACTTACAGACGTCAAACAAAAACCTAAATGTTTGACCAAGATTTACACACTCTCCTGTTGGTAGAACTGTCAATTTCCCTCGTCTGTCTGGATTGGTAACTTGTGCTTTTATATTGTGTTGTTATACTGATATCAATTTCATCAACGTACTGCTCTGAAATATAATCAAACTACAGTGTTGCATACCATATCGCCTTTAAACTGTTGCTTACGGTACACAGGATGTGTTATATTTGTCAGTGCCAAACTTGATACCTTTGACGCTAGACGCCGAAAAATGAAACATTTATTTGTCGTCTACCCTGTTCCAACAATACCATCATCCAGACACTTATTCACTCAGATTCTTACAATCTTAGCTGCTTCCAGGGATGAATATGGCTTTGAAATTGTAGATTTCTTGATCACGTTAAGTTTAGGTTTAGTTAGGTACATCATATTCGCTGACATGTATTCTTTTTGTATGCGACTCTGTACATATGGGCCAAGTGCCGTTTTGTGTATTTTGTTGTGTTTTAAGTCAAATGATAAATTCAAATCATAAAATCAGGGCTGTTAACAAATCCATTTCGGTCAAAGTACAGTCGCTCGGTGTGATCAGAAAATTATTCATACTTGCTGTTTATTTTTCCGATTAATTTTATCTTGTATCTTCATAACTCCACATTCTTATCGTAAATCATAGAATGATAAAACACTTTGATCGATTGAAAATAAAACTTCGATGATGTAAATGCACAGGTTAAGACCATCTGTTTTCTATGTTATTCCGTCTCAATTTCGTAAAGCATCTAGGGACGCTTTGAACATGTATCAGTGTTATGTCTCGTCTTTTAATCTTAAGAAGTTTGGTGATTCGAAACGCTGAGGTGTAGTTGTTACGTCCATGAAATATTCCATGAAAAATGAAATGAAGGTTGTATTCATTGATATGGAGTGAAATATTGTAGTCATAATGTGTCTGCTTCTTTTTCTTTCTCACCCCGCTCTCTTGTTGACGTTCTCTTGGTCCCGAGCTCTCTTGGCGATAATCGTTACATTGCAATCCGTGGCTCTGACGGCTATCCTATGACCCGGTCCCATACCATCGCCGAGGTGATGGCGATCTGGGCGACGATTGAGCTCCCACAGAGCTCTCACCGCGCTCCTATGTAGTTAGCCTATTCTGTCCAAAGCAAATTGAAGATGAATTTCACTTTGTCATGATGTGCAGTAGGTACGTAAGGCCCCCATTCCACTTGACGGCGCTCTCACCGCGCTCTCACGGCGATGGCAAACTTGCCCCATCGCCGTGAGAGCGCCGCGATGGCAGAAAAAGCTGCTCTAGTGGAATCTCTCCTGCGACGCCAGCGCGCTCTCAGCGCGACGGAAAACTAAAAGGACAGCAATTTGTATGGGCTGCCAAGAACTTTAAAGATTACTCAACGAATTTCAGAGATAAAGAACGAGATTTCTTACCTTTTGTGTATTTTATTGTATTTCAAGTCATACTTTTACGTCTTACGTAATTTTAAATTACGAAATCAAGGCTGTAAACAAATCCAATTTTGCTCACTGTAGAGTCGTTCAGCGTGAGTCTAAGATTATCTATACGCTTGACTTGCTGTTTTTTAAAATTGAATTTGCCATGTAACTTGTTCAAAATGAATATAAACAATAAACAATAAACAATATCATTATCATGCCAGGTTATTATCGTAAATTATAGATTAGTGAAACGATTTGATCTATTGAAAATAAGTCTTCTATAATCTCAATCTACAGGTTAAGAACATGAAAACTAAAATGTTATTCTGTTAACATTTAAAAATTATACATAATAAACCTTTGTGTTCTTGATTATTCTATCTCAATTTAATTCATTGTACATTTTGAACATTTCTCCGAGTTCTTTCTCGTCAATTTGTGTTATATCTAGTCGGGAGTAATCCTGTGACTCGAAACGCTGAATAAAACACCGTATGTGTAGTTGTCCAATTTGTTTTACCGATGATTTTAATTAGGAAGTGATTAATGACACAAAAGTATGATTGGACAACAAAATTCATCAAAATATACTTCTTCAAAAATAAAGACTGCATGAACTATAGTTGAGAGCGCAGCGAGAGCGCGGTAAGATCGCCGTCCTAGTGGAATGGGGCCTATCATATGCCATTGTTTAGCCCTATTGGCGCTCACCGCGCTCTCTTGGCGCTCTCATGGCGCTCTCATGGTGATCATTGTTGCATCGCCATCCTCAGCGCTCTCACGGCGATGGTATGGCAGGGCTCCATACCATCGCCGTGGTGACGGCGCTCTCGCCGCGATGGCACTCCCGCCGCGCTCTCACGGCGCTCTCACGGCGCTCTCACCGCGCTCCCATGGCGACCTTGGCGATCCCACCGCGCTCTCACCGCGATGGTCAAATTTGCCATCGCCGTGAGAGCGCCGCGAGAGCGCCGTCCCAGTGGAATGGGGGTATAATGAGTTATTCACATTCCTCGAATCAAGTACAACAGATTTTAAGTGACTCAATGCTACAGACAGATTTGATTATATATTTAGGCCTACGTCACATTACCCAGGGTGTCCGCGCGGTGTCTAACCGATGTAGGCCCCGGCCGGGCTCTGAAGCCGGGAAGACATCGGCTCACATAGTCACAAATCATTTTTTCTTCACGCGTCCCGTTAGAGGTCCCGAGGGGCTCCGGTGGGCATTCTGTCGGCTTTCGTGCAATAGTCGTATGCTTTAATCATTTATCGCTCGATGCTCGGCAGGCAACCGTGAGCTGCCCTGGGGATGTCCACGGGTACCCCGTAGGGGTCTGGCAGTGGGTCGACCGATTCACCCCTTGTAGATGTATGGCCCTACTCTCCAAGCAGAGGTTAGGCTCCGGCTGTTTTTTCAACGTTTTTTTAGTTGTTTTTATCGGGCTTTCTATTTTGTCATTTTTTTCCTGTGTCCAACCTAACAGGTAAAAAAACGTTGAAAAAACAGCCGAAGCCTAACCTCTGCTTGGAGAGTAGTATGGTCCCTGTCGTACGCCCCGCGAACCACGGCCATCATGTTTTTTTTTTTTTTTTTTTGCTTTGTTGACTTTTGTGCGCCAAGTGGTACTAACACTAGTAGAAGCGGAAAATGCCACTGCACTTCGATTGGCAGGGTGAGCACATGCCGCTTGCTCAGCTCAGGCTAAGCTCGAGGGTGGCGACGGCTCGTCACCGTTTCATCCTTGCCCGTAAGCAGAGAGACAAGCGGAACGGCAACGCCAGAGAAGAAGATGTTGGGTTCGGCTCTGGTTGAGGCGCCGACCCATGTTTGGGTTCTACGATACGCTGATGAGCAAGCTATAAATGCGAGAACACTGTTGCAACTTTAAGTCCTTTGTGCGCATGGTGTCTCAAATGTTCTATGACCTGCTCATGCGTGTGAGACCTTCCATTGAGAAGAGTAGAAAGTGAGTTTTTTTCACTGATGATATTTCCCTAATATTTTCCCCGCCGGGACCCCGGTTCAATTTAAGTCCGACTTAAAACCAACCGGGGCCTCGCCCGAGGCCAAAAATTACCCGGAAGCCGCTGGGAGACCCACAGGACACCCACCGGAAGAGCCAAAAAACAGTCCGTAAGTTACCCGCTCGGGTCCCTATGTGGAAATGTGACCATGGCCCAAATTGTCCCGTTCGATCAACCGAGGGACCCCGTCAGCGGCCCTGGCGGTGTTCCGGGATGACACAACGGATGCAATAGTTTGTAATGCAATAAGGTTGGGCCTGTACCGTCGAGTACCGTCGGGATGCCGGGCGGGTACTGGGTGGGTACTGTAGGGGAGCCTGTCGATGTGTCCACGATTAGTTGACGGCTTTGATTCGGCGTATTTTCCTGCCCGGGGCCCGGTTGATTTTAAGTTCGTCTAAGAATCAACCGGGGCCCCGCCCGAGCCCCAAACTAGCCCGGCAGCCGCCGGGGCTCTCACGGGGTCCCGCCCGAAAGTGCAACAAATCAGCCCCTAACCTACCCGGCCGGACCCCTTTGTGTAAATGTGACGATAGCATAAGATGTAACAACTCCCACAATGCTAAAATAGGTAAATATATAAAAGACTGCTTTGTCATGAGAAAAAATGCCGAAAATCATAATTAGCCCCACTCGATTGTAGTACAATATCAATGATTTAGGCTAGCTCTTATCATTCTAGAAATTAGAATGTCAAATTTCATTCTATATTCATAATCTGCATATGTACTATGTTTAATACTTGTTTTAGTAATTAGGATGATAAGTTTGTTTCTTCTTTTTTTTTGCCATACATTGTACCGTGTACGATCGTTGCGCAATAAAGTTCTTCTACGACATACCTACACTCCACACCCACATGTGCACTTAACGCCAGTCCCTTATAGACTAAAAGTTTATTGTATTTTTCAGATAAGACCCCAGAGGTTGGCAGGATGGACAAGGCGACGAGAAATGCGCTGATGCAGGATCAGATCTCCGCGTTCGAGCAGCACATGGACCAGCTCGAGTCAACATTCTCTAAAGGTGAGCCTCACACTGTAACGCTAGCTAGTTCACCTTTATCAGAGGGGAGAACCAATATCCGTTGTTTTTAGAAACAGAATATTAAGGGATATCAAGTTGACGGACGGTGCAATATTGTGAAAATAACTGCAAATATGGACAATATTGCAATTTGAAACCACTGTCCGTTGATTTGATATCCCTAAATACCCTGTTTTAAAACAACAGATATTGGTTATCCTCACGCATAAAGGTGAACTAGCATTACACGCACGCACAAGTCGTGCTTCTTTATTTAAAACAAGCTAGCAAGTCCTGCATGGGAAGGGTGTACAATGACACAAGTCTGGTCTTCTGTGTTGGGCTTTCTATTAATCCTCTGGTACATGTAGCAATACAAGGCAACAAGGCATGAGAGAGTTTTGAAAGCATCTGCGATGGAAGGTTTTTTATGCTATGAAAAAGAATACTTAGTATTTGCCACGAGGCCGCTTTAACACATCTCAGTCAGAATATTCAACAGGTGCCTCTTCGTCCGTTTGCCTTCACTAATTGTGTTTTGGCATGTGTGAGTATGGGTGTTTTATTTGTGCAGTGCGTATACAGTGTGTGGATGTATACATTTGTGTATGTGTGAATGTGGTTATGAAGTGTGTAGTATTTGTGTAGTGTGGTGTGTAGTTTGTAGTTGTTTATGTGTGCGGTTTGCCTCTATGTGTGGTCTACCTTTGTGTCTATGTTTGTATGTGGGAGTGTTTTGTGGTGCAGTATAGTATAGCGTAGCGTAGTGTGTGTTCGCGTGTATAAAATTAGAGCTAAAGGTGTGTGGTTCAACTTCGGGGCTCGCGAAGTCTTACCGGATGAAAAATTTCCTTATCAAATATCAGCATGCGGCTACATAGTTTGATGTTTTCATTCAGATTCTCTTCCTACTAAGATAATCGAATAAATCTATCAGAGAAGACATGGGGTATTTCATTTTCAAAAAAGAAGTCAAATCCCGTAATAGTTACGTAGATTTAGTACCCTATTCTGCACCGTATGTACATTTAATATCTGTATGTCAGAATTTAGATTATCTACTTGTATTCAGACCACATTCATTCATTTCATGTGCCTAGTCTTTCTTCACTTGCAATTAGCCCCATGGGCATGAATTTGTAATAAAACATTATTATTAATCTGTTCATTGCAGGAACATTGTACAAGATGCTGAAACTCCTCACTAAAAAGCAGACCATCGAGTTGCAGAGCCTGGCGTCCCTGTCCCAACTCGGCAACCTCGTCAGCTGGGAGCAGAAGCGACTTTCTGGGACCAGCGGAAAAACCAAGGACAGGGACATGGTTCACTACTTCGGCTGGTTCCTGGAGTACGTGGACTACCTTCAGGAACTCAAACAAAGCTTTGACGAGCGCATCTTCGCACCGCTGTGTCAGTTCTTCTACGACGAAGAAGACCCAGATATTAAAGGGATCCATTCCGTTCTGGAGGAGGTAGGGGACGGTTCAGGATCCAACAAAAGACAAGCCATTATTTCAAACAAGACAGACAGTGTTGATAGCGGTGTAGAAATGGAATTATTAGAACGCAGTGGGAGTGACTATTCGTTAAGTGCCTTCATAAGAAGTCCTGGAGCGATGTCGGGTCCCAGGCTGGGCAGTACGTTAGAAATCCTACGTCAAGACTTTCCGGATCTCCTCGAGCCGTACAATAACAAAGAGCTTCGCCGGGTCGCCCTTCAGCTGACCAGGCTGAGAAGAAGATGGAGCACGTTACTCAGAAAGGACACGGAGATAGACGAGGATGTCTTGGACGAGGAGAGTGTTTCGGAAGTAAACATGTTTAGCGACAGTACACACTTTCAGCCCATTTTGCGACTTGTACCGGATGTTTTCATCAAGGCCAAAAGGGCGGCGGGCTTGGCACGGAGGTAGGGCATCTTCGCGTCATTGTTAAAGCTAAGGGCACAACCCGCCGTACGTGCAGTTTGTCCGTACGTTATTTTTGGGGAGGCCACGTCCGCGACGTATTTCTGAAAATGTCCAGGCGGTAAAGGGCAGGCGCGTCACCCGTCCTGGCACGTACATGGGGCGAATCCGCAGCCCAATGGCACACAAAGTTTTGCCTGCACGTAAAGTTCTACGGCGTGTCTGCGTGCTCCAAAATCCGTCGGATTCTCTACGAGTTCGTACGGAGGCGGTACTTACCACTTACGGATCCCAAAAGATTGCCCACGTTTTGGCACGTAGACAGCACGTATTCGCACTTACGACGGGTTGTGCCCTTAGCTTTAAAAGAATTATATGCGGTGGAATAACTAACAAGTGAACGTAGGTTACAAAGTGGTAGTGAAAAAGAGAAGCTTTTGTTGTATCATCATCAACAATTTGTTGTCATAAATTGTTGCTGATGATACAACGAAAGCTTTTTTAACGGTTAAAACGGTTACTTTACCTCAATTCATTACTGTTATTTTTGTTCTAAGTTCTTAACAAATTCAGCGAATAATTATCTTAATAATAATTAATTACGTTATAACGTTAAGCTTTTATAATTGAAATAGAATTTGCGCATAAGCTGAAGAGCTCGCATGAAAGTTCATCTGTGACCGTGAATAATATTGTGAAGAAACAAAACTGTAAGATTTGTATCCATATTCTTTTGTTTGTCGATAAAAATTTTTTACTTTTGTATGCACCTGCTCCGTTCGTGGAACATAATGGCAGCTTTCCATCCATTGACCTTTATCACGTCCAGTATGATAGAATCCATGTTTCACCTCTGATTTACCTGAATTTTGACACAGACTAGTTTATATTCATTTGATTGATCACTTTCATGGAGATTTCCATGGTTATTACATTACTGGTTTTGTTGTGATCACGCTACAAAAGCAGTTATTATGCAATGGCAACTGTGGTTTTTGTTGATTAGATAATATGGATGACATCATCTGGCGACCCAAAAATTTAGACCAACATGACCTTATACAGAATTGATCCGAATCACAATCAGTGAAACATCCAATTCATTTCAGATGGCTTGAGATCGACGGAACAACTTCCAGAAACCTCCAGACAAAGCTGGAACAGCTTGAAGAGATACAGGCAGCCTTGGAACGGAAACTCGGCTACATCATACACGACATCAAACGGAAAGAAGAGAAACTTCAGCGAGGCAGCGAACAGGTTCAGATGCTCCTCAAGCGAGAGGACCGATCCAACGAACTCACCTTTCAATTGTATGGTGTGAACAAGACTATTAGCTCCCTCCACCGGAGACTACGTGAACTGCAAGTCGAGAAGGATTATGTCAGGAAACACTTGAGGAAAAGGCTGGATAAGGAAAGCGAAGAGTACCATTCCTACAAACTGAAGTACATCCAGACTAGACTTCACTCTAAGGTAGTGGACAGGGAGTTATTCGCCAAGCAGTATCAGCGGACTATTCTGGAGGAGGACATGCATGTGGAACTGGAGTGCAAACCTAGTATCATCAGGTTCGCTGATAAGGTGGGTACTCAAACCCCCAACATGGGCCTTCTGTTGTAAGATGTGCGTCAATTCTTCGTTTAGAGGAAATTGCTGTCCAACGTTGGTAGCGTGTCACCATTTTCATTACAGACACAATAACTACGTCAGTTGTGCTTTGCCTTTACCATTATATGGTAGTGATATGTTAAGCTATGTTTTGCCGCCTATTTTTTTTTATTTGCACCCTTTTATCTTCTTCTGAGTTCCCAACGAATGCAATCCATATAATAAAATCAACATGGCCTACTGGCGGCAAAACATAATAACATTACTATTATCATTTTGTTTTGCCGCCAGTAGGCAATGTTGATTTTATCATATGAATGAGAGACAATAATGGTAAAAGAAAATGTCCAATGATCTACCAACCTGATGAAATTATTTCCGGACGTCCAGGGTAAGGTTTTGCTTTAAGGCATGCTAAAACACTTGTCTCAAATATAGGAGATGTTTCGCACTTACTGGCCATATGTTTTATATAATTGCAATTTGACCTTTCCCTTTTGATAGATGAAATTATATAAAACCAATTATTTACAATCACTGCTTAAAATTGGAATGGAAAACGAATCCATTTGTTTGTGGTGTAAGAAACATATGACAGGACTCATCATTATCATAAGAAGCAATTTATTTTATTGGTTTCACCTTAAAAATTGATCAATAATACAGCCCTATATTCATGTACATGTATGTGGAAATGAGATGGTTCTGGACCTTCCCTACAGGAGCAAGAAAAGTGTGAACGGCTGGAACAGGAGCTGGAGAAAGAGCGAAAAGAGAAGAGGAAAATTGAAGTTGCGCTGGCTCCACTGAAAAGTGAAAGACAGCGACTCAAGTATGAAGCTGACGAAGACAAATTGAACAGATTAACAGAAAGACAAAAAACTAGGGTACTTCGGTTTCAGAAAGTCCGTGAAACCCAGCAAGACGAGATTCAGCGTGAACGTGCGAGATTTCTCAAGATAGGCAGGCAGACGGAAGAGGCTAGGAATTCTGGGAAGAACAGTTTTGGGGAATCAGCAATGCCGAAATCCAGCAGTAGGACCAGGTTCTTCCTGACAGACGGGTATGACTCAGAGACAGACAGTTTCTGGTATTAAGAAATGTGCAATGTGTTGACATGCCCCGGAGAGGAGATAGGCGCCGCCAGGGGACTAAAAGCCTGTTGAGTCAGCATAACATGTTGTGCTGCCCCTACGGCCTACAGTAAAAGGCTATGGGACGAACGAACGAACGAACGAACGAACGAATGTGTTGACAAAGAGATAAGCTCGGATATAGGAGAATTCTTTTACACAACCAGCAGGTACTTACATTGCTTACGTTTTGATGTCTCTCAGAGACCTTCGCCAGAGCTTCTAACTGGAGTTCTGCTTCTCACCGCTTTATGTAGCCGATGTAGGTGGCGCTTTTGCGGTGAGAAAATAATCCCAAACGTGGCTAAGCTTGTTTACCCCTTCGTCCTAGTTCATCACTGGGGTGATATCCAGATCGCCTCCCTTAATCCCACCTGTTGTCTTCCCTGTTTTAGTGTCTATGACCTTAGCCCCCTACCATCTGAGAGACATCGAAACGTAAGCAATATATTAAGTACCTGCTGGTTGTGTAAAAAGAATTCTCCTATACCATATATTCTACCAACCTGATGAAACTATTTTCGGAGATAAATTCGGCTGTAGACTTGCTGCATGTTTTATTGGTGATGGTTCAAAGTGGAGCGGTGACATACATGTGCTCGGGTCTTGATGTGAAGAAGTGACAATACAGTGTGGTATAACAGAAAAGGGCTGACTAGATCTAACTGAGGATATTACAGTGGAAGCCGCATAATTGTACATCCCATTTGCCAGCGCATTTCGTGCAATTATCCGAATGGTGCAACAAAGCGAAATTATTAACCTGGACCCCACCACCATGGGATTTGGTGATTTCGTACAATAAATAGAAGTGTGCGATTATCCATTATCAACTGGTTCTCCTGTACTGGTATTCCAACATTCTGTATTCCGTTAATACCTCTGATTAAGGATACCTAGAGTGTCAAAGATTAGAACAGATTTCCAAACTTTTATCTGGTAGAATGAATAAAATAACTCTCTACGAATCGATGAAGGTTAGACATCCAGGTAATAAGATATGACAAATTTGGCGAAACTCTCTACATGAAGTAAATAAATCAAGTGTATTATTCGCAATTGTATGTATAATGGCTTTTTAACGACCATTAAAAAAGTAATGATTTGCCAGCCTAATAGTGGACAACATGTTTGCAAGTATCAGTCATTGGCAATAGATATCTGCAATCCAAAGTATGCTTTCAACAGCTATACTTTGAAATGTTACAAGCATGGAAGTCATCTAGTTAACCAGTTCTGGTCTACTGTAAATGAAACAGAGGGATACAAATATACATCGAGCCATATAAAGATCTCTGTCCTGTTACAAACAGGTGAATGCGAAGGAATGCAATTAACAGTTTAAGGAAATAACGTTTCAAGACGATAATGGACAGGTTTTAAAATGTGCAATATCATCATGATCTGACTCAAGACATCACAATAAATATGAACCAGGGATCGAGCCTCCGTGATTGGCGTGAAGTAGTTATAATTTTCAGTTTGGGCTGTGGTGTTTATTATGCATTTTTGCCAGCAATAGCAATTTCTTTAATACCTTCTATCCGGGTAGTTATTACCCTAGAAAGCCGGAGAACCGCGGTGGTTACTGCGGGCCCTATCAACATGCTTAAAAGAAGCGTCTTTTATGTCTATTTCATCGTAAAATAGTGTACAAATGAATTCTTTAAAAAGTCAATTGAAAATGTATTGGGCTACATAATTTCGTCTGAAAGGTGTCATATAGTCTATTTCATCGAAAAATAATGTAAGAATGATTTTTTAAGAATCCCCTTGAAAATGTAATATACCCTATTTTCTTAACTGCATCTCCTTATGTCAATATTTGAAACTGTCAACAACCATAACTGTTACCGAAAGTAGTCAGTTTTCACCATTTATTGTGAGTTCCAGTTTTCACATTGTAACGTTTCACTATGACAATGGACCTTTCTGAAAATGTCCCTGTCCAGCGGGGTCACCTGCGGTCACTGAGCGTTTCGAAATTCATGTTCGACAGAAATCATCACTTACCTTAATTAAGCCAAGAATGCATTTAGCAACCACCCCACTAAGTTATTATTTGAATCTTCGAAAAGACCAAGTCCAATATCGTGGTGTTGTGAGAACATTTCACCAAGAACTCATCCCAGGGTTCGACAGGTGTGTTTGCCTGTGTGTGGATGGTGTTCAGCACCAATGACAGGTGTGTTTGTCTGTGTGTGGATGGTGTTCAGCACCAAGGTCAGGTGTGTTTACCTGTGTGTGGATGGTGTTTAGCCCAAGGAAAGGTGTGTTCCTGTTTGTGATGGTGTTCAGCACCAAGGACAGGTGTGTTTACCTGTGTGTGGATGGTGTTTAGCCCAAGGACAGGTGTCTTTACCTGTATGTAGATGGTATTCAGCACAAGGGACATGTGTGTTTACCTGTTTGTGGATGGTGTTCATCACCAATGACAGATATGTTTACCTATGTGGATGGTGTTAATCTAAATATCTTTTGTATGCAAACGGACACTCAAACACGCACACACAGACAGACTCACCCATATACATACATACGTTACGAAAAACATAGCCTTCTCTGTACACCATGTAAGCCATTCTCTGAGGAAAAACTGTGATGTCACAAATCAACACGGTGAGAACTGGCTTTTGCTGTAAAAAAAACTATAATCAGCACATTTTTACAATGAATCGGACAATGCGATTCCACCTTGTACCGACAGGGGGCGTTTGTGCAACATGTTGCAGTAAGGGTAATCTCCAGACACAAGCTGGTGGGTAAATCGAAAAAGCCCCATTTTCAACTATGAGTTAAGGTATTATACGACAGTTAGACCGTTCCATTTAAATCAACGTTAAACACGCAACTGCAATGCCCGCGAATCCAATCAAAAACATTGTATCTGGAGATGTTTTGCTTTCTATTGTTAGCACACTCGTTCATTAGGCAATAAAGAATTTGCCACTCAAATCTAACGTACGTAACAATTTTTATTGCATTTCAAAATGCAGCTAGCCACTATCCACTAGAGGTGCTCTTAGCCGCGAAACTCACGTCCGACAATCGCAGTCAAGAATCTTCCATGCATAATCATGCAAGTAATACACAAGCTTTCATCTCAAATCATTTTCATATCAGTTCGGATCGACTAAAGGGAATTTGTGGTTAACCTAAACCCACGCTTTAAGGACCCAATCATTTTTGGACCCGGATTCTATAAACTTTGAGTAAAGCTAAGGACACAACCCGCCGCACGTTTTCAAAGGACAAATCTATACAGATCTTTCTTTAAAAAGATATGAGGCTATAACGTTATCAGAATTCGCTCACTTTATAATGATAAAGATGCATAGAAGGCACACACAGTACGACACAGTACGCATACCTAAAACTGACACAAAACCATTGAACTGCAACAACCATTTTTCTATGGATTACTTTATTATTGCTTAGGCTGTGACAGTCTTCAGTTTTATCTGTCTGTTAGCCAGTAGGTACACAGTGAGTAATGAGGCTGTTTATCGTGGTCGAAAGACGACTTCGTGGAATGACCCTGCTTGACAGATCTAAAGCATATTATTGTAGGGACGCCCCCGCTAGAAGTGCCACACGTCGCTCGGTCTTAGTTATCCTCCTTCGCGGTCTTCTATGGGCTTTGGCACAGCTTGTGGGGAGGGGGGGATCAAATCGTGGCAAGGTTTTTATGCCGATGTCTTATGCCTGGAGGGTCTTAACTTCAGCACTGTTTCCTAGACTTAGCCTTGGCTGCTCCCACGCCAGGGTTTATACTCTACAGTCAGCAGGTCGCCCGCTGTGGTTTTAATGGATTTAACTAGCCTTCTCAGATGAACCCGCGTCCCAGAAACTCCTCTGTATTTACGGACTAAGCAGTTCTTAGGTGCGGGTTCAAATCTGCGTAGGAGAATGAGATTTCTAAGACGTCCCAAAGCGAATAATTGAAATCCGCTTCGAAAAAGCTCCTTAAACCACATCTTTTATACTTAAGTTGTCTTGTATCCGGCCAGAATATTCTTGCTATTCTGAGAACACTTGCAAACTTACCAAGCTGTAAGAACCTGGCATGCCCAACTAGACCAACTGTAAACTATATTTATTACACAACTTTGCCGGCTAGCGCTAATAGCCTGAATTGTGCTGGTGAAATTGCATTACATCTCAAACTATTAAAAGTGATGTGGTTATTATATATCTATTAGTTTAAAATCAGCACACACGATAAATGCGAAGCGTCTGGAATACTCAGGTAAGAGTCATTACAGATGATAATGATACATCTACATAATTACTGATTCATGATCGCAAAAGGTGGAATGGAAAAATTGCCCGTCTCTTTGGTTCGGTTTAGTGGAATCTTGTAATCTATGACATGTCAGAGTGTAGTTGGTAAGATTATCTACACACGGCTATAGTATAGGACGGTTGACATGGATGGGTGGTATCCGCCATCACCCTTCTTCTGAGTTCACACAGGTATCTCCAGGGTTGGCGGAGGGGATGTCAATAACACTGCAACTTGCCAAGAGTGTCCCACTGGCGCGTGTAGTCTCCGTGGTTAGCGGCCGTGCCTCTGCAGCTAGAGGCCGTGAGTTCGACTCCGGTTGCGTCGCTCACAGGATATGCACGCTACCTAAAAGAGGTGCAGTCCCTCGGACAGGACGTTAAGGTGTACACGTGCGTACATATACTCAAGTCCGTTTGAGGTCCGTTTGGAGGTCTTAGTCTCGACCAGGCTTCACAGGACTTTGGGAAATAGTAGAAATTGGACAGATATAAACAGAGTCATGCCAAACGAGTTAGTTGGCCGAGGAGTAAGGTTTGCGACCCAGCTAACTCGTTTCACATGTTATCTGTCTTACAATATGTTTGTCTAATTTCTACTATCTTTTCCAATGCCACGTGGAGCCTGGTAGAGGCCGGTCAGTCTTTTTACCGGAAAACACAGGAAAACACATTTAAACACCGGAAAACACCGGAAAACACATGAAGGAGTGTATAATCTACTGAAATACAGTATGTTTTGATGAGTAAACATGACAGGTCGCTATGTTTTGCCACAGAATAATCTACATGTGGCCCTGGAATGAAGAAATCGTCAGAAAATGCATGAGACGACGGGCCGGACCGACGACACCCGGCGGCCATGTTTGTTTGTTTAGCGGGGTCAGATACTTTCACAACAAGACAGCTGATATCTACCGAATTTCAGTGCAAAAATCTGTTATATATTGGCATAAATATAATATATATGAATCTACTCGGATTGTGATAAGAATCTGTTTTCTGTATTTCTTAATAAAGCTTGCTTCTTCTAGCCGTCAACGTTACATAATTTTGCACAAGCAGCACGTCCTGAGTCCGCCAAATTACAAATAAAGCGGTGTCCTACGTGCTTTCAAGAGTGTATATTCATTCCACAGACACACATTTCCCTAAGTGGTTTCTCACTAGATGTGGCAATTATACCCAGTATATCGAAGAAAGAAAACTATTATATTGTCTGCTCAATTTCTCCGCGTAGTGTGTACGTTGGGTTCCTGCGTTGGGTCAACAATGGCGGGTTTTCCTACCCAAGCTATACCGTGATGCTCTAGCGGCCCGACCCGACCCGGGCGGGATTTGAGCGCGAAGTTCTATTCGTGTTGAGGGGAGAGTGCTGATTCGCAAAATGATCGGGTCAGGTCCTAATATGCCGTGTCTGCATTTTTTTCGGCGTAAGAACCTGGTCCCTATATGCTGGAAATCGCGAACCTATAATCGCCAGTGCTCGTGGAAGGCCGCAAATCCCTAAAGAAGTGAGTGTTTACAAACTGATCCGATTGTAAACAAAGGACCCACGCTGGTTGCATTATGCAGATTGGGGCCCCCGGTAATTGGCATCTCAATGGGAAATATGTAAAAAAAGATAGCCCGACAAATAAGTCAAACAAGAAAGCACTTACCGGTGCGTGAAAAAAAAACTGATTGTGGGGCGTGAGTGTGACGATGTGTTGGGTGCCTTGGGCAATTGACTTGGATTCATAAAAAATAATAAATTTATATTTATATTTCTCATGAGTGCAATTTCCTATTTATGCTGACGTTCTTGATGGATGACAAGCATTATCTTATTTGACAAAAATGCATGTTGCTGTTTCCTTGTTAAAAGGATTTCATTACATTGTACCTTTGAAGAACGGCTGGACGGATTTCTTGGAGGTATGTATGTCTCGAAATCAGCTAGCTTTCCCCTATTGTCCCATAAAAAGTGGTCCCAAAATAAGTTCCAATGATCCCAAATTTACGATGGTCCAAACCAGATTATTAGGAAGTATGTGTCACAACAATAAAGTTAAGACAGTATTTCTGTATAAACTGTCAATAACAATAAACTCAAAATCAACACAGATTCAAATGTCTTTATTCAAATGTCATTTATTAGTGAACAACCAGATCTCCGGTGATTAAAGGCAAATTTCCACTGTCTGGAATTACCATAATTACTATTACAAAAATACAACTGTTTTCAACAGACAAAGCAAGTGGTCCCTGTACAGGAGTATGGAAGTACCATTATTACTTTTACAAAAATACAACTGTTTTCAACAGACAGTAAGTGGTCCCTGTACAGGAGTATGGAAGTACCATTATTACTTTTACAAAAATACAACTGTTTTCAACAGACAGTAAGTGGTCCCTGTACAGGAGTATGGAAGTACCATTATTACTTTTACAAAAATACAACTGTTTTCAACAGACAGCAAGTGGTCCCTGTACAGGAGTCTGGAAGTACCATTATTACTATTCAACAGACAAAAAAAACACAACAACTTTCCGTCCAACTTCCACTGGTTACGGTACTAAATTTACAGCAAGTGGTCCCTGTAAAGGAGTCAGGGAGTACCATTCCCAAAAATACAACTGTTTTCAACAGACAAAAAAAAAAAACTTTCCGTCCAACTTCCACTTGTTATGGTACTAAATTTACAGCAAGTGGTCCCTGTAAAGGAGTCAGGGAGTACCATTCCCAAAAATACAACTGTTTTCAACAGACAAAAAAAAAAAAACTTTCCGTCCAACTTCCACTTGTTATGGTACTAAATTTACAGCAAGTGGTCCCTGTAAAGGAGTCTGGGAGTACCATTCCCAAAAATACAACTGTTTTCAACAGACAAAAAAAAACTTTCCGTCCAACTTCCACTTGTTACGGTACTAAATTTACAGCAAGTGGTCCCTGTAAAGGAGTCTGGGAGTACCATTCCCAAATATACAACTGTTTTCAACAGACAAAAAAAACACAACAACTTTCCGTCCAACTTCCACTTGTTACGGTACTAAATTTACAGCAAGTGGTCCCTGTAAAGGAGTCTGGGAGTACCATTCCCAAAAATACAACTGTTTTCAACAGACAAAAAAAAACAAAAAAACTTTCCGTCCAACTTCCACTTGTTACGGTACTAAATTTACAGCAAGTGGTCCCTGTAAAGGAGTCTGGGAGTACCATTCCCAAAAATACAACTGTTTTCAGCAGACAAAAAAAACACAACAACTTTCCGTCCAACTTCCACTTGTTACGGTACTAAATTTACAGCAAGTGGTCCCTGTAAAGGAGTCTGGGAGTACCATTCCCAAAAATACAACTGTTTTCAACAGACCAAAAAAAATGAAAAAAATTTCCGTCCAACTTCCACTTGTTACGGTACTAAATTTACAGCAAGTGGTCCCTGTAAAGGAGTCTGGGAGTACCATTCCCAAAAATACAACTGTTTTCAACAGACAAAAAAAAACAAAAAAACTTTCCGTCCAACTTCCACTTGTTACGGTACTAAATTTACAGCAAGTGGTCCCTGTAAAGGAGTCTGGGAGTACCATTCCCAAAAATACAACTGTTTTCAACAGACCAAAAAAAATAAAAAAATTTCCGTCCAACTTCCACTTGTTACGGTACTAAATTTACAGCAAGTGGTCCCTGTAAAGGAGTCTGGGAGTACCATTCCCAAAAATACAACTGTTTTCAACAGACCAAAAAAAAAAAACTAGAAAGGCCGACATTTGCTTGAGAGCAAATACAGCATATTTCAGCCATCTCCCTCCCCATGCAACAATAGGCTATTTCAAAATCACCCATTTGAAAAATCACTTTTACTAATGACGGTTTAACCCAAAAATGAGTCTTACAAAATTCCCCCGTTCAAGAATGGACTCCAGTGCACCCTATGTGAATTTGCACAATAGACCAGTCCAGAAATACTCCCACTGAAACCATGGCCTTTTGAATAAGAAACCAAATCCAAAATTGAATTTAGCAAAAAAGGTTCCAGTGCATGAAAAGGTATAATAGACCAGTCTAAAAACACTTCCACTAAAATTGAATTTTGAATCATCACCCGTTAAAACTGAATTTGAAAAAATCCCCCTTCCGTGTGTAAAAAATGGACTCTTCCATGTAAAGTAGAGCAGTCCAAAAATACATCCGCTAAAATAGGACTTTGACATAATCACTGAAGTGCAAAAAATGGATTTTTGAAAAAGCCCCCTCTATGCAAGAATGGACTCTTCCAGAACACCCATGTAAAATTGCAAATTAGACCAGTCCAAAAATAACCCTACTGAAAGACTTTGACAAACTAGAAGTCACCAAAGTCCAAAATATGAATTTTGAAAAATCCCCCCTCCGTGCGAGAATAGGTGCAATCTGCAGCTGGCGGTCAACGACCTTAAGGTCATTAAGGTCATTGACCCCTCTGGCTATTGGAAAATGACAAAAAAATCCCCAAATATATCATTTTGACGTAGTCTATGACAAAAATTATACATGTGTCATTTGAATAAATATCTAGTGCACCCTTTTACCAAAATTTAGGTCATTTGGTTTTAAAACCAGAGCACAAGAGCCAAAAGTGTACTTTTTGGTCATAAAATGACCAAATAATCGCAAAATTAAGCATTTTGTTGTACCGTATGCCTCAAGTGTTATTGAATCCATGTGCGCATATGTCTAGGGCACTCCTATACTAAATTTCAGGTCATCCGGTTCTAAAACCAAGGTACAGGAGCCAAAAGTGTCCTTTTTTGGTAAAAAAAAATGACCAAAAAATCGCAAAAATAAGTATTTCGTTATACTGTACACCAAAACTGATATTGAATCTATATGGGGGACTTATCAAGGCACATCTGTACCAAATTTCAGCTCATTCGGTTATAATACCAGGGTACAGGGGGCCCAAATATACAGTTTTGGTCTTAAGATGACCAAAAAACCTTAATAAAATCATTTAAGAGACAGATATGGAAAAAATGAAAAAAACGTCCGAGGGTATTGGCCCACTCTACCCTTGTGCCAAATTTCAAGTCATTCGGTTCAGGAACAAGGGAGATACCGTGTTCTGAAGATTTGACAGGAGAAAGAAAGAAAGAAAGAAAGAAACATTACGAATACAATATATTTCACCATACCTATGGTATGGCTGAAATATAAAAATTTCCGTCCAACTTCCACTTGTTATGGTACTAAATTTACAGCAAGTGGTCCCTGTAAAGGAGTCTGGGAGTACCATTCCCAAAAATACAACTGTTTTCAACAGACAAAAAAAAACAAAAAAACTTTCCGTCCAACTTCCACTTGTTACGGTACTAAATTTACAGCAAGTGGTCCCTGTAAAGGAGTCTGGGAGTACCATTCCCAAAAATACAACTGTTTTCAACAGACAAAAAAAAACAAAAAAACTTTCCGTCCAACTTCCACTTGTTACGGTACTAAATTTACAGCAAGTGGTCCCTGTAAAGGAGTCTGGGAGTACCATTCCCAAAAATACAACTGTTTTCAACAGACAAAAAAAAACAAAAAAACTTTCCGTCCAACTTCCACTTGTTACGGTACTAAATTTACAGCAAGTGGTCCCTGTAAAGGAGTCTGGGAGTACCATTCCCAAAAATACAACTGTTTTCAACAGACAAAAAAAAACAAAAAAACTTTCCGTCCAACTTCCACTTGTTACGGTACTAAATTTACAGCAAGTGGTCCCTGTAAAGGAGTCTGGGAGTACCATTCCCAAAAATACAACTGTTTTCAACAGACAAAAAAAAACAAAAAAACTTTCCGTCCAACTTCCACTTGTTACGGTACTAAATTTACAGCAAGTGGTCCCTGTAAAGGAGTCTGGGAGTACCATTCCCAAAAATACAACTGTTTTCAACAGACCAAAAAAAATAAAAAAATTTCCGTCCAACTTCCACTTGTTACGGTACTAAATTTACAGCAAGTGGTCCCTGTAAAGGAGTCTGGGAGTACCATTCCCAAAAATACAACTGTTTTCAACAGACCAAAAAAAAAAAAAATTTCCGTCCAACTTCCACTTGTTATGGTACTAAATTTACAGCAAGTGGTCCCTGTAAAGGAGTCTGGGAGTACCATTCCCAAAAATACAACTGTTTTCAACAGACAAAAAAAAACACAACAACTTTCCGTCCAACTTCCACTTGTTACGGTACTAAATTTACAGCAAGTGGTCCCTGTAAAGGAGTCTGGGAGTACCATTCCCAAAAATACAACTGTTTTCAACAGACAAAAAAAAACAAAAAAACTTTCCGTCCAACTTCCACTTGTTACGGTACTAAATTTACAGCAAGTGGTCCCTGTAAAGGAGTCTGGGAGTACCATTCCCAAAAATACAA
The DNA here is from genome assembly GCA_019207045.1 of Branchiostoma floridae x Branchiostoma belcheri. Classification (NCBI taxonomy): domain Eukaryota; kingdom Metazoa; phylum Chordata; class Leptocardii; order Amphioxiformes; family Branchiostomatidae; genus Branchiostoma; species Branchiostoma floridae x Branchiostoma belcheri. Next base: position 22,153,304 of record CM033034.1, on the reverse strand, counting down.
CTGTTTTCAACAGACAAAAAAAAACAAAAAAACTTTCCGTCCAACTTCCACTTGTTACGGTACTAAATTTACAGCAAGTGGTCCCTGTAAAGGAGTCTGGGAGTACCATTCCCAAAAATACAACTGTTTTCAACAGACAAAAAAAACACCACAACTTTCCGTCCAACTTCCACTTGTTACGGTACTAAATTTACAGCAAGTGGTCCCTGTAAAGGAGTCTGGGAGTACCATTCCCAAATATACAACTGTTTTCAACAGACAAAAAAAAACAAAAAAACTTTCCGTCCAACTTCCACTTGTTACGGTACTAAATTTACAGCAAGTGGTCCCTGTAAAGGAGTCTGGGAGTACCATTCCCAAAAATACAACTGTTTTCAACAGACAAAAAAAACACAACAACTTTCCGTCCAACTTCCACTTGTTACGGTACTAAATTTACAGCAAGTGGTCCCTGTAAAGGAGTCTGGGAGTACCATTCCCAAAAATACAACTGTTTTCAACAGACCAAAAAAAAAAAAAAAATTTCCGTCCAACTTCCACTTGTTACGGTACTAAATTTACAGCAAGTGGTCCCTGTAAAGGAGTCTGGGAGTACCATTCCCAAAAATACAACTGTTTTCAACAGACAAAAAAAAACAAAAAAACTTTCCGTCCAACTTCCACTTGTTACGGTACTAAATTTACAGCAAGTGGTCTCTGTAAAGGAGTCTGGGAGTACCATTCCCAAAAATACAACTGTTTTCAACAGACAAAAAAAAACTTTCCGTCCAACTTCCACTTGTTACGGTACTAAATTTACAGCAAGTGGTCCCTGTAAAGGAGTCTGGGAGTACCATTCCCAAAAATACAACTGTTTTCAACAGACAAAAAAAACACAACAACTTTCCGTCCAACTTCCACTTGTTACGGTACTAAATTTACAGCAAGTGGTCCCTGTAAAGGAGTCTGGGAGTACCATTCCCAAAAATACAACTGTTTTCAACAGACAAAAAAAAAAAAAATTTCCGTCCAACTTCCACTTGTTACGGTACTAAATTTACAGCAAGTGGTCCCTGTAAAGGAGTCTGGGAGTACCATTCCCAAAAATACAACTGTTTTCAACAGACAAAAAAAAAACAGTTACAGAGCACCATTATTACTACATGTATTACATGAAAAGATGAAAACATTTGTATAGGAACAACATGTTTAAAACGTTTTAGTTCTGTTTGCCCTTTTGCGGGTGACCTGTCCCTTCTTTTTTCCACCGTGGGAGGGTACCATCACACCTGTTCTCCCATCTGTGCTGATGACAAGCCGCCTGGGCTTCTTCATCTCCTTACCAAACCGTCGCAGATGGGCCTCCCTCTCCTTCTCTGACAGCGTGCACCAGGTGTCTCGGTGAATTCTGAATCTAGTGAAGTCATCGGTCAGTTTGTATTCGCCAGTGTTAATGATTGCACGTTCAACTTCCTGATACTGTCCTCTGACTACTTCAGAGAGTTTCTGCACCAGGCCAAGGAGAGACTGCGGTTTCCATCCCACAGCGACTTTTAGGATGTGATTGGCGGATTCTGCATTGTTGTTTGTCCATTTTGTCTTTATTGGAAAGTCTGTACGCGAGGTGGTGTTGAAGTTTGACTGTAGTAGGGGCTTGACTTGTTCCCGGAAGTATGGACCAAAGTTCCCTGCATCTGCGAGGTCCTCTGCATGCTGAAGACGCCCCTCGAAGACTACCCTGCTGGTGGCTGCAGTTATGCCGTTCTTGCCAAAAATTGCATCGATAACTGGTTGTCTTGCGGCATCACTCATCCCAACTTTGCGTTGCAGATACTCCGAACAGTTTTTGCGGATGTGACGATGGCAGTACAGCTGGTGACATCCCGGCCATGCTCTTCCTATGGCCGTCCGAAGAGCCCTTTCGTTGTCGCTGCCCACCACTGGCATAGATGGCGGGCTATCTAACACACTACGGATGTGGTCGAAGAATACGCTATAGTCTACGGTCTTGGACCCCCCATGGACAAACATTGGGCCAAAGAAAATGGGGTGCTCCCCAGTGTCTCTACGCACTACAGCCAAGTGTTTGAAATTTGTCACAGTCACATGGAATGGTCCAAGATTGAATGTCTTGTCCACTCCAAGGACTGTGTTTTCCCCATGGATGCTCGTACAGCAGAATCTCTTCATATCCTGTATTTGCTCATCAAAATACACGATGACAACTGTTTCCTGTAAGAGTGAACAGGGGAAAATCCAATAAACAACAGGTATATACTTCACAAAATATGGTCAGCATCTAGAGTACTTGTACAATATACTCCTGGGTGTGCCTTAAATGTTTTCGATTAGTCCTGTCACCATGTACTAATTTACTTCTTGCACTTATGCATGTACTGTACTTTTAAACCAGTATGACATGAATGTGCAATTAAATTTATAATTAAAGAAATATGGTGTCCTACGTCAATGGTCCTCAGGACGTGCAAATATGGCTTACCTTGTTGTAACCCCTGATGACTTGCCGTGCAAATGGGTGGCCATCTGGTGCCTCCAGTTGCTGCACGTGGTCAGCAACATTCTGTCCGGAGCCAGATGCTGCACCACGCCTCTTCGTGGCCTCCCTGTACCTCTTGTTCTTAACTTGCTGGATGTTCGTTGGTTGCTCTTGCAATGGCAGTTGATCCTTCAGCGTACGGAATGCTATACTTGGTACAACATCCCGAGCTGCAGCACCTATGATAATCATACATAAGACGGGCTAATATTAGACAAACAGGGTTTACAGCATGTTTTCTTTCTGCTAGAATCATTAAATGCCTACAAAACTAATCTCCATGTTATCTTTATAACAGTGTTCTTCAATAAAAACGCAAAAACAAAGATGACTGGTCTATATCGACCTGAAAGTTTGAATGTTTGCAAATCTATAAGCAATAAAATATTGGTATATCATTACAGTTGCATCATGTATTGATCTGAACATATTATTTTGTCCTAGCTACAATTGCATAAACGTAGATCTAAATGTAAATGTGTGACATTCCTCCACAATCCCAAGTTTCTCTACATGAATCCCTGCAAAATCAAATATAACTCATCTGATAGCTGAACCTACCGATTTTTTCCATTGTTTCTCCACGGCATCGCACATATACAGAGTCAGGGTCACTTGACTTCCCATGTGGTTGGTCTCCTGGGTAAGTACCTGCAATACAACATTGTAATTAAGCCACAATCATTCATGGTGTAATAAATATTTGTAAATACATGTTTGTGCTGCATTAAAATTTAAATAGGTGGAGAAAATTGTATACATGTTTTTCATAGAACTATTAGTAGAGATTAAAAGTTTCTTCACATCTTCACAACTGTATCATGATGTGATTTTGGGTATGCTTACCTGTATACTCGTACAATGCCACATGGGGGATGTCTGTGTCTCCAAACGAGTTGAGCCAGGACACTCTTCTCTTGTATGACTCTGATGCTTTCGATGTGCTATAGTTGCGCTGCAGTTCCAAAATGTCCTCCCCTTGTGGTTGAGGATTCAGTGGCACCGGCTTCCGACGGCCATCTTTGGTCTTTAAAGTACAGTAAAGTCCATCGCTGTTCTTTGTCACTATTTGAGTTGAATAGCCGTTATAGAAGAGCAATGTTTTAGGTGATGTCCCCCTCGTCCATGAGCCACAGTCATCCCACAGCTCGCTTTTCTTTCCCGCCAGACGTCGGTCATGGTTGTCACAGTTGTCAACAAGGAAGGCGACGTCCTCCTTCAGTCCACGAGGTACATACTTTTCAACTTGCCCTGGAGAAAGCAGCATAGTAATCAGCCTCTCCAAGGACATGAGACCATTGGGCAGTGGGATGCCACCTTCTGCAGTTGGTCTGGGCAAAGTAGTAGGATCCACCTCTGTGATGCTGAGTTCGTCTGTAGGCTGGCACTCTTCTTCTGTGATGCTGAGTTCGTCTGAAGGCTGGCACTCTGTGATGCTGAGTTCGTCTGAAGGCTGGCACTCTGTGATGCTGAGTCCGTCTGAAGGCTGGCACTCTGTGATGCTGAGTTCGTCTGTAGGCTGGCACTCTGTGATGCTGAGTTCGTCTGTAGGCTGGCACTCTGTGATGCTGAGTTCGTCTGTAGGCTGTAGTTCGATTGTAGGTACATGTTCCCGTGTGACGCTGCGCTGTGTTGTTGCTCTCCTTTTTTTCTTCTGTGCCAACTGCTCTGCTGCTGCTGCTGCACGGGCACTAGGTTTTTTGGCACGCTTGCTCCATCTTGGAGTGGGAGCTGTGGGTGCTGTGGCTGCTGTGGAAGCTGTGGCTGCTGCTGCACGGGCACTAGGTTTTTTGGCACGCTTGCTCCATCTTGGAGTGGGAGCTGTGGGAGCTGTGGCTGCTGTGGGAGCTGTGGCTGCTGTGGGAGCTGTGGCTGCTGTGGGAGCTTTGGCTGCTGCGGCTGCTGCTGCACGGGCACTGAGTTTTTTGGCACGCTTACTACATCTTGGAGTTGGAGCTGTGGGAGCTGTGGGAGCTGTGGCTGCTGTGGGAGCTGTGGCTGCTGTGGGAGCTGTGGCTGCTGTGGGAGCTGTGGCTGCTGTGGGAGCTGTGGTGTCTATGAAGCAATGGGTAGGAGACTTCTGCTGCAGCAGGACAAAGTGGTTTGGGCTGAAAGCAGACAGAAAGAACCAGGTATGAAATTAATGAAAATCATGTCAAAGGAATACATACTGTACACAAAAAGTTCTGTCAAATGCAACGTAGCCAATTACATGAGGGGCAATACATTTCCAAGACAGGTTTTGAAAAGTTTTCTTTATATGATTAGATTTTTATATAAACACGACTTGAGTACACAATGTAAACTTATAACGTTATACATATTTGTAAATGATGATTGATGATTTGTTAATGCACTGATTTTTTAAAACCATAGTACAAGTTGTAAGCTGTAGAATCACATTTTTTTCCACGTGATATCCACAGAAGTAACAATTAATAATGTTTGTTGAATTTTGTATGGCCATTAGGTTTTGTTTCTGTGATACTAAAAATCCTCTTGTGTATGTATATGTACATAGAGAGAGAGTGAGAACGATAGATACATTTATTGAGCAGTTATAGTTAAGGTTGTTAAAAGTTACCTAGTGCAACATGCCATGCAATTTTACTTCAACTTAATTCAAGCAACATTATACCCTTACTTGAATTGTCTTGAGCTGTTGGCCACACTTGTTGATGTCCACATCAATGTGAAGGCTACTCCTTTTGATGTTCTGACTCCTCGCCCTGACACTCTACGTGTGTATGGCAGTGACATCAATAAAAATTATTGATAAATATAACAATTGGTGTGTCGAGGGCCTCGGTGTGATACTGTAATTTTTAGCAAAATTTCGAGGAAAAAGAAGATTTAAATGTTTGCAGTGGCGGTGATTTACTATGAGAAACTGTATATGTGACGGATCAATCAATAAAAACAACAAGTATTTGATATGTGTGTCATTTTTACAGACTGGGTGTGAATGGGTCATAAATAACAACGACGGGAAAGTCAACAAACGGGAAATCTAAAGACCGAGGTGCTAACAATCATAAATAACAACAGGCAAATCCGCGCGTGGAGGCTTTTGTTAGACAATGTCCACGGCGCGTCGGCGGAGTGTCAATAAAGATCATACCTTTGAAAGTCGCTTGTGTCCTGCTACAAAAGACTTAATACCATTCTTATTCAAAATTCAATGCCCGTGTGTCGGTACAACACCCAGCTTTGATTGAAACGCTTTGAGCTTGTTTGATAACCTGTAAGTAAAGTAAAGTCTCCACTGCGCGCGATGCATGGCTGTGAATCTATCCGTTGTTCTTTTTTATGAACATGTTGATATATATCATATGGTCGCATATGTGATTATATATCATATGGTCACATCGTGATATGAGTGAAAAAAATACAGTAAGATGATGTATCGATTGTACGTTGTAGCTTTATTTAAAAAAAACAATACAGTTCTTTAGGCTTTTGAAATATATGGTTGTGAGAAATGACAGTACCGATTAAAAATATTTCGAAGGTACAAATAAATAACTTTCGTTTAACTAGGTTTGATATAGAGAAGTCTACTTGCAAGTTCGTGCCCAAAGGCTAATTGCAAGTACATAGTATGAACATAGTAGATATACAAGTGACAATGGACAGTTATGAACAATATTCTACTCCAATACTTAAGTGTTGGCTATTTCTAGACAGGTTGGGTTTGACTTTAATTCCCTAAAACAACAATATGCATGTGTTTTTAAAATAATATAATGCTTGTCATCCATCAAGAACGTCAAAATGTACAGGGAGTTACACAATTACGCCGAAAAAAATGCAGACACGGCATATTAGGACCTGACCCGATCATTTTGCGAATCAGCACTCTCCCCTCAACACGAATAGAACTTCGCGCTCAAATCCCGCCCGGGTCGGGTCGGGCCGCTAGAGCATCACGGTATAGCTTGGGTAGGAAAACCCGCCATTGTTGACCCAACGCAGGAACCCAACGTACACACTACGCGGAGAAATTGAGCAGACAATATAATAGTTTTCTTTCTTCGATATACTGGGTATAATTGCCACATCTAGTGAGAAACCACTTAGGGAAATGTGTGTCTGTGGAATGAATATACACTCTTGAAAGCACGTAGGACACCGCTTTATTTGTAATTTGGCGGACTCAGGACGTGCTGCTTGTGCAAAATTATGTAACGTTGACGGCTAGAAGAAGCAAGCTTTATTAAGAAATACAGAAAACAGATTCTTATCACAATCCGAGTAGATTCATATATATTATATTTATGCCAATATATAACAGATTTTTGCACTGAAATTCGGTAGATATCAGCTGTCTTGTTGTGAAAGTATCTGACCCCGCTAAACAAACAAACATGGCCGCCGGGTGTCGTCGGTCCGGCCCGTCGTCTCATGCATTTTCTGACGATTTCTTCATTCCAGGGCCACATGTAGATTATTCTGTGGCAAAACATAGCGACCTGTCATGTTTACTCATCAAAACATACTGTATTTCAGTAGATTATTCACTCCTTCATGTGTTTTCCGGTGTTTTCCGGTGTTTAAATGTGTTTTCCTGTGTTTTCCGGTAAAAAGTCTGACCCGGTAGAGGCTAAGACTTCCGTACGGACCTCAAACGGACTTGAAAATATACGCACGTGTGAACCCACCTTTAATAAGGCTGGGTAAGGCGTACGCGTGTACTCCCATCCCCTTCAGTGGATGTCGAGCTTTGACCTGAATAGGTTGCTAGTGTGTACGTGTGTGCGTGTAAGCAGAATGATAAAATAGATGAAACAAAAAAATTAAATGAAACGGTTTTCACCCAAGGTGAAAGTCCATTTATCGATAGCCTCAATCAACCATAGATCTTTCTCCAAAAAGAGTCAGAACAATCCTTGCGGATGGGAAATTGACGTTGTAAAACCACCGTCTTGGGTTCTTATAACGAAAAAAAACAACAACACGCGAATAAACCATTCAGGTCACGGCATTTGACAATAATTGCAGTTGACAGCTCAATTAGGTTTCGAAGCATCCAATCTAAGGTTAAATCCCGCTCCTCGGAAAACATTGTTATGTTCATATCGACCGACATGCTTGTTCTGGCTGGGACAAGGTTTATTACTTATACCTACATGAAACAAGGAGGTACTTCTTTTGGTATGTTTGTGCGTCTCTCTCTCTCTTTGTGTGCAGAATGTCGGCTTTTGTATCTGTTGTCTTTCCAAATGGTCTTGTTTTGTATGCAGTCATATACTGATTTGAATGAGTCTGTTTTACTCGTCATGTTTCACATTGAATAGTAGCGAAGCCTCTTATATATATATGGCATGTTAGTTATGGGGATTATATATTATGGTTGAATCATACAGGCGAGTGAATGTCAAGGTGGCGGTCAGACAAGTTGGCGCCCTAGGTCATAGGCCTACGTAACCATACAATTTGCACATATTATCATATACATATGTGTATAGGGGTGGGCACCGGTACAGGAAATTCATGTCCAGGTCCGGTCTAGGTCCGGAGGACCTGGTCCAGGTCCGAATCTGAACCTGGACCTAACTGTCAAACTTGTCTTTAAAAACTTGTGAATGGGTGATATACAAGAAAAACCAATGGTCCGTTTTGCCACAAAAGAATTTGTTTGATTGACTTCTACTTTCGTTTTGAAATCCTATCTTCATGTAAACAACAATATTAAGAATGTATCTGCTTACTTATACCAACTCCCCTCTACTTTTGCCTGTGTCATTTTGTTGAATCGGTAAGCCCCAAAATACATGAGCGCCTGCCTGTATAATCTGCTCATTTTCTAATCGGACCAAAATCCGGTCTGCTGATTTTTCCAGGTCCGGTTTTTCCGTACCGGTCTAATAAGATAAAACGGTTTTGTACCGGTACACCGTATCGGCACACACCCCTTATTGTGTACATCTTTCCTTACCCTACCAGCATGCCTAAAATGATGGAAATCCCTCCTTCATTTCTTCAATTATCCTCTTTGAAATGTTTTGACAGAGATGTCCTTACAAATCCAAAATTAGGGACAAGAGCTACATTGAAAAAATATATAAAAATACATATTTCGATTAATTATGCAAATGTCCTTTTTGCATAATTAATACTTAATTTTGTACTTTACATTCCGAAAATCATGAAATCCGTTATTCCTTTCTTGATTTATCCTCTTCGGAAATTAAAAAAAAATGCCCCGGCAATTCCAAACCTAGCCGCTCGGGCGGCCAAAACTCATGTCACTTCTTTAGGAGTACAAGGGCTATCTAGCCCCTAAAAAGTGTGTCCATAGCTTGTTCAGAACACAAGATATAAAAACCAGTTCCGCTGCAGTACCAAGTACCATATATATATATGTCACAGTGGAGATCACGATCCAGGAGAATCGCCGATCCTCCTAGGAGAGATCGCGATCGGAGTTTCTCCTAGGAGAAATCCCGATCGCAATCTAGATCCCGATTGCAATCTGTACTAGGAGAATCGTCGATTCTACTAGTATAGATTGCGATCGGGATTTCTCCTAGGAGACACTACGATAGATATAGGAAACAGATCCCGATCGCAATCTGTACTAGTAGAATCGGCAATGACTTTATTCAGTTTCAAATGCAAACCTACTAACTCATTACCAACTACACTCAAGCCTACTTCTGTACTTCTACAATGTTAACTTCACCGAAGACTACCACACTTGAGTCACTTCTGCAACTTTACTCAAGGTACACTATAGTATATAGCATCACTTTCATGGTAAATTTCATGTGAGTATGTTTTCTGATAAAGTAATTTCTGATAAAGTAATTTCTTTTAAAGTAGTGGCAAAAATCTTATAATATGTGAAAGACACCGTGATCAAACAGGTGATCAAACAATGTGTCAGTATGCAAATTTCACGGCTTTGGAAGAACAATAACAACTGTAAAGTTGTCAAACAGGTGTCAAAAAATCAAGCAGAGTTTCAAGATGATTACTCACAATTTCACACATATTGAGTACATTTCACTAGTCAGACTTGTGCTCGATAATTATTTCACAGCTTTGGGAGAACAATAACCATTGTTAAGTGATCAACAGGTGTCAAAATATCAAGCAGAGTTTCAAGATATTACTAACAATTTCACAGCTATTGAGTACATTCACTAGTCAGACGTGTATGGCATCAGTTCACAACTTTTGAAGAACAATAACCATTGTAAAGTGATCAAACAGGTGTCAAACAGAGTTTGCATGCCCCCAAGACATATAAGGGCAAATTTCTCCCTCCAGCCAGTTCCAAGTTTGACATCAGCTTGATAGCATGGCAGAGGAGCAGCAGCAGAAAACAGAGTTCTACAAGTTGGTGGAAGAGCATATCAACAGTCTTAGCAAGGCCAAGAAGAACAACTTCTGTATCACACAAGATACATACACTGGGGGAAAGGGTATCGGATGTAGCCATATTCGAGCAGGGATATTTGCGTATTTGTAACAAATGCTAGCGAATGCAAACGGATTTGAGTTGGATCCCTAAAATATCCGAAATTTGGATTTTTGGGATCCGGAATGAAAAGACTCAAACATATCCCAAAATGGGATTTTCCACGGATGCGAAGTCGTTTTTTTTAGGGATTTCTTTGAATACCTGGAATGATCGGATCGCAAAGAATCCCCAAACGGTATTTCCCTCGGATGCGAAATCGTTTTTCAAAGGATTTCTTCGAATACCTGGAATGAACGGGTCCCAAAACGGCCTTTGCCGCGGATGCGAAGTCGTTTTTATAGGATTTTCCTCGTATATTTGTCATGGTCGGATCCTAAGAAATCCCAATGCGGCATTTGCCGCGGATGCGAAGTCGTTTTTTTAGGGATTTCTTCGTATGATCAGATCATAAAGAATCCAAAACGGGATTTTCTGCAGATACAAAGTCACTTTAATGAATTTTCCGCACATTTGACAAATCACAATATCATGTGTGCCCAAGTACTTTCTTATAAAAGGCTAACACGATTTGAAATAGAAAAGAATGCACAGAATAATCTTATTCTAAACCAGTCCTGAGAAGAACTAAACGACGTAATGTCATCGAGGCCGAATCCTGTCTGCCACATGATATGTATACAGATACAACAAGGCAACAAGAATGGGTTATACCAGGTATGTACAGAGAGTCCCTGTTATCTAATTATGTTAAGGGAAAGTTGAATCCTTTAACCGCCAATATCACATGACTTCTTATACTTCCAAATAGAATATAGGATCTAACGTGAATACAATTTGACTTTTATGTAAAGCTGACATGGGAGTCTGTGGCTAATCTTGCTTCTACGAATATCTGTTTCTATTACAAATCAAAGTCTTCGCGATGTCCAACTCTAAGGAATTTCCACATCCGGCTACAGGATACAGATAGTGAATCCAGCTTGTAAAGTACAACTAACATGACTTATAGTATCAGTATGTACAGCTTCTCGCAACAGCACAAAGTCTCCTTTCTACTAGTGACAGTGCTTCGCTTCTTTTCAGGCTATAGCTAGTTACGCCCTGATCCCTCCCAGCTCAATTCCTTCTGTGTCCTTCCTGTAGTCCAGTGTTCTCCCAGCTGTTGACACGGCCAGAGAATGTCGACCCGCCTTCTGAAAAAGAGAAAGAATAATCCCATCAAATTTTGAGATAGCTAAAGCATCCATGTTTGATGGATGCGTCCGTCAAAGTAATTAGGGTGTATATGAAAAGAAATGGTGAATGGCTTGTTATACAACAGGAATAAATGCATCTGATTGTGGTATCGCCATTATCACCGTTACATTCCGCATTATCATACCAAAAAAGTCCCCCGGGAGGGCGCGGCAGAAACAGTCTAGCGTTGCATAATTAGTGACAAGGTGTGATCTGCTTCCCCAGCCGGACTTTGCATTGTGTACGAGACGTCGCATATAAACAAACACGTAAACACCGTTGGAACAAAATGTTCCTATGCGAATAAATACCAGGCTTGAGACAAACATATGTGTATACAAGTACTGTTTTGATGATGATCCAAATTTTTCCCAAATAAGTCAACAGTTACTCAGCAAGTATCACGCTTGTGACTTGTGTTTTGTAAGGCTCCGTTATGTCGTTTTCTGATAAGTTTCTGTTCAGCCCAAGCATACCAAAAGCGCTACTAACTACTAGCCAACAAGGAATGTAGTCACAAAGACGAATTCAAAGCGGGTATTGTTTGGAAACAATCATTGTATAAAACATACCTCGCCGTGAGATCCGCAGGACAGTGATGTAAAATAGCTCCAGGACGCCGAACTACAAAACAGGGTTGGCTGTTTCAGTCCCTCGATCGCCGTCCCGTCCGTCGACTGCCACTTGAGTTTGGTCACCGCCTCAACATCACCCTACTACAGAAGATCACACACGTGTGTACAAATCCATATCCCGAGTTCAACGTTTCAAAACTCAAAGTTTGAGGTACAAAAAGATTACGGTCCTCACGGACAACGCTGACTATCTCCACTTTATTTTCAAACTGACTGATGTGCAGTCTGATTGGTCAGAGAGACAACGATTGGATTACCCACAATACACCACCCCAATGTACGGATGCAAAAAAATACAGAGTCGCATATTTAAGATATCCCAAGATTACCAACAATGCACTGCTCCAATGGAATCCCCTCCACTGGAGCAATCCACTGGAGCAGTGCATTGTTGGTAATCTTGCCACGAATGCAGAAAAAAACCATTTCGCATCCTTACGAATCCGAGTATCCTGGTATCTAGCGTAACGTGGATTGTCTCACTTGTATTGACATTACAAACTGTGGTGTCCGAGGTACAAAAAGGAGGAAAGATATGACCAATCTAAAAGAAATAAAATATATGCTCAAAAACAAGAGTGCTAGCCACGCATACATAAAAGTAAGTATCCTTCGGATGCTGTGTTATCATCAGCCAATTACGTAAGCACACGAATTCCGTGTTTGCATTCACAGCGATTCACGGATGCCAACAAATGCGTTACGGCTGTGTATGTGATCCGTGACTTTTGGTAATCTTGGGGATCCGTTAGCATCCGTCATGATGTTGCGAATTCGTATACGTCTGCATCTGAACAGTTTTTGCTGATAAACAATAATCCTGACCGCGTATGCTTTTGTTTAGGTTAAAAGTAAAGTATTCATACGAATGCAATGTTTAAATCCGTTAGTGACTTATAGATACCAACGAATGCGTTACGTATGTGTATAGGGTCAGTAATTTAGGAAGTATCCATACGGATGCAGTGTTAGCATCCGTCACGAAGCACGTAAGTATGCGGGTTCCGTGTTTGCATCCACCGTGAGTTACGGATACCTACGAATGCGTTGCGGATGTAAGTGGGATCCGTCATTTTTTGGGATCCGTGATGGTTTTTGGGATCCGTCAGCATTTGTCAACATACGTCAGCATCCGTCAGGTGTTGCAAATTGTAATCCGTCAGCATACGTCTACATATTAGGTCCGTTCGTCTAGTGATATGACAAGGCTGCAGAAGTGACTCAAGTGTGGTAGTCTTCGGTGAAGTTAACATTGTAGAAGTACAGAAGTAGGCTTGAGTGTAGTTGGTAATGAGTTAGTAGGTTTGCATTTGAAACTGAATAAAATCATTGTTTATCAAAAAAATTATTGCTGTTTCATACATCTTAGCATCATTTGAGTTTGGATCGGAGTTTCTCCTAGGAGAGATCCCGATTGCAATCTGTACTAGGAGAATCGCCGATTCTACTAGTACAGATTGCGATCGGGATCTGTTTCCTATATCTATCGTAGTTTCTCCTAGGAGAAATCCCGATCGCAATCTATACTAGTAGAATCGGCGATTCTCCTAGTATAGATTGCGATCGGGATTTCTCCTAGGAGAAACTCCGATCGCGATCTCTCCTAGGAGGATCGGCGATTCTCCTGGATCGTGATCTCCACTGTGACACACATATATATATATATATATATATAATATATGTCACAGGGGAGATTGGAATCCAGGGGGATTCGGAATCCTCCTAGGGGAGATTGGAATTCCAATCTCCCTAGGAGAGATCAGAATTCCAATCTCCCCTAGGAGAATCTGTAATCCTCCTAGGCGAGATTGGAATTCCAATCTCCCCTAGGAGAGATTGGAATTCTACCAGGATAATCTTTGAATCTACCATGATTGGATTCAAAGTTTCAAACAATGCAACAAAGGATTTATAATCATTTCTAAGAATAAATCATCATATCTTATGCTTTATATCTAACACTTATCATTTTTGCTGACAATTTAAGGTTAAGAATACTTCTTTATAGCAGAAGTGACTCTAGTGTGGTAGTCTTTGGTGAAGTTAACATTGTAGAAGTGACATAATTAGGCTTGAGTTAGAAGGTTTGCATTAATGCTAAATAAAATCAATTGTTTATGAAAAAAGTATTGCTGTTTCCTACATCTTAGCATGATTTAAGTTGGATCGGGGTTTGTCCTAGGACAGATCTCGATTGCAATGTGTACTAGTAGAATCGCCAATTGTCCTAGGATAGATCCGGGTCGCAGTCTGTTTCCTACATCTTCGCATCATTTTAGTTTGGATCGGAGGTTTTTCTAGGACAAATTGAGATCGCAGAATAGAATTGGGAATTCCAATCTGTCCCAGAACAATCCACGATTGCCCAAACAAATAAGATGAACGACTTGACCAGACGGCTGTCACCATAGTTACAATATAGCAGGTGGGACGACAAAAGAACAGTAAAAAGATGAAGTATTTTACCTAAAATAGCTTCTAATGATAAATGAAGGCTTTATTATTATAATCCCCAAGGTGGAATTGATTAAAAGTGGTGAAGTGGTTTAATTTACGTTCCCAAACAAGTTCATCAAAGATTGTTCTGGTAGAATTCCAATCTCTCCTTAGCTAGGAGAATTCTGGATTCCCCTAGGGGAGATTGGAATTGCAGTAGAATGACAGAGGAATTCCAATGTCCCCTTGGGGAATCTGGAATGCCCCTAGGGGAGACTGGAAATACAGAAGAATTCCAATCTCCCCTAGGGGGATTCAGAATCCTCCTAGGGGAGAATGGAATTCCGATCTCCCCTAGGGGAGATTAGAATTCCAATCTCCCCTAGGGGGATTCAGAATCCTCCTAGGGGAGATTGGAATTCCGATTTCCCCTAGGGGAGATTGGAATTCCAATCTCCCCTAGGAGGATTCCGAATCCCCCTGGATTCCAATCTCCCCTGTGTTATATTGGCCTAGGTGAACAGATATGGGGTCGGGACATGATAAAAGTACATCGAATATTTCTCTACTTGTTTTAGCTAATGTTGTTCCGTTGTTACACATGGTGAATAACTTTTGCCTTTCTTCATTATAATATACATGTACGAGGGGTGATCAAGAAGTTCTCGGCCTCACCCAGAAATGATAGGCACAACTCAGCATAGATGTAAAGAATAAAGTCTTATATGATTGTGTACCAAAATTCAAATTAGTGTGATCATTACTTTGCAGGCGACACCCAGTAACGTTAGGTAAGGTAGAAGGACAAAAAAACGTGGACAATTGAGCTGCAACCTGAGGTGTGCGGGTCAACTTGCGCTGCTGGAAGTCAGACACCCACTTCTTTCTGCGTGAACCAGGAAGAGAATTATTATCAAACATTTTGACAATGTCTTTTGTCAATGACAAAGACTTTACAGCATGGGGAACTCGACCCACACATGTCTGATCACAATTCACACTTGTTTTTTCTCGCCACTTACTTTCTAATTAGCAAAAACGAATGGCTGGAACTTCTTGAAGTAATGACTGCAGTGATTTGAAATTTAGAGGATATTGATAAAAGGTAGGGCTGGGTACCGGTACAGTGTACCGGTACAAAACCGATTTTTCTTATTGGACCGGTCCAGAAAAACCGGACCTGAAAAAATTAGGTGGACCGGATGTTGGACCGATTAGAATTTTTACAGATTATTTGATCAGGCATTCACACGTTTTGGCGCTTGCATGTGAAAGAAAATAACAAGAGTGAAGTAGATTTTTGTTAATAGTCATTTCTACCAAGTTTTACAGTCGATCGTACAGAGGCAGTTAGCGTTGTAGGATTTTAAAACGCCAGTGTAAGTCTAATACTCCACCAAACATATTTCTTTGTAGTGAAATGGACCATTGGTATGAGTCATACTGAATCAGGTCCAGGTTCAGGTCCGGACCTGGACCTGATCCTTTGGACCTGAACCGGACCTGGACCTGAATTTTCTGTACCGGTACCCACCCCTAATAAAAGGCTTCATACTGTAATGTTGTGCTTCGATATCTGAGTTGTGCTTATTATTTCTGGGTGAGGACGAAGACTTATTGATCACCCCTCGTATGCTCCGTGTGAGGTGTGGCTCCCCTCCTATCCGAGGGACGTCCCTAACAGAAGCTAGGCGCTCATTTTTGCCCGAGTGAAGTGAGGAAATTTGTCTAAAGTGCCTTTCCCAATGTACATTCACAGTTACTCTGCTATAGTTTAAACCCACACTACACACGTGGAAGTTTCGCGGGAAATCTTTTTGAAAGGCAAGAGAGCATGCCGGGATATATGCTAATGACCATTTCCGCCATCTTGTTTCCTGTCTGCAAGTTGGAGGAGTTCACCCGCCGGCCACGTAAGCTGAAATAATCTCTTCTGCTGGGCTCACAAAACCCCTCTAAACTCAGCCAACATGCGAAGAACTTAGTGAGAATCAGACAGGACTCTTAGCGAAAGATTTCCTCGCCGTATTGTCTTAACTCTGGCGATTCGTAAGGAGGTTGGTCTATGCGAAAACAACTGCCAATGTGTAGTGCGACAACCGCAACTTCGTAAGTGTATGGGCGGGAGTCTTCAAGTTTGTCAACTTGTTATGAGCGGAACACTTTGTTGGGAAACATTCTGCAAGACGTCTCGTGAATCAGCACGTAGGTGTCCGAGAACTGGGTCCCTGGCTGGAGAATTATTCTGGCTTTGCCGAACAACGTGTGGGCTCGATCCTAGCAAAACGTAATCCAGCGGGCCGCCCAGAATTTCTCTTCCGGATTTGAGAGATCCCATTTTTACGAGACAGAAATTGCGAGGAGTGAGGGCGTTTCTAGGAAGTCTGGGAATCGTCAAACTGTACCTTGTCGTCTCAGTATTTATACGCGATGGAGGCCCAGCCGTGCGTACTGTAAGAGTGACGGGAGGGTGAGTTGTTGTACCGAGCCCACCCTCAGCTCTCCGCGGGGCATTCGAGCTTTCTCACCGCAAACTTTCTCTCAACGTTTCCGGTAGCAAACGGGCGGCTGTTCTCCTACAAACGTCACAGTTACTTTTGGTTATCTCAGTATTCGGGAAAGAAATATCAAAATGGCTCGAAGATTAGCTTACTGTAAGGTGATTGTGGCCACGTCGATGGTTTGGTTCATGCTGGACGTGATGTTGATACTGTATTACTCCGAGTGCGACACTCAGTGTGAAAAAGGAAAACCTGGACCAGGACCCATCAAGAAAGGCATCAACAGCATCCTCAGTGTCGGTAAGTAGTGTTCTGGTTTATCACAACTGTCAAATCTACAGCTACCTTCTAAAGCCTATCATTCTGTTACATACTAGTAGACAGGCCATGCTGCATCTATACCCACACCTATCATATTCAAGTGAGAGGTAATGAAACAAAATGTTCTTGTCCTTCACAGCTGTCAATCAACCCTTCAGCAATCTGTCAATCATTCTATGAAATTGACAGGCTACATCAACACCGCCACCCCCCACCACACACACTAGATCACAGACATGAAATGCTGTCAAACACGATATACCCAAACTGGTAACGCAAGAGTTATTGCAGGTGTAAAGCAGACTTTTCTATAATAGAATAGAATACTAACATTATTTTCTAAATATTTGAATAACTCCATAGTGAGCTGTTAATGCATGATAGTTTACATCAATATTGTTGTT
The DNA here is from genome assembly GCA_019207045.1 of Branchiostoma floridae x Branchiostoma belcheri. NCBI lineage: Eukaryota > Metazoa > Chordata > Leptocardii > Amphioxiformes > Branchiostomatidae > Branchiostoma > Branchiostoma floridae x Branchiostoma belcheri. Next base: position 22,135,806 of record CM033034.1, on the reverse strand, counting down.
TGTAACGTTTTACTTCATTGAAGTCGATTTAATTGTCTGGGCAGTCAAGGGTATGTTGCCACTGAATAATAAATATTGCCGCTGAATCCGCAGTTTCATTCTCCACTGTTGGTTTGGAGATAGCTACTGGGGTACTTAAAGTAGTAACAAATGGTTCCGTGTACGATAAACCATGCTAGGCTAAGTGCTGAGCTAAGTCCTTTGGACTCCACCATGTGAAGATTGTGATCATTTCTTTCATAAATATATGGCTGTAATTTCAGCATAATGGGCGTGCTCTTCTCCCAGTCAGGTTGTTTTGGTTACAGAGCAGAAGTGGTGGTAAATGGAAAAAGTATGCGTGCAGACGCTGGTGTCATGCCGGCGGCCCGCCCGTAAGTTAATCACGAAATTATGGCACCGCTACCAGCGCTGCTGGCAAGGTGCCTCGTTTATTATCACTGGCAGAAGGTGAGCGTTGAGGCAGAAACATTGTTATGAGCGTGTGACATAATAAATACTGTTGGAGGGATGCTTTAGGGGTAAACCACAATATCACTATGGAGGGAATACCAACTGGGAGTATTGTGCACTACTGGTAATCAAGTTAGCGCTGCATACCTGTACACTAAACGTGTAAAAAATGTTTAGGTTCAGAATGGACTACATGTAGTCCAGTCGAATGCCATATCCATCAAATATTCTAATGCCCTGTTCTATTCCGAACACCTTGGTCAAATACGGCCCTAGTGGGTATGCAGAAATGGCCAAAGAAAAATGCTATGCCTTCTTTGCTGAAAATTACACTGATGGAGTACAGTTGTTTTGTTAAGGATAGCATATAGCAAGTTACTTAGTTGGTGGGCAGGATGCACGTGTGAAGCAGGGTACGTATACGGTATAGGAGACTCTGCACAAGCTGACTTTGCAGTAGAGTCCTACAGTTGGTATCTGGTACTAGAGTGCCCAAACTACTTTCTTCATTTCGTTCTTCTCCTGGGCATGTATGCAACGGCCATGCATGCAACAAAATGCAGTGGACAACCTGTCACAGATACATGCATCCTGCTATACTAGTATACACGTGCATCGACTGCATTTCAGAAACCTGACACTCCTGCCAACCAAGAAGGTAGTGCCATGCAGGGCCTCCCGCTATCAGTATGACTCAAATTATAATGCCCTTACCACGACTACACTCCTCAAACGACTGCAATCAGTGAATCAAGAAAGAAGGCATAAAGCATTTTTCTTTGGCTAATTCTATGAGGATTTCAGGGCCCATAAAGCTAAACCCAAGTTAATCAGTATTGATAGCTACGTTGTGGCGGCGGCCAATTTTGTCCAACTCTCGCCGTTTTTCACCGAGGTGTTTGAAAATGAAAAAGGGGGCGGGGCTTATGGTGTGGCCCATTATATTGTAAACCACCTAAAAAGACTTCAGATTCTCAATTGTCAAATCTGTGCCAGAAAAAAGAAGAAACATTGCTGTATTAATTACTGATATTTTTTTTTCAAATTGCATGTAATGTTTATGCCAACAGGTAACGCAAAAAATGTGTATATATGTTTTAGCCACACATCTAATATAATCGTTCACCTCCTGGACCTGATCCTCTGGATCTGAAAGCAGACCTGAACATGAACAAGTTTAAGTACATGCTGGGACTATATTATACTGTGATTATCAACTTGAAGGTGTAGACATACCAACAACTAAGTAAGGCTCCTCATTTGATCCATTTCTTTATTATTTAATTTATGAATATGATCAATACCAAATGTCCCTTTATGATTGGAGGTGAATGGATGGATGATTATACAATGTACTTCATTTACATTTTACTGCATTTATATTTGAATGGCTGTAATGTTTTCAGTGTAGTACAAATAGACATTTGTACTGTGTGTTGGGAGTAGTTTCTATATACAAGTTACAACTGTGAACTCCAGCTGACGTAAGGAAATCCATGGCAATCTACATAAACATGTGAATCAAAGTTTCAAACCATAACATTACAACAGCGGGGGTGGTCTGTGTATGCCATGTGTTACAAGGACTCCATGGACTGTAAGGGTAGATAATTGTAGCAAGGTCATGTAACACATGACTTTATCAAGACCATGCTTTGTGTATCAATAACATACACAGCAACATTAAATGTCCTTTAACCCTACTTTTGAGGCCTGTCCAACTTCGATGACACATAACACCTGAACGGCTAACACTTCAGCCACTAAATTTGGTGACTTTTCCCAGAATTCAGTTAGTGAGTTACCAGTATTTAGGGCTGCTGGATGTTAATTAATTAATGGCATTTTTGACGAAAATCATTAAATTCGGTTAAACAATGTATTTTTAAGGTTTTCTTGCTGCATTACTGCTAATGCTGTCTTATTTCGGGTATAAAATAATATGTAATTTAGTTGATTTCTTAAAAATTGAATTGCATAAGTTATGCTAATCTAGTGACATTATCAGCCAAACCCAAGATGGCAGAGAATCGTACCAAGTATATTAGTAGCGTATTATCCCTTAAAATTCATAAATACCTATCATTTATTCATCAGAACTCTTTGTGATTTTTTGCTGAAAAAAATGTATTTTTGAAAATTTAAGTTGGCGGATCTTATTGATATCCGCTGGTATGTATGAGGCAATTTTATGACATCATTTTCATGTCATTGATGTTGCTATTGACAACTGAAGTCTTGGCAGATATTTTTATGTTGTTATCTAATATCTACACTTGCTGTAACATTTTTCGTGCATACCTTGAAGTTTTCTGGGAATAGCCATTTTTCATGGTTCCAGCCAATACAATCACATTGATGACGTCATAATGACGTCAAATTTCTTACATTGCTCCTATTTTGTGTCTACATCATTTTCTGAAAATTTGGTGCTCATAAGTCGTTACAGGAGTACAAGAGGCAGATTGACCAAAAAAGCTCAGTCAACAGTCAGTCTGAATAGGGTTGACTGTAACATTAAAAAACAGTGTTATAAAGGCCTTCTCTAAGCTGTTCCGAACACCTGTATATCTGAAGTGTACATACATGGCCTTGGGTAAAACAAGGCTGATACTGTAAATGCATTTAATTTCACGGGGATTTAATTTTGGGTAGCAGGAAAAAAGATTTTTCGCGTTGGTTTTAAGTTCACGGTAGCACCATGCATCGTATTCTCTTACTGCCATGAAAAAATGTTCGCGGTGGTTTTAACTTCGCGGTGAAGCAGCCACCGCAAAAACCACGAACATTAAACCACCGCAAAAGTTTCTGCATTTACAGTACTCAGGCTATCTAGGATCTCCTTCCCATGATCCCTTGTGTGATCCAATGTGAAAAGAACAAAGATGTGACCTGTATACAGTAATCAATGACAGATGATGGCACCATGGTAGAAGGTTAGATTCTAACCCTAACCACCTTCTTAACCTGCTTTCAATTTGTTACAGGTACAGTTTAGACTCAGGCATATAACATCCCTGCTCATGCTAAGCCGTGTCGTATTTCCCAACTTCCTTACCCTGCCCACTGGCTATATGTCACGTCAGCCAGCAAATATCAGTGTCATTCACCAATCAATTTTCATAACGCAGCATTTTTGCAGTAGAATATGGTACTTTGCGTTGATGTATTATTGATTGTAACTCAGGAAGCAATCAGAGAAAGTGTGGTCCTGCTATGGAGACTGCTCTGATATCTTATAATATCCCGTCATGCATACTCCAAACATCACTTGGACACCAAGCCTAGGAAAATTAATGTTTCAGATATTGCTCTTGAGAAAAAAATGGTTGGGATTTTCTTTTTCTTCTTCTTTTTTTTTTTAGATTCAAACTAAATAGATTGCATCAGAACCCTGGTGTTTTGAAGTATTATGATACTACAGGGTTCTAGCCAGGATTTCATTTTAGTGAGTGGGAATGGCATGGTAGCGAAGCGACCAATCAGGAGATTGATGAGATTTTGACAATGTAGAGTTAAAAGTTGGCACTCTGTTAACATCACATGTAATTTGAAGGATTTTCGGTCAGTTTTGAATGGCATATCATCATTTTCATTGTTCAGACATTGATTAGACATTGTTGAACAAGCAAATGATAGCAAAGCACCACTACACTAGTTAAAAATTAGCGTAGTGGCCCTTATTTTAGCATAGTGGTCACAAATTTTAGCGTAGTGGCCCACTACGCTAAAATGCACTAGCTAGAACCCTGCTACAGTACATTGTAAACTGAACAATAAAGACGATGAATTACAGTACCGACTACGTTTATGGTCCGGTCCCACGCGGTTTACACGCGATTTAATCTCGATTAAAAGTCGTGCAAATCGCGATTAAAAGTCGTGCAAGTCGCGATTTGAACGCGATTGAATCGCGTGCGCTAATGAGCTGTAGCTATCTAATTAAAAATCTCGTGTCGTTTGTAAACGCGTTTACTCCCGGCACCCCGCCGACTCAAAACAAAAGGCTTTGTTCCGACTGCCCCGCCCCTTGGTCGGGCATTTCACCGACGAAATATTTTGTTCGTTAATGAGCAGTGTTTACTTTTGTAAATTTGCATGATACTTGTAAGTCGTCAATTTCACGTATTTGTTGATAATTGGTGAATAATACAGGGGCTGGACAGCGCCGCGGGTGTCGGCAATATTGTCCGAGGACCGCTGACGCTTTTTAGCTAAGATCGTAAAAGAAGTTCACAGTCAGCAAATTAATATATCGACATTCTCTCCTGGTACCGATTGCTCAGACTGAGTTAAATTTCTATACTATATCTTGATTAGTAACTTTTCATTTTGCTGGTGTTGTGTTGTTGCTTTTTTATTTATCACGAAATGTGCATTTCTCGATAAATTTGAACAGGCGTGTACACGTTACTGCTCGTCATCCAACACCGTCCAAAGGGTACGGATTTGCAAAACATCGGAGGAAAATTGCCAACAGCGATCATGTTCACAACGCTGGGTATGGAAATTGTGATAAGAAAACAGTCTCCCGATAGATATTTTCTGATATAAAATAAATGTCAATGATGAATCCAGAAAGCAACCCGAACTACGCAAAAGAAAATAGTCTTCACGGCTAAGCTTTTTCGTAAGCCTCAAAGGGAAGACGATGATGTCAACCGTCGAAACAAGCGGGTTGTCGGCGAATATAGTCTCCTACTTACAGTTTTTGGCGGGTTATCTTCGTATAATTTTAGTGGAAGGCCAGCAAAAAGAGATACAAGTTCGATTCGCCACATTTCCCCGTAAAATACGGCGTTACATTCCACCGAAAATTATGTGTATAAGCTGTACTGTACGTCACGGCAGAGAGTTGGGAAGAACTAGACGCGCGTGGGAAATGCAACTGGACGTGCGGTTACCATGGCGACAGCTCCGGCGGTAGCCCTCTGAAGTAGCGCCTGCCTGATTATGAGATAAATCCAATCAACTTCCCTCCAATCACAGCCAGAAGCGGCGCTGACAAAGTGGTAACAACAAGAAGAAGCGTAGAACTAACGCTTTGTTGTGTTTTTTTAAATAATTTATCACGAAATGTGCATTCTTTGATAAAATTTAACACGTTACTGCTCGGCCAGCGTCGTCCGCAAGGCATAGATAATTTTGCAAAACATCGGAGGGACTTTTCCGGCATCGATCATTCTCACATCGCTGAGTAAGAATTCTGTGAACAGTCTGTCGATAATCATTTCCAACTTGAAGAAGGTGGTATTTTTTTTACGGCATACTACAAAAGTCGTAACGGCAACCGAGCGGGTTGCCGGCAAAAATTGTCTCCTATTTACATTTTTAGGCGGGCTACTTTCGTCTAATTTTCGTGGAAGGTATATGATAAAATAATACAAGTTCGAATCTTTTGGACCCACAAAGGACTGACAGCATAAACACGATCGTCATCTAATATAAACGGAATTGCTGGGTTGAAGACTATACACTGACATGAATGGACTACTAGTATTTATACGCATAAATTGACCGTTTTGCATGTATTTAAATATGAATAAAGGATATTGTGTTTGGTCATAACTTAATATTTCTAGGAACGTTGATACTCCTTGGTTCGGCATCGGCAGCTAATTTTCTAGACTAGGAAAGTAGGATTCAGGTTTCCATCCGCCTGCTGATCGTCATGGTTACAAACTCGACAAACAAGACTTACCTGTTCCTGACGGAGCTCTTGGGTCGGAACACAGCCATCGTACGATCCTGGTCGTCGAGCAGTCGACCGACGCAACCATACTCCAGGGCATACATTCTACTTTATGTGTTTTTTAAATCTTTTTGTTAATCTTGTTTTGTCTGCGTATCTGTTCAAACAAACATGTACCTGTTCTAACAATGTTGTGTTGGTGTAACTAACATAACTTCTACTATGTAGTTAGATATCGGTAGCTAATTTTCTAGGCTAGGAAAGTAGGATTCGGATTTCTATCCGCCGGTTTCCTGGACATACAGCTGATCGTCATGGTTGCAACTCGACCAACAAGACCTACCTGTTATGTTCCTGACCGCCTCGGACGTTCCTGGTCGTCGGGCAGTGGACCCACGCAACCATATTCAAGGGGCATACGTCTTGGTTCGACACAGACAATTGTTATTTTGCCGAAAATTTCTTCATCAGTTATTGGTTTTCTTGTTGAGTATGTGATCAAGTTTTTCTAACCTGTCATTGATTCAGTTAAAAGTTGCGTTAGCGTTACTAACATTACTTCTACTTCTAGTATTTTACGTTTCTAAAATGAACATGTTTTTAGTCAGTTTATCTACAACTGTTATGCGCTGTTCAAAGAGGTTCACTCTTTTACTAAAAGGGCCTATACGTTTACGGTTGTTTTTCAGCAACATATAGATATATAAATTTAGCTGGTCGGGATACTACGAAGAGGGATTTGACCAATGAAATAGGTAAACACGATATATCATTGCCTTTGGAACATGAAAGGTAAGTTTACTACCGATGTTATCGATCATCATTCGGCAGCTTCTACACCAGTCGGATCGTCATCATCTGTTCCGAATGTTGGAAAAACGGTAGGTTGTCCGTGAATATGAATATGTCCGTGTACAAACTTTAATTAATAAAGAAATTTTATACACTTAAACATTTAAAAACATTCTTAGTTCATTGGTCGTGGCTTCTTTAATATGAACCAGTTGGGAAATGAATTATAGAATTTGGAATACAGAATTTATAGATCATCCACCCCTGCGACATTGCCACAAAGTTCAAATATGACGTACGCTACCGCTGCGTGTGCAGTCTACGAAGTATTTTAATTAGTCTAGATCTGCTCTAGAAATTGTCAATAATACAAATAAAACAAAGTTAGATAAATCAAGTAGGTTGATAAAACCCCCTTGGATAAACCAAGAAAAAATAACCACATATTAAACACGGGGCTAGATCGGAGTAGAAAATAAACGCAGAATATTGCAACAGTCAACGTGGCCTTCTTCTGTGGGAACATACTTTCAGAGAAGCCGCTCCTTACCGTGCATGTGTCAATCAAATTGAGCAGCACGTGAGACCAGACCAGACCAAATTCTGGAGGTTTACAATGTAATTTTTCTACAAGTTTACCAGCACCGTAACAGTTACGTCAATCGTGTACTTACACACACTAAACAATCAAAACAGCTGTTGATTTTATCGCAACGATATAAGTTTCATATTTGCGCTCAAATAACCCAATCTTCCACAACCTGTCCCACGTTCTGGACCCCACACAAACCGTATACACGTCTAAATGTAATATGATATGCTAGTAGTCGCGCCGTGGCGAACTTTAGGAAGGTTGGAATATTTATAAACAGGTCACGTTCCACCGGAGGCGGGGCGGCGCTTGAAGTTCGGATGTAGATACTTACATGTAGTATCTGCCGGTCGAAGCCTGTTTACTTGGTAGTGAGACCGCCAGGATTTTGTACGACTACACTGGTCGCACTGGACATTCCTTGTTGTTCATTCTGAAACTGAAAGACTAGTGTACTTACCTATCAGTTCGGAACATGATTAACTTGTCTTCACTTTCATCGATAGATAAGAAATGCAAACACAGACTATTGTAGCTATTTACAGTGGCAAGTATCGTGTAGTGTGGGCGAATTTGATATCGCTACACCAGCGTACAAATAATGCAACAACAGAAATAGGACACAAATAATTCAACATAGAGTCGGTAGGTTTTTTTCGGGTGGTCCTGACACTGGCCGCGGTAGCGGGCCGTCCTCGTCACGCATGGTCAGACAGAAGCAGAATTTACTCCATGTTTTCTGATTTAGAAAAACACATCTTGCCATTCTTGGGAAAAAAACAATTTATTTGATGTTTTCTTGTCATGTACGTATAAGATTCAAACTTGCACTACACAGTCGGTTCCTCAAAATTGTAGCAAATCTTCCGAGAAAGAACGTGGTAGGTTAGGTAGCGGCGCGGGTGCGAGGTCGCACCATACATTTTGTATCTTCGGAAGGATTTTTTCCGGTGCTACCTGGCGCTAGCCACGGCAGTGCCGAAAGATCGGGGTCCAGTAAAAGCATACTTTGCCATATATTCTGCTTAAGAAAAAGACACCTTTGTGGAAATTTATTTCTTATTCTTTAAATTTCACGTATCAAATTTAAACATGTGCGGAACAGTCGGTTTCTCAAAATTGTAGCAAATCTTCGGAATGATTTGTTCCGGTACGTGACCCTGGCGCTAGCCACGGCAGCGCCGAAAGATCGGGGTTCAGTAAAAGCATACTTTGCCATATATTCTGCTTAAGAAAAACACACTTTTGTGGAAATTTATTTGTTTTTCTTTAATTTTCACGTATCAGATTTAAACATGTGCGGAACAGTCGGTTCCTCAAAATTGCAGCAAATCTTCTAGAAATATCGTGGTTGGGAGCGGCGCGGGTGCGTTCTAGACTGCGAGGTTATGCGTTAGTTCAGAAACAAATTGGGAAATTGGGCGTGATACGTTCTCCGCCCTCCGCGCGGGGGTCTGCATATGAAAAGAAGCCGATTTCTGCCAAACCCCGAACTTTGGACGGCACGGGCGTGTCTAGAAAATGTTTATGAAAAGAAGAGGCGTGTCTGAAATCTATTCATTGATCGTCTAAACGCGGTTAGACGTGATTTCATGCATATCAGACGCGGGTGCACACATATCTAATCGCGTTTTACCCGAGAATTGCACGAGTTTTAATCGCGATTTACACGAGATGTAATCGCGACTTGCACGACTTTTGCACGCGATTAAATCGCGTTCAGACCGGACCATAAACGTAGTCGGTACTGTATGTTTATTGCACCTTCAAAGCTCTAGTATAATCTTCGAGTGTAAAATGCAGGATATCTGTTTTGAACTTCATCACTCATATATCAGGTAGAAATTTCAGGTCATTTGGCCGGGCAGGAACGACGGAGATGAATCCCTTTTAGTTTTAAGTTTGTGACAGGAGAAGAAGAAATGTGACGAAACAATATTTTCACTCCGTTACATACCTGCGGTATGGTGGAGTGAAAATAAAAAGCTTGGGTTAGCAGGTTTTTGCTAGGTTCTGTCGGGTAGCTGGAAACAGAATATTTTATTCCCAGGGCCTATCAAGAAATCAAACTTTTCTTTCTCTGATCATCATTGTGTTAGGGTAATGGAGAGAAAGGAATGGGGGAGTTTAGGAGTAAATTGGGAGATGGGAATCAATAATCTTGGACTGAAAAGAGCCTTTGTGGAGTAATAAAGTATATACACAACGTGGAAGACAGCCAAAAACATATCTTGGACTGCCTGGCTTTGGGTCATATTACTCATAAGTGGATTTTTCAGTTTGGTACACAGTTATAATACTCAGTATGATACATCTATTATACATAGAAGTATGATTAAGGGTTAATGACCCGCCCGAAGTGTATATGATGTCATAACGCCTGGTCCTTAGCAAAGGACCAGGCGTTATGATACCATGTACACCGAGGAACAGGCGGGTCATTAACGTTATTATCATATAGCCTACACAAACTTGCAAACTCCTGTATGACGCATAGATCCATTGTTACTATACGTGTAAATTCCTTTGTAGAACTTTTTTTTCTTTGGTACATAGGGAGATTACATATTGCATTTTGAATCCAAAATTTCCACAGAAAATATTTGAAACATTGCCGTCTTGGCATGCCAAGCCTTTTCAAAATTCTCCGGGAGGATTGATCTGCGGATTGTTCAACTTGAAAGGGGGGTGTGTACAAACAATTTTATTTTCAATTTTCAGTTTTAAAGAAATGGGCTTTAAGTAAAGTAAATTTTATTGTTTTACATATTGTAAGCATCTAATTTTTTTCTAAGATGGTAAACATTTTCTTTAAACAATGAAATGCGCACTAACGATGTGAATAGAGGAAGACACCCCCCTGCCTTGCCTGTACTGGGTAGGTAAGTATGCAGTTATACTAATAACTGCACACTTACTGATACTAGTGATAGGTAAGTGTTATTCTAACTGCACTCTTGTGACGTTACAGCCTGATAGACCATAGGAGATAGGGGCTTCTGATTGGCCAACTCCATCTGGCTATATGATAATACAGCTATAATACTCAGTATAATACAGTTCTAACAATGTTATGAATAAACTTTATTGCTCAACAATCTCACATGGGACAATATAATAAGCATGCAGTTATAAAATTAATAGAAGTATGATACAGTTATAATACTTCAGTATAATACAGCTATGATACATAGAAGTATGATATAGCTACAAAATGTATAATACTCAGTATAATACAGTTATGAATAAACTTTATTGCTCAACAATCGCACAAGGGACAATATATGGCAACCAATAACAACTGCTACATGTAGCTACTAGTAGATTTAGTACTACAAGGCTTTATATTAGGATTTTACCATGGTCAATATTGACCAAAGGAGGCCATATATTATATATACTATGAGGCTACATACAGAACAACAAAGTATTATTGACAACATTACAGTCTTGTATGAGTGATCTGGTCTCTCATTTGGAATAAAGAATAAATAAATTGGCAGATATATAAGGTGAACATGATATCTGTAAAATCAGTATATGAAAAATGTCATTCTGTGTACCAGTATTAAGGGCGCAGGTGCAGTTTTAGTTCTAATATTCTTTAACAAACAATTTGCTTCTCTCTCTTTACTGTAAGTAGGACATGTTATAACAAAGTGATATTCATTCTTCAATATTTTCATGACACGAGGGACACAGTCTCTGAATGGCTGGTGTGTTACTATGACAACCTTTTACAATTTCTGAACAATGTGCACTGATTCCCAGTTTTGTAATGATGTATTCACTCCATAAAACTGAGTGCACCAAGAGAGCAACCTGATCCTCTGACATTGTTTTCAGCGTGCGCTGATGTCGAAAATGCAAACATTTGTTCCCGAATCAAATTGGCATGGCATTGTTTCTTTTTCTTCCAATTGACATATTAAGGCTGTTGAGGTGGAGCGCATTAATGTCAATTGTCTTATGATATTCAGCATAATGCAGTTGTAATACTACCTGTAATGTAGTTATGATACTAGTACTCAGTATGATACAGTTACGATATTGTTCTGTACAATCTACTGAATGAAGTTCTATTTTAATTTTATTTTTTTTCAAAAACATACCTGAGTATATATAGTTTGCCCTTCAGGATATATTGTAGATAGCATACACATAGTACTCTACAGAGAAAATAAAGAGGATAAGGCAAAGATGGATAAAGGCTACGTCATTTTGCAATGCTAAGCTTCATCCTACTGAAGTAGCCTGTAAAGGTTTGAAATATAAATGAATTATAGATATAAGCAATTAGTTCAAATACCTTCCTTTGTTTCTCAAGCTATAATCTACATACAAAAAAGTGATTTATTATTGAATTTAAAACTCTGATTTTGGCATTTTGGTTTGGGATTTATTCCATACCAACTTTCAATCAATATATTGCTCTGCATGGGCTGAACTCCAGGTCTGATCAGGTTGTCTCTTTTGCTTTGCAAAGGCTCCTCAAATAGCAGCACCCAATCAATCTATATCTGCAAAATGACTCATTTGAACTTGTCATGCTAAAGGCCATTGAGTCTAACCACCTCTCAGTGCTAGTCATGTATCTCCTTACTTGCTATTGATCTTGAAGAGACCCTCATTTTCCAGGATGCCTTTTAGCCTTGCCGATATCCGCCCTTAGTGGCCCTCCACATTCACCTGACCCATTGTTAGTTTTACAATTGATGGTAGAGGTAGTGTCCTGTGACGCATCATTTCCCAAAATTGATTACAGATTTTGGCATCGTTAGTGCCATGTCTGATATGTGAGTTTTATTGGACCCTGCTGGCTAGACGGAGATGTGCCATTAAGTAAATGTTTGGCAGCTTTCAAAAGGTTACCTCAAGGCGATCTATAGTGGAGAATACGTGCAGTTGAACTTGGTTCTGATTGGCCACGAGTGATGCCCATCATGACCTTGTCAAAGGCTTTTGTGTAGTCTACAAATCATAGTCAAGAAATAACTGTCAACTTGAACAGGACATTTTGTTGCAGATAAAGCAAGATGTCTGAGATCGCCAAAAAAATTAAAAAGAATGGAATGCAGGCTGTATGTATATGATGGTTACATATTATAGCAGGATCAGAAATAATTAATGGAAAAAAAAATTTACTTACATAGCTTTCATTAGTGAAAAGTTACCATCCGTTTTGTTTTGACGCATATCTCAGTCCAAGATTGAAGCTGTCATAAAATGGTACTGAGTAACAATATGCTTGAAATTCGCTTCACGACAGCAGATTGACCTTTCGCTACCAGATATGCCCGCAGATCGTCATGAGTCAGGGTAATGGCTGGTGGAGGTAACAGCCTACCCGCTATCTATAACGAGCACTCAGAGACATCTTACGTGTCCACGAAGGATCCATCTCCTTCAATCTTCCTAAAACTTCCATCCTCAAAAGACGCCACGGAACCATGCGCCATGGCCCTCTGAAAGATTTATGGGCACTAAATCCCAGCTTACGATGGTTGTATGAAATTCACTGAGCTGTGCAGGAAGTATATGATGATATGCCAAGTTTACAGTGTCAGGTGTTGGCACCGAAATACCACCTGCATATGCAGGTCAGTGCAGGTAAAATTGGAGCTGTGCAGGTATTTCTGGTGTCTACCTGCACCTAACCTGCACTGGTCCATGTACTAGGTTTTATACATAAATGTCATACGATGTAGGTGAATGTAGATTGTATTTTATTTATTTATTTGTTCAGCTGTTTACAAACAAATAAGCTGCATTGACTGTTACCACCTATAAAGTATATTTAGATAAAAATAGCAGTGGTTCCTGAATGATTTTTAGTATTATTATCCATACTTTCGGAGTGGCGCAGGCAAAATTTGTAATTTTCAATGTTACCTGCACCAGTGCAGGCATGCAGAAAAAAGTATTTGGAGCCCTGGGTGTTGGGCTTTACCTCCATGTGTTGTGTCAGACTCACACAGTCCTGTGGAAACCTGAAAAAGCTTACAATTTATCAGTAATTACAATTTTTCAATTATTACATTTAAAAGCTATTGGCCCATATCAATTCATTAACACGTTACATTTACTTTATGAAATGCAAATAATTTCAACAAAGTTTATTTCTGTTATTTTAGCCATAGCAATATGTTCAGGTTGACTTCTTTACTCCTGAGATTGAGAAATTCCCTGAGGAACAATCAGAGCTGCCACTTGTTACAACACTGTACCTTGTCTATTGGTCTGAACAAACACATGGCGACCCCTGTTATCACAGTGGGCTTGCCCCACCCCGGTTGCTATGGTGATAACAGCTAGAGGTGGTTAGGTGAGGAGGATGTTTGTTCTGTAGAACAGAGCTGATGGAATGTTTGACTGTAGAACTAACACACTTCAACTGATGGAATGTATTTTGCTACATGTACATGTATAGATGCCATAAAATCTGTTACCTCTGGACATGAGAAATGGAGGTACTGTATTCGTCTTGTGTCAAGATCTGAATGTGTCTCCAAATATGTTTGTGATCAGCATAACCGAAGAACCTCGGAATGGATTATAATGGTATTTGGAATGTGGGGTAGGTGTTGGGAAGATGAAGGTCATGGTCAGTTTTTGGCCCCCTGGTATGTGACCTTGGTACTGCTGCAGAATTTGTGGATTTTGCATGATCCAGCCATGTAGGCTTAGTATAGGCATACCACACTTTATTGATTAAGGTACGCATTTTTTTAAAAATTGTAAAAATCCAAAAGTTGTTTTGAGGTGCAAAAGGGCTACTAACTTTATTTGAGGGTATTGCACCTTGTTAAGATAAAATGCACCTCCACTGCACTGTCAAAGTGTCGTGAAAAACAAGCATTTTCATCCACGGACAGTGTAAAGAAGTCCTTGATCATCTTTATGAAAAGTGGAGATATAGTTTTCTCCATGAAAAATGGAGATATTGTTTTGGGTGTGCCTTTCTGTGGGTGTGTCTGTCTGTTTGTGTGTTTCCGGATATTTGTGGTCATAACTCAAGAACCTCTGGATGGATTATGATGATATTTGGTATGTGGGTAGGTGTTAGGAAGCAAAGGTCAAGGTCAATTTTGGGCCCCCTGGTATGTGACCTTGGTACTGCAGCAGAAATTCGTTTTTTTTTAAATCTTTTGACCTGGATGTGCTTTAGTCTTGATTTTTTGGTGGCAGATAGCTTATGACGTAAGGAATACATGGTTTTAAACTTTTATGTTTGGGTACATAAGCAAGCATAGATTATGCAAATGTGAAAGTAATTTACATGATCAGACAATTTCATGGAGATATGAGGTCTCCAAACTCTTGTTTTAATTATGTCTGTTTGTCTGTCTGTCTGTCTTGTTGTGTTTTCGGATTTTTGTAGTCAACATAACTCAAGTCATGAACTTCTGGATGAATTGTAAAGATATTTGGTCAAGGTTGTTTTTTTGTGCAGAATTACATAGGAGAAAGGAGGAGTACATTTGTAAGCATCATAAATTCATCCTGTACAAAATGTGTTTCGGATTGGTGTACTTTATTTGAGTTCTACCCCCACAGAGCTAGTCTAAGATTTGTCCAAAACCTGCCATGAATTGGAGCTGCATACTTTATCTGTGTACGGTACTTTCTTAAGAGCTTCATATGCTGCTATATGCAAAAGCCCACGCAACAGGCCGGGTTTTCTCAGAAATTAATAATCTTTTGCAAACTTTTGTGGCTGCTTTGTACATTGTTATATCTGTTGCATAAACATTCATTTATCAAGTCTGACTTCTGATCATTATCAATGACTGTTAACTTAATGGCCTTGTATGATTTTGTAACTTTGACAGGATATTGTTCTTGAGTATGTTTGTCATTCTCTTAAGTTTGCCTAAACTCTTAGTGTGATTTATTGATCTGGAAGAATGCTTACTACTTTGTTGCATAATTGTGAACATATGATTTAGTCAATTCTGTGTTGAAAATGATTTTCTTGTATCTTGATTTGTAATGATTTTTAAGGGAGTCCCTTGGAAATCAGTTACTTTAACTGAAGTGACCACTCTGGAGATTCTTGCGTAGGTGAATGAATAAGTAAATCAAAACTGGAATGGGTAGGTATCGCTACATGTACTGAGAATGGAGTACCGGTAAGAGGCTTTTGTAACAGTACTCCAGCGTAGGTACAAAGAGATGTTTATCCATTGTGGAGTTTTGTGCTATTAAGGGGCATTGAATGACATTTGAGTCTACTTACATCTGTCCCTTGCAGGAGGTTTGAAAATGAAATCACAATTCTTGAAGAAAGCCAAATTTGGCCTCTGGAGTATTACAAAGACCCCATTAGGTGTAAAATGCTAGCTTAAGATCATATCTATCACTCAAAAATTCTGAATTCTGAAGCTTTCAGAGAAACTTGAAAGTCATGAATTCTTTTGTGCCTGAAGGTAGCGGGGTTGGAGGGGGTTAAGAAGGGAGTTACTTGGGCTTAAGGGTAAGGGTAAGATTATATTGTTTTATCTGGTATAAATCTCATAATGTCCAGAGTGTCTGCTAAATATATTGGGGATCAACCCCCAAAACTGAAGTCAGCATATAAATTTAAAAAAAGAAGTTGAAAAAAAATCAAATGCTGCCCAAACCAAATCCACCAAAAATTGATACTGCCTTGTTGAATGTTGGTTAATTCGCTGACAAAGACTTGCGCTCTAACATTCAAGGTACATGTACAAGTGCCTCTGCTACTGCCAAAATGACCTGGTTGCGTATTGAAAATCTTGTGCACTACAATTTTAAACCTAGTGCAGGGTGACATAGTGCAGGGTGAAAAATGTTCGCTGTGGTTTTCAGTATGTGGTGAAGTGGCAACTGGGAAAACTGTAAACAAAAAAACACTCACTGCAAACATTTCTGCATGTACGACTTACTCAGAGGAATAAGGAGAGTTGCAGTTATGTACTTACAAATGTAAAATTTTGATTGTGCTTCTGTTCTTGGAAAGATGATAATGAGCAGGTGCATGACTTATAGATTTTTCCCCCATTTATGGGAGGAAATCATAATTGCCTGGATAAGACTTTCAAACATATTGGAAATGTCAGAACCTGTAATGTGAATGATGAAGTGCCATGTGAAAATGTAGCTGCCTACTAATTAAGTCTTCAGTGAGCCATTAGAAGCCACTTAGAAAACCATCTTGACAAGGCATTGCTACTGTACATGCAGGGCTCAAAATACCACCTGCAAATGCAGGTTAGTGCAGGTAAAATTGGAGCTGTGCAGGTATTTCTGGTGTCTACCTGCACCTAACCTGCACTGGTCCACATAATACTAATAGGTTGTATACATCTATAAGATATCCTATGGTGTAGGTGCATGTGGATTGTAATATTAGCTGCATTGACCACCTATAAAGTATAAAAGAAAAATAGCAATGGTTCCAGAACAATTTGAGTATGATCCATACTTCCTAAATTCAGAGTGGTGCAGGTAAAAAAAGTGGTGCAGGTAATTTTCAATGTTACCTGCACCAGTGCAGGTATGCAGAAAAAAGTATTTCGAGCCCTGAATTGTGTGACCATCCTTATCATTAATTCCTTCCAAATTGGCGTAAGATGGAAGGGTTAGTAACAGCAGTTTGTTTGAAATGTCACTAGCAGTTTGTATGATAGAATGAATGAATGAATTTTATTTGCTCAACAATCGCACAAGGTACAATGTATGGCAACTAATAACAACTTATAGCTAGTAATAGTATACAGACAATAGTACTAAGAGGCTATATACAAAACAACAACAAAACATTATCGATAACAGTACAGCTATGTATGAGTAATCTGGTCTCGCATTTGGAAGTGAGGGAATTGATGGGTGATAGCAGGAATATACAGTTGCTCCGAAGGCCATGTAGCATCTTATTTTGTTGGTTCTTGGATAGAAAAAGGATACATCTAGACTTGAATATCCACAAATTATATTGAAAAGAGAGACTTATGACACTTAACCTTACATACAATTGTATATACAGTGGATTCCAATTATTCGTATTACGCCTATTTGGATAATTCGGGTAATTGTATAGAATTGCGAAATCCCAAACCATTTGCCATTCATTCTATTGTTTAAGACATCGCAGAATTGGATAACCCGCCATCTCAAACTTCGGGTTTTTGGATAGGATTACGTCGACTTATATCGAATAAAAACGGGAAAATATACGCTAGAACTTACAAAATGAAGCCAAAATTAACCAACAACTGTATGTATGAAGGCATAAAATCATGAAAAGAACCGAAAGAAAGGTAGATTCCACCAAAAATCTTGCCGATACCACTGTGGAAGCGCGCGAACATTTGGCTAGGCGCCATTTTGGTAGGTTGCCACAAGGCATGACGGGTGGATGTCAACACGCTTTTGAGTTCATATTTCGCCTTCAGACAATGTCTAAACTTGGTTTACCCTACAAAAAATGTGTTTTACATAGCCACTGCCTCATTATTGAGCTGATTTCGGCTGCGCTACGTAGATTTTTGCAGCGCATGTAACGCAACAGGGTCAATGAACTGTGATGTTGCAATCAGCCGCATTGAATGGTGGGATATCTCAACCCACGCTGCGACGCCATTTTAATTGTTTTGAAAGCGATTTTTTCCGTCTTCCACCGCGAAAGACGGCGTCGAGTTTGAAATTTCAGCGTAATTTGTGGACCCAAGATGTAAATAAGAAGGTGAAGAGTTTATCTCTCCAATACGTACCGCCATTTTCCTCAAAATTTCGAAATCAACATAATTTTTCCGCCGATACAAGCGGAGTTGTGTTTGTCTTTGTTGTGGTTCATTTAGTTATGCCCTCGGCAGTGCGAGTCAAGCGTATTTTTCTACATGTTCATTTAGCCACCGACTTAAAAATCTTTATTAGATTTATCACCGCACGTAAATTGTATAATATCGCTACATATAATTAGGTAAAGCTTGTAACTGGAATCTGTTCGATATTTTGCTGGCTATTTAATGATGTTATAGATTCAAACAGTTGACGTTCCATTCATTCAAAACAGTACTGTAGGTTAACTACTGCTTAGACTACTGTTCTAGATGAACAAATGTCTGATTAAAAAGTTTGTGGGTCTTTTGTAAATGAAGTTCCGTATCGTGTGTGTAGTGTTTGTGTCTTGCGTAGTAGTAATCCTATATTCGGCCCCCTCCCGGCTCCCTTCGGGACTAAGTGTCCCAACTTCGGACTGTTGGATACTTCGGACTATTGGATAAAATGCGCTGACAAATGAGCTATCCAAATAAGCGAATTCCATTGTACATAGGTCTAGGATGACAGTCCACTATGTATAGATTCCAGTATGTATCGCTAAAGAATGGTGTCAAAAGTTCCCTTGAACGTATGTCTGTACGTTGAACTCTGTTGGCTATACATTATTATTAGCATAATGTGTTTCATCACTGGAAAGCTTTGACTTATAGTTTTCTTTGAATGATACCTTGTTACTGATGACCACACCCTTGCAATGAGCGTCATGAGAATAAGATGAAGGTCCCCTATAGCAAAAATTAGACTGCACATGCATCCATATTAATTAATCAAATCAACATGACCTATGACATGCAGGGCTCGTAATACTTTTTTCTCCATACCTGCACTGGTGCAGGTAACATTGAAAATTACCAGTCCTGCACCACGCAAATTTTACCTGCACCACTCCCTTCAGAATTTAGAAAGTATGGATCATACTAAAATTGCTAAGAAACCATTGCTATTTTTTCTGTTGTACTAACATCCAATAACAATCCACATATACCAACATCATGACATTTATGTATGAAACCTAGTACATGGACCAGTGCAGGTTAGGTGCAGGTAGGCACCAGAAATACCTGCACAGCTCCAATTTTACCTGCACTAACCTGAATATGCAGGTGGTATTTCGAGCCCTGACCTGTTTGTGGTTGATATGGATGTTCATGGCAGGAGTGTTTGGAAATGGTGAGGATTTACACCTATTTAGGGGAGAAGTCATTCTCATCTGTCTAGGATTAACCCAGAAGAAATGTGTGAAATGCCACCATTCAAAATCACCCGTGTATACCCAGACTGAGAATCCAATTTGAAGCGAAGATTGCCTGCCTGTGATGCAGAAATAGGACTGCCAGAGAAAGCTGTTCCCCCACATTTTCTCAATCATCCAAAATGAAAAGTTATGAGAGTGGTGGTTGGAGGTGGGCTGTAGTGTTGTGTTTAGCATGCCTGTGTTTCAATGGTAAAAAATCTGAAATTGTAATATTACAGAACTACAATGTTGCTTGAAGTAACACTGCTTATATTAATATATTAACTGTAAAACTGGAGAATAATTATTTTATAAGAATATTTCTTTTATTGTCTTAGTCTTGATTTGTAAATTTGCTATCTGTGTACAGGGGGAAATGACACAAGTGGACAACAACAAGCACACAAAATTACATCAGCACTCATACATACACAACTGCACCGCAGGGAGAGGACACACGTACATGACATTGTACATGCACACATGGACAACAGCACTGTCAGTAAAGGTGGTAGGGTGAAGGGGCCTCTTAGAAAACAACAGCACATACAAACATCCTTCCTAGGTAAAAAAGGTTGGTATAAGACAGCCATTATTAGTAGCATACGAAACACCAGTTTTGTGTTTATCGTTGACTTAAAGATTTTTAAAATGGGGCCAGAAGATCAATCAATATCTGAGGGAGAGTCTGTACAATTTGGTGATATTGCTTTTGTTATGGCTGGTTCACATGAGGAAAATATTTAGTCAACTTGGTAGCTTTGTGATCACATGAGGAAAAGAGCGTTCACAGGCGTCCGAGAGCGTCTGATATCAAATATAAGTCTCTTATCACTGCAGGCGTGTTCACATGAACCCCAAAATGCATTGTATGCCAAAGACATACAACTTTGACATGTGTCAATGTCATACGACCAGAAATTTTCCTCCTCAGAACCAGCCCTCATTAAGTTAGAATGTCATGTTAGTATTCATGTTTTGCATTTACAATCTCCAAAATATTTTGCTGGGATGAATTGTATGGATTATTTCCCCTCCTGCCAAGTACATTGATGTTAATAAAAATTTTTTACTAAGTGTTAGCCTGGGTACCATCCGGAAAATACAAATGTAGTTCGCTCCGGCATTCATTATACACGTATACTATATACAGACGCTTCTATCTCGGACATTCATTATGCACTGTATATATCGCTTCTATGCTGTTCCGTCTGGGTTCCAGGACCACGTTAACGTCTGGAATCGTCCAAATTTTGGATAAGGGCACTGATTGGTCCCTACACATGAGCGAATAAAGGAATGGGTTCAAGCGCTCAATCCAACAGGCGTTCCAACAACCAGAAAGTCCTCATTCTGTTTGCGGAAGGGCCTGTTGTCATTGAACAAGTGCTCTAGAACTTATTCCTTAAATCGCTTATTAAATGTCGTTAGCACCAAACGGTTTGAATGTGCAGGTCTCCAGACGGGTAGCAGAAGCGAACATAGGAGCGAACTACTATCCGGATGGCACACAGGCTACATGTCTGTTGCTATTTCAGTACTTGTAATTAAAGAAATGCCATTCAATAGCGGGTTTGTTCTTGACTTTCCAGCCAAGAGCAGTGTCCCTGATGGCCCAGGAGAGATGGGGAAGGCTGTGGTCATTCCTAAGGAAAAAGAGAAGGAGAAAAATGAGAAGTTCAAGATCAACCAGTTTAACTTGATGGCCTGTGAGATGATTGCTCTAAACAGGACCCTACCTGATGTCAGGATGGAAGGGTAAGTACATTTAACTGTAAACCTGATAAAATTCACTGTGAAAATTGAAAATTAGTTTCGCGTACCTACACATATATATACAGGACCAGAGCTGGACTTAGATGTTAAGATTTTGTTCAAGATAAACCCCTAAATGTTGGGAACTCGGTTCAAGAAAAAGCTATCTCTCATGCTCTTAGACAATCTATTCTCCTTTTGGTTCTAAACCATCCAAAACCTCCCATAGACGTGAAATTTGCACTGTAAAATGACAAAAACATCACTCTTTTCGAACCCTTACGCCACACAAATTTAATAACTGGTTCACGGATTCGCCGTTCCTATTTTTCCGATTTTGACTCCATTCAGTTGATTTAATCTCCCTTATAAATATACATTGTGTACTTGTGATGTTACGTCTATTTATTTCAGCCTCAAATCCACTGCACATTTTGCATGTAATTATAACTGATAAAACTTTTTTTTTTTTTTTGCACATGTATACCATGGGTTCAGGTCTGTACTTAACAACCTGAACCACTGGACCTGAACCCAGACTTGTTGCAAGTGATTTTTCCTTGTTGCTCCAATTTTTGTCTGAAAAAATCTGTAAACCAAATTGATGTTTGGTTCTTTCTACATTCAAAGCTTAATGCCTTGTTTTTCTTACTGCAGGTGTAAGAGTAAGACGTACGCTAAGGAGCTGCCTCGGATGAGTGTGGTGATCGTGTTTCACAACGAGGCGTGGTGCACACTGCTGCGATCAGTCAACAGCATCATCAACAGAACACCACGCCCATATTTGGAGGAGATCATTCTTGTAGATGATGCCAGTGAAAGAGGTACTAGTAAAACAAATTCATGTACCCTGTGTAGGATACAACATGATGGTATTACCTGGTCTGGAGTTCCTACAAGGACCGGTATTCCGGCCCAGGTATGACATTATATAGTATTTAATATTATTGGGTCACTGGAACATGCATACAGTACCAAGAAGAGTCCATAGGGCACACACCTGCGTGAAATAATAATGATATTTGCTTAAAACTTGTTTCTGTTTATCATTTTATGTCCAGGTTGATTTTTCATCTCAGCGTTAGGCAATAACAAAGACAAGAAGACAGGCCCTAACATCTGCTTGTAGAGTAGATAATTTTCCCCATCTTGTATGCCACACAGGTGCCAGCTTCATTTAAAGAAAAATGTAAAAGGATGTCTAAGAACAACACATAGCCTATTACCTACGATTTGAGAGTCTGTCATTAGCACATTAGCAAACAAGATCTAAATTAATGGCTGCACCACAATGCCTTCAAGATTGGGGTGTCATTCTATAACTTATTATTACCTGAAAGTAATTTGTCACCTTTCCCAAAGTACATGTCTCCATAGGAGATGATTGAACTTCTTTCACAGAGGCTACAAGATCTTGACTCATCTGTACCCTCTCAGCCATATAAACCAACCCTATAAAGTAAGCTGAGGAGAAACCAGGAATGATAGACAGATCTAGGCTGCCCCCTTAACCCTGGAGTGTGCACTGGTTACATGAACATGTGCATGCCCACTTACAAGCACTCCTGTGCATTACAAATGACTCTCTTCCTCAACACACTCTCCCACAGGTAGGGGTTAATAGAGGTCAAGCTGGTAGCACTTTGAAGCCCTAGGAGGGAAGCTGTTTGCTAGGCCAATGGAAATGGAGGGATTTTCAACGTGGAGATAGCAAAGATAGATGAATGTGCCAAATGTAGTAAAGGCATTTGCTACAGGCAGTTTTCAAACAGTCTTTTCCACAGAATGATTTCTTAGCAGATTTGCAATTATTTATCAGGTGCTGATGTACAGTCATATACATGTGGGTCATCTTAAAAATATGCACCAAGAGTTAAGTAATAAACTATATTTTCCCTCTACCACAATCATTTAATCACCATTGAATTAAATGATTGACTGACTGACTGGTCACAATAGACCAGAATTGTCCCATTGATTAGGGCCACTTCTGCCTTGCCAATCTCAGACAGATATCAAATGATGCATTATTGTCAGCACACCCCATAAAATCATTCTCTTTTTGTGGGATTTTGTTTTCCTTGTAGGAGGACAAAAAAAGTTTTTGATGCTGTTTTAGTTTGTATACAATGTTGATTTTGTAGTGAACTTACAAATTGTCCAATCATTATGGACATGCATAATGCATATTCGCAGCCTTGTGTTTTCACTGTAGAGATTCCACCATACAGTTTCTTGATCAATACATTTTATTATACATTTGTAAGCCATATAACTCAACCTGAGTTATATATATGGTGGGTCAATGTGGGTCATTGGTCCATTGCTCAGCTCTGCTTGCTTGCAGGTGTACATTTTGTAGGAGCTTGTCATACACTCATAGAACAAAATACATTATGTACTAAGTCTTGTAAAATAAATAAATAAGATCAAGCTTAAGCTTCTTGTGATTTCCTATACGAGTCAGGACCGTTTATGATGCAAAATATTAGAAGGCCATTTGTCTATTGTAAACGGCAATAATTTTCTCATTCACTGTAATACTGTTGTTTACCCCAGAACATTTTAGGGTCTCATCTAGAGAGTGGGTTGAGAAGACTGTTGTTTTTACCCCAGAACATTTAGGGTCTCATCTAGAGAGAGGGTTGAGAAGACTGTTGTTTTTACCCCAGAACATTTAGGGTCTCAGCTAGAGAGAGGGTTGAGAAGACTGTTGTTTTTACCCTAGAACATTTAGGGTCTCAGCTAGAGAGAGGGTTGAGAAGACTGTTGTTTTTACCCCAGAACATTTAGGGTCTCAGCTAGAGAGAGGGTTGAGAAGACTGTTGTTTTTACCCCAGAACATTTAGGGTCTCAGCTAGAGAGAGGGTTGAGAAGACTGTTGTTTTTACCCCAGAACATTTAGGGTCTCAGCTAGAGAGAGGGTTGAGAAGACTGTTGTTTTTACCCCAGAACATTTAGGGTCTCAGCTAGAGAGAGGGTTGAGAAGACTGTTGTTTTTACCCTAGAACATTTAGGGTCTTAGCTAGAGAGAGGGTTGAGAAGACTGTTGTTTTTACCCCAGAACATTTAGGGTCTCAGCTAGAGAGAGGGTTGAGAAGACTGTTGTTTTTACCCTAGAACATTTAGGGTCTTAGCTAGAGAGAGGGTTGAGAAGACTGTTGTTTTTACCCTAGAACATTTAGGGTCTTAGCTAGAGAGAGGGTTGAGAAGACTGTTGTTTTTACCCCAGAACATTTAGGGTCTCAGCTAGAGAGAGGGTTGAGAAGACTGTTGTTTTTACCCTAGAACATTTAGGGTCTTAGCTAGAGAGAGGGTTGAGAAGACTGTTGTTTTTACCCCAGAACATTTAGGGTCTCAGCTAGAGAGAGGGTTGAGAAGACTGTTGTTTTTACCCCAGAACATTTAGGGTCTCAGCTAGAGAGAGGGTTGAGAAGACTGTTGTTTTTACCCCAGAACATTTAGGGTCTCAGCTAGAGAGAGGGTTGAGAAGACTGTTGTTTTTACCCCAGAACATTTAGGGTCTCATCTAGAGAGAGGGTTGAGAAGACTGTTGTTTTTACCCTAGAACATTTAGGGTCTTAGCTAGAGAGAGGGTTGAGAAGACTGTTGTTTTTACCCCAGAACATTTAGGGTCTCAGCTAGAGAGAGGGTTGAGAAGACTGTTGTTTTTACCCCAGAACATTTAGGGTCTCATCTAGAGAGAGGGTTGAGAAGACTGTTGTTTTTACCCTAGAACATTTAGGGTCTTAGCTAGAGAGAGGGTTGAGAAGACTGTTGTTTTTACCCCAGAACATTTAGGGTCTCAGCTAGAGAGAGGGTTGAGAAGACTGTTGTTTTTACCCCAGAACATTTAGGGTCTCAGCTAGAGAGAGGGTTGAGAAGACTGTTGTTTTTACCCTAGAACATTTAGGGTCTTAGCTAGAGAGAGGGTTGAGAAGACTGTTGTTTTTACCCCAGAACATTTAGGGTCTCAGCTAGAGCGAGGGTTGAGAAGACTGTTGTTTTTACCCCAGAACATTTAGGGTCTCATCTAGAGAGAGGGTTGAGAAGACTGTTGTTTTTACCCTAGAACATTTAGGGTCTTAGCTAGAGCGAGGGTTGAGAAGACTGTTGTTTTTACCCCAGAACATTTAGGGTCTCAGCTAGAGCGAGGGTTGAGAAGACTGTTGTTTTTACCCTAGAACATTTAGGGTCTCAGCTGGAGAGAGGGTTGAGAAAACTGTTGTTTTTACCCCAGAACATTTAGGGTCTCAGCTAGAGAGAGGGTTGAGAAGACTGTTGTTTTTACCCTAGAACATTTAGGGTCTCAGCTGGAGAGAGGGTTGAGAAAACTGTTGTTTTTACCCCAGAACATTTAGGGTCCCAGCTGGAGAGAGGGTTGAGAAGAGTGACTGTATTATTGTTGTTTTTACCCCAGAACATTTAGGGTCCCAGCTAGAGAGAGGGTTGAGAAGAGTGACCAGGGAGACAGGTGTACCAGTGAAGCTGGAGAGGATGGGGAAGAGATCGGGACTCATCAGGGCCAGACTGAGGGGGTCGGGCGCTGCCAAAGGGCCCGTCATCACCTTCCTGGACGCTCATATTGAGTGCACGGAGGGTTGGGCGGAGCCTCTGTTGGCAAGGATAGCGGAAGACAGGTACGTCTGACATGCACACATAAGATTGATTCACATGTTTGTATGTAACATTTAAAATATGAAAAGATATGAAAGCTTTCTTTGATTTTATACTTCTAGATTTTTGCAGTTTGTATTATTTATTGAATGAACTCTGAGAGGTGTGGGCAACATCATTTAGAATACGCCTGACACCTCCAGAGTACAGTTAAAAACAAAATTATAAGAAATAAGCGCATATACATGTAACTACAACTTAAGTTTGGCGTTTGATTTAGTCTGACTGACAAGCATCAACTATTGTTGACAAAACTTAAATCCTGGGGCCTGAAAATCCTGTGGCTCAAACCCTCTGGCTTGGATGAGAAGTTATCATCATGCAAAAACGCAGGTAGTGTAATACTATTAAATATTAACGGGCACTTTTCGGAACCATCTGTACTTGAATGTGGCGTTCCCCTTGGAAGCTGTTTAGCCCCTCTTACATGTATTTACCTGTCAGTTTTAATAATCATAACTGAAACTGATGATATTTCATGAATTTTTTCCCTATTGTATTGCAGGACCACAGTTGTGTGTCCCATCATTGATGTGATCAGTGATGACACGTTTGAGTACATGGCCGGGTCAGACATGACATATGGAGGCTTCAACTGGAAGCTGAACTTCAGGTGGTACCCAGTACCACAGAGGGAGATGGACCGCAGGGGCGGGGACAGGACAATGCCTCTCAGGTTAGTCAGCAAAACTTTGCAAACTTCCCGCGCCAAGATGGCGCATAGGTCGGTGCCCATCCTTGTTTCATTAGCCCTGGGCCACACACAACACAATCACTACAGCAGGGGGCTAGTCCACTAGACTAGTCTTTGGTATGACTCGGCCGGGATCGAACTCACAACCTTCCGAATGCAAGGCGAACACTCTACCCACTAAGCCATTGCACCGGCTTAAACTCCATTACAGGTCCGTAAATAACTTCATCAGGTTGGCAATTATTCAATATATAATAAGGTTCTTTAGTTACAATCCGGAGTACTTACCTCCAATGTTTTGATCAGGGTTTTCATCAGGGTAGAATGACTTTGGTAGAATGGTAGGATAGAATGACCACGTTTGGTACGGCATTCTTGCTGCTGCAGCGCCACCTACAAGTAGGAGCTAGAACTAGTTTCCAGTCATTCTACCCTGATGATTGTGTCCGATAGACATCGAAATATTGGAAGTAAGGAATGCGGTAGCATCATAGACTGTAGTCTAAGACTACAAATGTTCGCAGTGAACCGTGAACATAAAACTACTGCGAACAAACAGTATTCTCTGGTTGTGCCTAAAGAACCTTACTATATATCCATTAGAGTTGTCGCAAGTTACTAAAGTTGCCAACATGTGGACCTTGTTGATGCTAAAAATCAGTCTATTTCGCAATTTTCTTTTTGAGTAACAGAAGTGATTTTGTTGAATGTTTTTCCCCTACCAGAACTCCCACCATGGCTGGAGGTCTGTTTGCCATTGACAAGAGTTATTTTGAAGAGATCGGCACGTACGACTCAGGCATGGATATCTGGGGAGGGGAAAATCTGGAGATCTCATTCAGAGTAAGTCTGACAAATTGTCTTCTATCCCTCTCTTCTTTAATTGAAGCAGACATTGCTGCTGTATTTTCCATTAAAATGCACAGAAATAAACTTAACAGCTTTTTTTATTCATTGATTATTCAGTTTTACTTAGGGATTGCTTTTGAAATTGTTCATAAGTTTTTTAGCTGTACGGTTGGAAAAAGCAGTGTAATAGAATGGCTTTAGTTAGTAGATGTTCCTACTTTAATGTGGTATGATCACTTTTCACAAAATTTGACTGAAAAAGTGTAGAAATGTGCTACATTTGTATTTCCGTGTGCAAGACAACCGGAGAACGGCTGGATGGACTATATAAATTTTGATATTTGGTATGTGGGTATACGTCTTTGGAAGGGAAAGATTTGGAAGACAAGAATTTGGTGCGACTATAATTATGCACATTTTTCTTTAAGAGCCATAACATTGTTTCTTTACGTCTAGATATGGCAGTGTGGCGGGACCCTAGAGATCGTGACGTGTTCACATGTGGGCCACGTGTTCAGGAAGGCCACACCCTACACCTTCCCCGGGGGGACGGGACAGATCATCAACAAGAACAACCGCAGACTAGCGGAGGTCTGGATGGACAACTTCAAAGACTTCTTCTACATCATTTCTCCAGGTAATAATCCACATGAAATCTAATAACACAGAATTGAAGTCAAGTCTAGAGTTCGGCTATCTCATACCTCCATGAAATATGCAGAACTTGTAAATTTGTAGATTGTATGCAAATGACTTACACTTTAACATCATTCATATATGGTGATGTTCATTAACGTACACCTGTCACAAGTATAAAATTCCCATAATGTAACAGTAAGCGTTTTTGTCATTTTGCATAGGTTATGCCAATGAGTTCCTCATTTGCATATTTGGTATCTGTTTTGTTCCACCTATCATTAATTACATGCGACGTATCTATTGAAGACCTGAGTTATGGAAAATAATGAAACTATCTGATTTTAGCTCTTTTGAGGATGATTTTGAAATGACAGAAGAGTAACTTCGGAGTATATATATAGTGGAGGCATTATTCTCTCTGACTGAGGCTGAAACTTCTAAGTTATATGACGACCAGCTGCCGCTGCTCGGGGTGCAGGCTAGTGCAAAGTCTTCAAAACCAACTGGTGATATTCCTACAATAAATGACTAAAAAACTTGAGACAATGATTACAGGAACCGAGTTTTTTTTTTAACTAAATAATAGTATGTAGCAAATATATTTCATGAATCGATACAAATACAAAATTCAATGGAATTGGAGAACACCCAATTGTAAAGAAAACCATGCAAAAAAATGCTCTCTCTCCTTACCTAATACCTTACTCAAGGACCACTGCATCCTCAAAATAATGGATGGTTCCACAGAAACGGGCATGATTTGACCTCCAGCAGTAGTGCAGATTGAGGGTTTGGTATGTTTCTCCGTAGTGGTGTGAATTCAATTTGACTGTATGTTTCTGAGTACTGTATATAGTATGATTGCTGTAAAATTTATGTTTCTTGGCACTGAATTTCATTAATTTTTTTTGTTTATATTCTGTACTCATGCCCACATTATTGTACAGACCATGTCTGGTGCATGGAGCTTTGAGACCCATTCTTCATCAATATTCAGACAGACATGTTTCCAAGAAGATTGATTCTTATGGCAGACTTGATAAGAACGCCAACCTTGGGGGGGAAGGGTGGTGGTGGTTGTCTGGCCACAATTGATCTCCGTCCACACTGATTACAGCTTTCAAACCCTCAGCAGCTCAAAGGTCTTGATTAAATGCATCTTAATCTGTGTAGACTAGGGCTGGTTGTACCGGTGTGACAGCGATTTCGCCCCCCCCGTGATCTCGCCCCCCCGGGGGCGAAATCACTAGCGATCTCGCCCCCCCGGGTGAAATCACTAGCGATCTCGCCCTCCCCGGTTAGTGATCTCGCCCCCCTACCTCGCCCCCCTTTAGCGATTTCGCCCCCCCCCCCCAAAAAAAAGGGTTAACATGACATTTTAGAAGTTGATTGGTATAAATCACAAAATGCAGTTTCAGAATGATATAAATACACGAGTTTGATACATAACTCCATTCAAATAGTATCAATATTAACGTAATTACATGGTAATAAGATAGTTGAACTTGTTTCAGACAAGGAGGGTTGGGTCCCTTGTATTCCCATTATTGTATATACATGAGTCTTGACATAAGATGTATTTCATTGTATTCACCTGTCCTCAAGTAACCTACATGTATATATCTCCAATATGAAGTCTCTAGCATGAAGTGACCACAAAAGAACTATGTAATGTCTTTATTAATTATGCAAATATTAGGTATTAATTAGAATAACGCACATTTTGGTATATGAACCTGGCCAAGGGATATCTTCACCTCCAACATGACTGTTTTTTCTAGTATTTAGGAACTGATGCATTTACCCGTGTTTCTTAAGACTGGTACTTTACCAGTGTTTGTGTAGCATTTAGCAACAGCTCTATCAACTTGCGCGTAGATAGTGTTTATAATGAGAAACTATTATTCACATGTGTTTTTGTTAGTGCTTAGGAAATGTTTCCAGCACAAGAAAGAAAACACTGTGACAAATTGAAAACATATACCTGACGTGTAACATAGACGGTGTTGATTTATACGTTCGCAGTAGCACTGTTTTTATGCCACCTCAGCTGCAAAAATTGTCTTTTTCATTTCAATGTCATGTTTGCACCGAACGATATAGTATCGACTTTCGAGGTATGACATCTTACGGTACGGTAATAAGGTGCCATATAGGTACCAGGTAACACACCATATACGTTACTCCCCATGTGCAGTATAGTACCAGGTAGCGCACCTGTAATATGTAGTTACCAGCTGCTCTTGGGGGGGGGGCAAAAACGCTAAAGGGGGGCGAAAACGCTAGATCGCCGGGGGGGCGAGATCGCTGTCACACCGGTACAAAACCGTTTTTTTTTCAAATTGGACCGGTCCAGAAAAACCAGACCTGAAAAAAATTGGTGGATCCGATGTTGGACCTAATGGAAAATGAACAGAAATTTTTAAATTTTTTCGTTATTAACAAATGACATTGTTGAAATATTTTATAAATTAAATGATTGTCTTCCTATTTCAAGCAGAAAGAAGTGGGTGTCTGACTTTCAGCAGCTGAAATAATTATTATTGATGCGCACACCTCAGGTCGCAGCTCAAGTGTCCACTTTTTTTTCCTTCTCCCTAACCTACCATTACTACACAATGTAAGTGTCGCCTGCAAAGTAATGATCACACTAATTAGAATTTTGGTACACATTCATGAAAGACTTTATACTTGACATCTACGCTTCAAAATCTGAGTTGTGCTTATTATTTCTGGGTGAGGCCGAGAATTTATTGATCACCCCTCGTAATATCTAATCTGGTAGTTAGACACATAATACTGCCAACCCAGGAGCCTTGGAGCCAGCTTCACAGCCCACCAGGTAGCTGTATAGTAAGATTTGTCAGCCCAGCAGAAGTGATGGATGCATGCGATATGAGCTCACTATAATAACACAGCTGCTCCTCTACTCAACACACTGCACAGTTCTATCAACCACTTTGTAAATCTGGAGGATTCTGCGGATTACATTCCATTATTGATGAGTTTTTAGGAAATACTGTGAAAGACTCAAAGACTGATTCATGTTTTATTGAAATACAAGAAAATTAAGTTAACTTGTAGTATAAAAGGCCAAGAAAAATGTACAATCAAGTTATTTAAAAGAAATTAAGCAAAGGATTACAAGTGTATACAATAACGTGTTACTGTTAGGGAATACAATACTGTAACAATATCCTGTTTCTAATTTTTTTTCATGACCAATTTTAGAAACATTTCCAATGACAACTCTATACATTATCTGACTACAAAAGTTCAAAAATGTTAGAACAAAAGGCAAGAAACACCCTCTTCAATTATGTGGAATTGACTCTAACCTGTGCAAAAATGGCAAAACCACTAATTGAGAAATGTTAGGAATTTTATACTTGTGACGCATAAGTTAGCCAATAATGAACATCACCATGCATAAATTGTGTAAAATGTAGAAGTCAATTGCATGAAATAAAGGAAACACTAAATATTCGGGCATAGCCATATAATAGGTTCAGGGCTGTCCCACCATTGAGAGTTGCACAATGCTGATGAAGATATTTTGTGTGTACACAGAAACACCTGAAAATAAAATAAATGAAAAAATGAATGAAAATTTTGTGACACCAGGAAGCAACATATCCCAATTGTATATGAATATGCCCTTTTTGCCCATGTATATTTTCCCAACACTGTCTTAAAATTTAAGCACCTGCTAACTCCTAGATTCTGTTTAATTCATTGAAGAATGGATTTCGAGGAATTTTCCAAACAAATATATAGAGGGCATCGACGAGTTAGCGGACGTTTCTAAGAAGGTATGATTATAGTAACGCTAGGTCACCTTTATCCGCGGGGTGACCTATATCTGTTCTTATATCAAACAGCATTCAGGGGTAATCTATATCCGTTGTTATATCAAAATGCCTGTCTGTTGACTAAGTGGTATCCCTAAATACCCCATTTAAAAAAAAAATCAACAGATATAGGTTACCCCACGGATAAAGGTGAACAAGTGTTACAGTTTAAGTTTTCCTCACCCTTTATAATGTGGCCTTTCCTGTAGGAGTTACAAAGGTGGATTATGGAGATGTTACCGGGAGGAAGGAGCTGAGAGACAAGCTGAACTGTAAACCCTTCAAGTGGTACCTGGAGAACATCTACCCAGACTCCCAGATCCCCACTTCATATCACTCCTTAGGAGAGGTCAGACTTTCCACTTTATACTGTACAAAACTTACTCAAGCAACAGCTACTGGAGATATGTTTCACATAGCATCCACTATCTTCTGGGTACCATCCAGATAGTAGTTCGCTCCTATGTTCGCTTCTGCTATCCGTCTGGAGACCTGCACATTCAAACCATTCTGTGCTAATGTCAGATAATGAGCGAAGTAAGGAATGGGTTCTAGAGCATTAGTTCGATGGCAACAGGCCCTCCCGCAAGCGGACGGAACGCCTGTTCGAACGAGTGCTTGAACCCATTCCATAATTCACTCATGTGTAGGGACCAATCAGCATCTGCGTTCAAAATTTGGATCGCAACAGCAGAGAAGCGACTGTATATAAAATGTAGTGTATGATGAACATCAGAGCTAGAAGCGACTGTATATAGTATATAATGAACTACTTTCCGGATGGTACCCAGGCTACTATCTTCAGGTATTATTAAAATAAATCAAACTATGAAGTGATACAGGGATGTCACTGTAGCTCAACTGGTACATTTGTATATATAGCAACCTCACAGTTGAGTCCTGGTTCCAATTAGTATGTATAACTGAGAGCTCCTGGTTCAATCCTGGGTAGGGCATCTTGGTTGGGGCTGCACGCGTCTTTCAAATAGGGGTGTAAAATTAAGGGTCTGTTGTCGAGGAGGTGCATCCTACTCCTCTTTATTACAGTTGTCCCTTAATTTCAAAATATTTTGCAAACCAATGTCATGCAGTCCAACTTAAAACAAATGTGAAAAGGGGTACATTTGTACATAATAATTCTTCTTACTGTTACTGTAACAGTATAACTTTACAGTATTAGTCAGTATATTTACATTCTACTTTAATATGCCTTCTTCTTTTACAGATTCGCAATGTTGACAGTAATCAGTGTATTGACAACATGGCGAGGAAAGAGAATGAGAAAGTTGGCATTTTCAGCTGCCATGGCATGGGCGGGAACCAGGTAGGTTGTCATGGTTACCTGTGTTTCCTACAATCCTTATTCACTCACTCACTCACTATCCGGTTAAGTGTCCGTTGTTCCCTGTCTTCCAGGGGTTGGACGTTTTGCCAAGATGTTTCGGTCTGATTGCTGCCCTCCATCTGTCTCTGTCAAGAGGTTGGCTTTTTGCATGATTGTGCAGTTTTCTAATATCCTCATTGACATTGTCTACCCATCATCTCTATTCCGTATGTTTTCTTTTGTGTTCTATTTTATCTACCAAGAATTAGCTCTCTTTGAACAATCATTTGTTCAAGCTTCAGGGCCATTGCAAACCATCTATGGCATACTGTTTCTGTGTGTATGCAGTGTGCATGTATTTGACTTGATAGACATCTGATGCATAAAATGCTTTCAAAAATTGGTACAAAAAAGAGAACTTAGCCCTCTGTCACTTCTTTCATTATCCCTCATCTCCTCTTCAATCAGCAACCCTTTTTGCTGTCTAGTGATGCAAACTAAGATGAGATTATGCATGTTTTAGTATTCTACCATTTATGTACAGACAAAAGAATTATGCCCCAGCTTAGCTCATAAAGTCCTGAAGTTATCACCTGGCTTTCTGCCAATTACATGTAGATGGTTGTAATTCAAATCACAGTAAAGTTAAAGTGGTTGAACCTCAGACAGAGGAAGGTGCTTTTTCATTGGCTAGTACCACAATGGGTCACCCTCTTCTCCATAAGTGTTTTTACATTCTGAGGTTTGATGCTTGAAGCTTACGCCTGGAGCTCTCTGATACATGGAGTCGCTTTCTTTACGTCACCATCCTAAATG
The DNA here is from genome assembly GCA_019207045.1 of Branchiostoma floridae x Branchiostoma belcheri. NCBI lineage: Eukaryota > Metazoa > Chordata > Leptocardii > Amphioxiformes > Branchiostomatidae > Branchiostoma > Branchiostoma floridae x Branchiostoma belcheri. The sequence continues at coordinate 22,101,632 of CM033034.1, read as the reverse complement.
ATGAATGCAATCCCTTACAACATGTCCAAGCTTGGACCGACTCTAGACATTGCTAGAATGGAACTCAGGCCCACAGATCCACAGAATTAGATCCAGATAGCCAAGCAGCAGGGATCTTGTGCCAATTGGACATGTCTACTTAGTAGATGGTTATGATGTAAGTCACAGATTAAAGTTCTCACTCACTCACTCACTCACTCACTCATGGTAGGGTTAAAGGTACTGTTAACAGTTAGTAGTGACATAATGTGGCAATGACACTATGGATAGCATCTTCCTGTTGTGGAGCTTGAAATTTAAAGCTTTATTTATCAGGTAAAGGGTTTCTCACTACATTTTTTGCCTCATCTAATGCTTAGATTTGGGTTTGCCTTTAGGCTACACATGTTCAATTTGTTGGGTCTCAGGTTGGAGATAGATAATTTTTGAAATAGGAGATTTTTAAGTAGGACATTAATTAACATGAACACAGTCACATAAAATTATGTGGTCTAAACTTAAGGAATGTCTGTACCTTTGGTAATATATACAGTATCAGGGAGTGAAAATAGTTAAGTAGAAGTTTTCTTCTGAGCCATCAGGACTTCTTACTTTGTTGGCTCTTGATTTTTTCAACCCCCTGATCTACTAATCACAGCTTTACTGGAAGTAAGCTGTGCATGTACCAAATGTGTTTGAACCGTAAACTGTTGAAGATGCATGAAATGTCGTCAGGCCTAAAAGCTGATTGTTCCGTATCATTCTGCCATGTTGTGATTTTGTCCCAGTTCCTTCAGTCTGACTAACTGTGGGTGTGTTACACAGCTTCCAAACATTGGAGTGTTGAACATGGGTGAAATGTTGTCAGGCCTAAAAGCTGATTGTTCCGTATCATTCTGCCATGTTGTGATTTTGTCCCAGTTCCTTCAGTCTGACTAACTGTGGGTGTGTTACACAGCTTCCAAACATTGGAGTGTTGAACATGGGTGAAATGTTGTCAGGCCTAAAAGCTGATTGTTCCGTATCATTCTGCCATGTTGTGATTTGTCCCAGTTCCTTCAGTCGGACTAACATTAACTGTGGGTGTAGGGTTGGGTACCGTACCAGTCCAAAATCGGTTTATCTTATTGGACCGGTCCAGAAGAAAACGGACCTGAAAAAATTTGGTGGACCAGATGTTGGACCTATTGGAAACTGAACAGATAAATATAATCAGGCATTCACACGTTTCAGGGCTTACCTTCCGAGGAAGTAGAGTTGAGTCTATAGTCATTTCTGCCAAGTTGTGCAGTCAATAGTACAGACAGGCAGTTAGCCTTGTAGGACTTTAAAACGCCAGTTGAAGTCAAATACTCCACAAAATGGATTTCTTTGTTGCCAAGTGGGCCATTTTGAGTATCGTCCTTTCACAAGTTTTGACATACTGAATCAGGTCCAGGTTCAGGTCCAAACCTGGACCTGAACCGTGCCTGGACCGGAATCTTCTGTACCAGTACCCACCCCTATGTGGGTGTGTTACACAGCCTCCAAACATTATAGTGTTGAACATGGGTGAAATGTTGTCTGGCCTGAGAATTGATTACTCCAGATTGCGCTGCTGTGTGCATCGCAGTGGGACCATGTGTCAGTCCCAGTCAGGATGATGGAGTAGGATATTAGACAGCACCAGCCATCCAACACAAGGTTAAGTGTGATATTGATTAGGCAGGGACCACTCGCATGCAAATTACCAGCACTACAATATTAGTGCAGCATTTTTAATCACAGTTTATTGTATGAAAATGTCAACTTTAATTATTTTCGGTCATTTGATATTATTCAATAGTTTATCAATTAAAGTCTTAGAGGAAGGATTTGTTGTCTAAGACTTGAATGAGTTTAAAAATGCTGCTTTTGCTTGAGATGGAGTAAAAAAAATACAGTGGCAATGAGGATGTGAGGGTTTTACCAGCTAGAATTCTTGCCCTTTCTTCAACAACTCACTATGTCACGTTCTTCCATGTTGATCCATTATGATGGATGACATCCTGGCGCACACCAATTTTTGTCCACTTCCAAGAGTTTTCGATCACACTATAAACCATACAAAGCAACTGCAAAATCAGCAAATGTTTGACCTTAACTGCAACAACAAAAATTGGAATATGGATACAGTAGAAGCCAGTTTTGCGTTAAGGAGAAAATTTGTAGTGATTTTAAGTTCTTAGCAGCCACTTGGAAACCACACAGTGACTCTGGTCCTACAGATGGACATTGTAGTCACTTTTGGTGGTATGGTACTGTCAGTGGCAGTGTCACTGATCTAACTGTATCTATCCTCTGGATATGTACATTTGTAGTACAGCATAGTGTCCTTCACTACCATAGTGTTGGCAGTCAAACCTGTCCCAGCATTAGACTGGACACTGCTCTGGGCTGACCCGTAATTATTGATGTGTTACTGTGCACAGTACATTATCCAGGCGTGTAAGCTGTAACGACGTATACAGTATACAGTCCAACTTTGTAACGTCCCATTATTGCACACACTGGATACTATGCACAAAGCACACTGGCAAATTGGGTGGGGCAATTAAATGGCTTCTACTGTACTAATGTCAGAAAAAAAACAATTTCATAGTCAGAGAAGAAGATTTAGAAGAATAAATTTTAGTTTCAAATACAACACTCTTTCTGCTAGATTACCAAATCTGTTCAAACTTTTTTACCACCTCAAAATGAAGTTGTATTTTTTGTGTGGTCCCATCTGTTTTGCCAGAAGATGCAATGCACATATTGGAGTCTACGTAAGTGTAAGACTTAGTGTAAGGCGTATTTCACAAAGGATTGCATGTGAGACATTTTGATGGATGACTCCACAAGTGTACTTAGCTCTTGTTTCCTGTTCTTATCGATTTACCTTTTCTCACTGTTTATCTTCCACATATGTTCCACCTGCAGGCAAATTCATGGTGTCCTGAGTAATCCCTTCTGCTCTTTGGGTTGCCTCAGTCTACATGTATATGATTAATCTTAGTCTGCTCTTATTTGTACCCTGGGATTTTCTGTCCTAACCTCCATCTCTCTTGCCTGTCAGAGAGGTTGGAGTTTCTTGTACAGGCCATGGAATGTTTTACCAGCAAAAGCCAATATTTGATAGTAGCCACAGTACAACAGTATAATTAAAACACCTATGTCACACAGTAGACCAGCTTGGGCCATATTTGTTGATCGACAGAAGGTTGAAGAATTTCAAATAGAAGATCGAGTATGATTCATATTATCGATGCTTCAAAATCTACCCTTAGCATATTGACCTGCAAAATTTGACTGATCCCTAAAAATTGCTTGATGATCGAAAGAACGCAGAGCATATTACTGCTGAAAATGTCATAGAGCTCACAGACTTATAGCTGATCAATTTTCCATCCCTGTGGCAGGTTACATCCAAGTATATGATCTACCAACCCAATGTAACAATTCATGGAACTGAATATAGAATTGGGCAGTAACAGTTGTTACCTTCGGTGTCTGTCTGAAATGGAATACACTAGATTTATATCCATCTATACCATAGTTGTGGGCTGTTACATAGTATATCATTGTAACATGCTCCATTTCCTCTAGGAACTAATTTCATGCTGGTTTTATCACGCTGCTATCTGTCATTGTTACCTTTGTGTGCTCCTTTCTGCCTGGTTTGTCTTTTCCGTCTGCCCATTTTTCTTGTAGTTTTGTAGAGAACCGTAGCCAATAAATCAATTCACAAGTAGACATGTGCATAGCAGTAGCAGTAAAATGCATGTAGGAGTTTGTAACAGGAACATACTCATCTGGTAATGTTTGGAATTGCACCAATTTATTTGAATGATTTTCAGTCATTAAGAAGTCCTTTCACCTCTTTATTTTGTACTTATTTGTAAATTTTGTTTGGTTTTTTGTCTAACTTAACCGCAACCATATATTTTTCACTCAGAATCTGCTTTTTGTTTTTATTTTGCCTGAGTTACAATAGGATAAAGTGCATATGTAATAGGAGTAATGTCAGCACCAAAACATTTCATCCCCTCAAATCATCATCTTGTAACACTGGCTTCACTGATGTCCATGACTTGCCCTCCCCAGTAAATTGTATAGTTCTATCATGATAATCGTGAAAAATGATGAAAAATGATGAGACATTGCAAGGAGACATTTGCAGAGTTAGATATGAAAATAAAGCAGGAGAGAAGGGCTTCTTGTCGGCTGACTAACACACTAACAAAGGTGGGCTTCACATCGCATCCCTTCTCTGTCACTCCCACAGATTGTAACAGACGTAAAGTCCACCCAGGTATGTGGTGTACCCTCCAGTTTTCTTTCTTTCTAACCAAAAGGTAGAGAAACCTTAATTTTGAGTATCAACGATCAGTTAATACATGAACCAGTAGTTCCCCTCTTAATTTAGGCTAGTGTGACTGCTATCCATTCAGCAGGGAGGTTTAATTAAAATCCCAGATAACAACTCAAGTGAAAAGTTTCAATCAGCAAAGTCCTGCATAATTGCCTTACATAATATATGTTTCCAGTTGAACTGTCAATATAGTGCTGCCTACCAAAACTCAGGTTCAGGTGCAAGTCGGGTTCAGGTCAGGACATCATATAATTTATATACATTATGTAAGTCTGGACCTGAGCCCATGGCATGTGTCTGCTAGAAATTCTATTTTTTCAGTTACATATTGTTGTCACAAATTTTACAAGCAATATAAAGGTATACATACAAAATTATATACAGTCAGTTGTAAACACAAAAGATCAGTATACTTTTTTCAGCACAAATTTCCCAATCTATTGAAGTTTGCACATGGTTTAGAACAAAAAAGAAAATATAAGCGAGAAATGGTTTTTGTTCCAGATGTTGAGGGTTTTTTTTTTCAGCGAGACCTTAGGCCACACCAATTTAGTTGTTGCTTCTCGAATTTCCCAAGTTGAACCTATTTTTTTCTGATTTGAACAAAAAATTTAATCAAAGGAAGAGATTCATTGGATAAGTTATGCCATGAAAAGCTGAAATCTTGAATACTAACCTTGTTTTTTGTGTTATATTAAGTTCACCCCAGACTTTCTTCAATTTTTTTTTTTCGACCAACCTCCCCAATATTTTTATGGACAAATCCGAGAAGCAATAAATTAAACTGGTGTGGCCTTACTGTTTTTAATCAGTGTACAGGCAGGCAGCACTAACTTTCAATTTTTATTTATTTTTTGACATAACAGTTTCCCTGGTAGGTGTGACCAAGGTTGGACAAGTTTCCTAAAATTCACTTGTCCTATCGGGCAAGCACATAAAAAATTTACTTGCCTAAACCAATTTCTTGCTTGCCCAAAATTCAAATGTCATTGCGTGATGTCATGACTGTAAAAAGTAACAAAATATCACTTGCCCGATCGGACATGTGGGGTAGGTCATGCACTTGCCAGATCAGCACAATAGGGCCAATAGGGCCAGTGGACTTGTCCAACCCTGGGTGTGGCATCATACTGCTGCCCAATCAGTGATGCTGTCACTTGCTGATTGGACTTTTCACATGAGTAACTGTTGCATGATTATCATGTTGTCTGTCTGTTGAAAGACATGGCAACAGTACTAGTGATTGCCGGTCACTTTATTGGTCACAAGCTGTAGATCAGTCTCTTACTCTTAGGCACGATCTAGACACAGTTGTTCCCGTTCGTCTAGATGGAACTGCAATATCGCCATAAAGATATCGGGAAAATTTCTCCCGAAAGGTCCGGACCATTCGCCCGATAGCTTAGCAGGGGTCCCCGATAGCTTAGCAGGGGTCCCCGATAGCTTCTGCACGCTTGTACATGTAGATGTGTCCCGACTTCGGGAGGGCTCATTTGCATACAACGCAGGCTCATTAGGCTATATAGCTGTTTATGACTGCAAGCACCACTGGTTTCCCGCGGCCAACGTTCCAGATCCCTCCCGACATCTCCACAGATATCGGCAAAAACTGTGTCTAGATTGGGCCTAACTCCAATCATTATCTGAATTTCAAAAATCAATAGAAAGCAGATTAGGTGCATAGACATAACACAGCAGTTAGTAATGCATTGATGAAAATCACTGTCACAGTGTAAGATTAATGTCGGATTTATGAAGCCCTAGGTTGTGCTTGTTCAACATAACTAGGCCCATGTTGGTCCTCAGCCTTTGAAGCTGTGCAGTTTAGGAGATGGAGCACATTTCTAAAATGTCAGAAAGCTGATTAAACTTGATTCACAAGATGGTAGTGTCACTGCAATTACTATATTTCTTCTTAGCTGTAGTTCTTTGGTCAGCAAGTCTGGATAGTGCCCTGAGCTTTATTGGTAGCTCATATTACAGTGTAAATGAAAAGAAATGTTCACTGGTCAATATGGAGCCTGCACAGAGCTTTTACAGTGCTTTGTTTGGATCCCGGGAATCAAGGATTTCTTTTAATAATTATTGAGTCATGGCAGTTTAATGCTTTTTGCAGTGCAGTAATCAATTAAGGCGGGAAAGATTTAAAATTCCTCAATGTATAATTTCTACAAATGGATTTGAGAATTACTGGAAATGATAATCTCATCAACCTCTTGCACTAATCTCATTTTGCTTGGTTGCACAATATTAACAAATTCAACTAACAAGTTACTTACCCTCTAATTGCTTTCCCTCACATTGTAAATCTGATCAAGACAAGAAAGATGAGCAGATCAATTTATTTCCTTAGTGGTGTTGGTGGTAGCTTGTATTTCACTATGGATGCCTAGAATTCCGGCCTTTCTACTAATCTACAGTGGAACTGTCGAATGTGCTATAAGAAAATGTGCTGCCATTGATTACCCATAATTGTTGCTGTATGAATCTGAGTGTACAAATGATGGCCTCCTAAACTGAAGCGGTGAATGTCCTGCCCTGAGAATGTGGTGCTATGTTTCCAGGTGTTCTCCTATACTAAAGAGAAGGAGCTGAGAACAGATGACCTGTGCCTTGATGTGTCCAAACCTGGAGGACCTGTCATGCTCTTCAAGTGCCATCATCTGGGCGGCAACCAACTCTGGGAATATGATGAAAAAGTAGGTTTTCTTCTTCGTAGTAACACAGGACAAAGTGCCTCGCGGCACATCATGTTCTGGGAAACAAGGTGCAGCTAGTGTGGCAGTTGGTGGTGCGTGTAACAAAAAAAAAAAAAAATGAAAAATAAAGTGAACTAAGAGCCATGAAAAGCAGAAAACTCTATTGACTACTAACCTTTTTTTTGTGTTATATAAGTTCACCCCAGACTTTTTTTTCTTTGAAATTCTTTTTTTTACCTACTGTCCCAATATTTTTGTGAAAAAATCCGAGAGGCAACAAATTAAATTGGTGTGGCATGATGGTATTAAAAAGAAATAATGTTTAATAAATATGTTTTAACATTACCTTACCCCAGATCCAGCTCCTGAAGCATGTGAACAGTAACCAGTGTCTGGACAAGCCCCACAGCGGGTCGCCCCAGGAGCCGTCTATGCAGCCGTGTGATCCGGGAAAGTCTTCACAGCACTGGCAGCTCACAAACGTGCACCTCCCCAGTCACAACAGGAGATAGGACCACCATATACTACTCAGTCTCAGCTGTCTCCCTGCTGTTTAAGTATCAAATGTGTAGTTGTGTCATGGTGAGAAGCAGAGAGAAGTTCACTACAGGACCATTCTGTTCCTGGGGCAGTTTTCTTTTCATTGGTATCAAATTTGTGCTGGACATGAGGTTAGACATCAGAAAGAAGATTAATTTTCCACCAGAAATAAGTGATCATCAATGTTTTGACTTGCATTGAAAACTAATTTGTACTGTATTGAAAAAGACTTGTTTGATTTTTTTTCTCCCCTATGTTGAGGGATGTACAATGAGCCTCTCAAGAATTTTACTAGAGAACATTTTTTGTGCATCTCCGGTTAAATAAGTGGACATACAGGGAACAGGTTTTGGTTTGAGTGGGAACCAAGCCATTTCAGACTGTGCAGTTACACGTTATCAAACATTTCCATAGCTTTAGCGTAATGTATGAATGATCAGTATCTGTTGATATGTAGACTGGGGATGTGTACCTAAACATAGCATCAGGTACAGGAATTGGTTCCAGAGGTTCAGGTACAGGTCCGGACCTGTACCTAAACTATTTAACAAAGCGACATGTGCTCTTCAATACTGACAGATTATTAATTCAAAACTGTTGACAACTTGACACAAAACTATCCTGTGCCCTAGGTCTTTCCGGAAGATATTCATATCAAAGATTTGATATCATTTTTCAAATTTGTCTTTACCAGTGCTAAATTTCCAGCTTTGTGGTAAGACTTACTGGTCTTTCCCACATTTTAAGCAAATACTTAGTGTGAACGGTACGGTATCCGAAAAACAAGACCTGGTATTTTGGACCGGTACAAAGTAATGGTACACATCCCTCGTGTGGATACCTTCATACAGTTCTGTGTGAACTTTTAAGGTTATTTTGAATGTCCGTTGGGACATGTGGGAACTACATGTTCTGTACATAACTCTGGCTACATGTACGTATTGTAAGATTCAATCCCATTTGAAATCTTTAAGAGTAATATAGAAACAAAGGTATTACTTGTTAAAACGAATGTATAGTAGTCACAATATATATTTGACAAGCACTGTAATACAAGATGGTATTTTATAACATTTGTACACAGAGTCTATAAAAAGCAATGTTCAGGCAACCAGGTTGAAAATGTGTGCAGGAACTTACTTCTGTGTTGTAGAGCTTTCTGTAGATACAAGAGAAATAGAAGGTTGTTGATGGTGTAGGACCTCTAGCAGCTAGTGTAAGAACTGCAGTAAAATCAGTGCAATGTATGATTTAGAGACAAATGATTGGAACAATGCCACAGTGAGTAACCAAATATGGACAATGCTGGTTGACAACTAACCATTTAGTGCCTTTTTGCCAGTAGAGTTGTTGCCTTAGATTATACATCTTCTATAGTAGTAATGCCTTGACCACTTTTGACATGGAACCAAACAGAGGGATTTGATATACATGCAAGAGGAATACAGTGGGTACTATGCTTAAAAGCTGCCCCCTAGCTTCAACAGAGAGAATGGCATGTAAACTTTGTTGGAGAATATGGTATCTGTTCTGGCTAGGGGTTGTATTGTTTGGTTGTTCACAGACAACAATGAGGCCTTGCTTTGAGATTCTACATCAATTTTAATGGTTGTTGCTTTGGGACTTCTAGCAGCTATGTAAGAACTGCAGTAAAATGTAAGCGTACCAGTTTCAGTGCCTTTCAACCAGTCATCACTACACGTTTCAAACCACATGCACCGCAAACACAAATATTATATATTATATAAACATGGTGTGATAATTTGAACTTAGCTTCTTTATACATGCTCCATCTTGATTGCTTATTAAGACCCATGGATGGAAAAGCAAACTTTTATGCAGCAGGCCGGTCACTAAGAAATCTGTTGGTTAGACAATTGCTACTGGTATTTGAAACGGCTTGCTACTTAGCTTCTTCATATAATCACATCATATTAGCTATCTACAAGAAATTATAATCTTGCAATTGTACAGGCCAGATCTGCCAACAGTTACTGTTATAGAATCGATTTATCATGGGCATTCATTGATACAGACAAGGCAACTTCAGCATCAGAGTTTTTTGACAACACTTTGGGAACAAAGAATGGAAAGGAACAATGTACTTCAAAAGGTCCAACATGTATGTACTAAATGTGGTGAGATTTGAACTTGTGTATATTTTGTTATGTAAAATAATGACCGTTGAATATGCTTGACAATGTATAATGATTATCACAAATTTTAGTGCTTGTACCCTTAGTTGAATTTCTCAATTCAATTTGTTACTCTTGTAGAGTGAGTGTCATTGTATGTATGATTATGTAGCCAAGAAGTTGTTGGTTGGATATCTGTAGGATGAGCTTCTCAATTTTGCATAGAATAAAAAGTACTTTATCATTGATTATACATGACAATATAAATTTTTGGCACTGAAGTCTTTTGCTTTTAAGAGGTGATCAGTAAGTTCTGAGCCTCACCCAGAAAAGAGGAGCACAACGTAAATTTCGGAGCGCAATATTATTGATTAGTTTGAAGCCTTTTATCAGTATTCACAAAGTTCCCTCATTGTGGTCATTACTTTCCAGTCAATGTAATTTTGAGAATCAGTCACACATGAAAGTGGTGAGAAAAACAAGTGAACAGTGTTCAGAGTTATGTGGGTTGTGTTCCTTATTCCATTAAATCAGGGTTGTAGCCAGCATCTGTCTTTCCGTCCTTTGACAGAATTTTGAAGTTGGGGATGGAAAAAAATTTTGCCCATTCCATCCTCTGTGACGAACAAAAATATTATGTAAAGATAATCATAAAACTGTCTCCCTTGTGTAATTTTTCACCAAAACAGATGTCATTGAACAGCTTAGTCTCAGTTCAGTTCAGTCATCCATCAGGTGACACTATAAAGTTCCTCCAGACAACTCTGTCGCTCATGACAGACAGGAGGTCTCCGTCTTAGTCTGCTTAGTCTACTCGCAAAATTTACATCTCAAAATGCCGGAAATAGCATTTTAGAGGGTCTAGATTTCAAAATTTTTAGGGCACTCACTGATACTCACTCACTAGCGGTTTAACGTCTGTTGCACTCAATATGACTCAAAATCGATGGGACGGAAAATGATTTCAGACTGGCTACAAGTCCCTGCATTAGCTCGTCAAAGACGTCAAAGTTTTTCACGAGGAATTCCCTCAGTTTGTATGTCAGCAAAGAATGGAGAAAGAACAGAAACCTAATACCTGTACTCCACATGGCTCATGTGAATACCCGTGTCAACTAGTGCCTGATGTAAATATTCAGAACCCCCAAAGCAAAATAAAACAAAATATTTCTAGAATTTGGAAAAGGACTTTTGCCACTATCCCCCTTCTATGCAAGGTTTGCATTGGATGATATGATCAGCCTTCTTTGTTTTGATATTTTGTGAAAAACAATGCAAGTCTCCAAAAATGTCAAACCTTCAGTATTCTGATATCTTAATGACAATTGCCATGTAAAAGTGCTTCATATGTAGTGTAATATGGTTCAACACTTATGGTATCCAGCACCCTCAAGGTGTCAACTGATTAGTTCACATACATGTACTGTAGCATTGTGCCCTATTAAGTATTCTGCACTTGCACTGGGTTAACCAGAATAACAGTGAACATTTTGCATATGATACTGTTCTTTTCGTGCTGTAACAAAATTATGAATGTTCATAAAAAAATGCAATTGTCTTGAAGAAGTTGCACATTTGCTTTGAGTATAGCAATGTCTTTATTGTTTAGTACTACAACTGATTCAGAAGTACAGGGAACAAAGGGGCGTTTACTGATCTGTGCACATGTATGCTGCAATATAGAACCCTGCATGATTGTGTTTAGGGGTTTTCAAGCTAATTAAAAGTGAGAAGAGAAACCACATCAGAATATCAGTTGCAGATTAAACGTTTCGTATAGGTGGCACTTGTAATATGTACAGGATGGCTGTGGAACTTGTATCATTTTAATTCACAATTATTAAAGGGTACTTACATGTATCATTTTAAGTTGCTTTGTAGTGCCAATAAAGGATGTTTAGGCACCAGGACACCAGACTACTGTCCGTGCATCTGGTTTGTCATTGAGCAAACTGGGAACTCCTTTTTTGCCAGCCCAACTGATCTAAAACGTCAAAGTGCTGGAAATAAGAAATTAGCAGGTAATTTTCAGCGGCCAATAGTGTGCAGCTACACAGTCCTGGTTGACAGTTTTGACAATGCCTCTTGCAAGCCGAGACTTACTGCTATTTGTAAGCCATAAAAAGAGACTAGGTGTCTAAAGTTTGTTGCAATTTTTTACTCAATGAAGGATAAACCTTTGCTCAACATAAAATGAATGATACCAATATTTTTCCTGTAGTTCATATGAAATGCCCTTATTGTTATATTGAAATAGTGAAGCTGAAACTCATGAATGAGACCATAATTCTATCTAATTTCATGTACACTGTAGTTACTAATAAGGAATGAGTAGTTGATAACATTATACAAAAGGCACACAAATCATGTAGGAGTTGACACATAGGTGTATGTTTCATTCTGCAACTTGAAGTCACAGGTAAGCCCAGGGCTCTAGCCAGTGTCTGTTTTACCGTCAATTGACAGAAATGTGCGTCCTGTGACAGAAAATATTTAAAACCAATCTGTCAACCTTGATGGACATAAATCTTGAAGATTAAAAAGTTTAACACTGAATATTTAATAAAATTAAACACTAATACCACATAGAAAGAAAATTTGTAGTTCTATTTATCATTATCTCAGCAATATTGTTGTTAGCCTTCAAATTTGGCTGACAGCATTGATTGACTGTTACAAACTGGCTTTGTCGCCGTGACGCATGACGCCGCAAATGAACCGGCGAACAAAATGACTCCACATTGGGATGTCTTTCCTGGCACAAATATACAAATTAAGTAGCGGGTTCTGCACTGGTGTTCCAGTGTTGAATCAACGGACGAATTGGCCTGAACTCTGGGCACCCAGTGCTGAAGAGACTGGTTTTCCAGTACTGAATGGCATTGTTACAGTGCTGAAGCTCGCTCAAGACTGAAATTCCAGTGCTGAACCCAAAGTGAGCACTGGATTTCCAGTGCTGAACTCCTCTCTGCACTCACTCACTGGAGCCCTAGGTAAGACATGGGTTGTATTACTTTTAAACTTATTTAAGTCCTGGCAATAATTCTGCCACTTACATGTAAATATGTCACATTCTGCCTTTCCTCTCAACAATCAGCAGCTGTACTCATTCACAATTCTCTCTCAAAACTTCCTAATATGTGAAAACTTGTCCACTCTTCTTACTGCTACTACTACCTTCAAAAGAGCAGACCCCTCACATACCTGGCACAAAATTTCTACTGTTCCTTAACTAAAAAGCACTAATTCTGTCCTCTGGTCATTGACATCCTTTAGGTACTGTAATGCCCCTGTCACATTATCTCCTATCTTTGGGCGTATCGATGGAAGATTGGCCATCTTAAAAGATCGACAGAGGGTTGCACATATTTTTCACCTGAAAACTATCCCTGTCACATATAAGTCATACTTTGTACCTTGAACAATTGTTGTGCAATGAAGTTATTATTATAAGCAAGGCTCGGGCAATTGCCGCAGAATCGTCATCTGATGGATTTTCACCAAATGTGACGGGGTTAAAGCCACTATCCTAACATGCACCTTTTGTGCAACCTGCAAGGTGGCTCTTCTACACAAGCCTAGTCTGTCATCATGTCAGCCCCTTCTCCCCCTGTAGCATCCTCAGAGATGTGCAGATCTTCCAGCATCTCCTGCAGGCTGATTCTGGGAGCATCATCGTCATCTGTGTCTGACTCCACCGCCAGTTTCTCTGCATCTCGGTAGATGTTGACGTCTTTCCTGTACAGCGGGTCTTCCTCAAGGTCCTCAAGGAACTCATTATAGTCCCTGTGGTGAAATCAACAGAGAAATCATTATCTACCTTCCAGCTAAGTACTATAGTATATATGACAATACTAGACAGGACCTGGTAACAATGTTCATGAAAATGCAGAATGTTTTCCCCGTAGCCTTTTGTCATGCTACTCGCACACAATAATCAGGTCATTATCATAATTATGCTCTAGAGGCCCACCCTATAGTTTGTATGTGAGTAAAAAAAATACTCAAATTCACAATAACAGCTAGTATCCAATCTAAGCCCTGATATGCTAATGACAGAAAAAGAAGAAAGAAGATCACACCAGCAAGAAATCCTACAAGGCTAACTGCCTCTGTACGAGTGACTGTAAAACTTAGTAGAAATGACTATAGACCCTACTCTACTTCGCTTTTGTTATTTTCCTCAACTGGTAAGCCCCCAAAACGTGTGAATGCCTGATTATATAATCTGTAACAGTTCATTTTCCAATAGGTGCAACATCCGGTCCACCCAATTTTTTCTGCCCCGGTTTGTCTGGACTGGTCCAATAAGAAAAAAAATGGTTTTGTACACTGTACCGGTACCCACCCCTAATGGTAAATGGTTCAAAGGGAAAAGGATCTATATGTGCAAACATACCTCTCCATAGAGTCAGTATCCATAGTCTCCAACTCCTTTGCCAGTCTCTTGAGTTTCCAATTGCGTCTGCGGTGACGTTTACTCTTGTCAAACACCTTCTTCACCAGGACAACATCAGGGAGCCGGTCTGCTTTCATCTTGTCCAGAAAGTCATTGTTGACATTGGCATTAGAGAGGTCAAACCTTAAAAAGAATTATGATTATTACATGGTAACATAGCACGTCAACCGATGATGATGATGATGATAAGGTGCAACGTGGCTGATAAAAATTTGTGTAAATAACATGATCTTGGCATCCAACTTGGTCAGTATTTACCTAAAGACCTTGAGAAGGCACAAGGTATCAAAAATAACTTTAAAAAAAACCAGGATTTTTTTCTCTTCGGGATTGGTCAGATAGACCAAAATAGGCAAACATGTTGCGTTGTAGCCTAATAGAAGTAACACTAAGGATATAGCCATGTTGCAGAAGTAAAACTGGATGGATAGTTGTATAATTTAAGTGCCACCAATATGGAAGCCATGCATGAATGTAGTTGCCAGCTTGGCAAGTGATACCATTGTATCACATTAGTACATGTGCATCACTTTTAATCATATTACCACACTAGTTCACTTCTTTGATACAGGAATGTATGCCTAGTTAGTTGTGATGCCACAATTTGTCACTGGTTACATGACAATGTTTTTGGTGTCTATTTTGAAAATTTAGCCATCTTTTTTTTTATCCATCTTCTTTTTTGTTGCACTATCATTCTCATTATTTTTTGCGCTCTGCATTGGATGTCATCCATAGAAAGTACTTGCTGTGGCCTTACCCATGCACCAGGTCCCCAGCCCTCAGCAGGTGCCCCAGGTGGGTCCGACAGTGGTACTGGTTGTCGTTCATCCCGAGGTCTGACGATCGCGCCACCCACACATCCGCCAGGAGATGCTGAGGAAACAACACAACATGCAGAAGTTTAAGTACCATGTCAGCGGTCAAAATACTTTTTTTTCAGTGTTCTGCAATATTGCAGAATGTCAAAATTTTCTTCGATCAGCAATTTTGAAATATCTTCAGAATCTGCAAACTTATGCACAAGTCTCCATATTACATCCAGCTCAAACTGAAAATGCCTTTTTTTTCATATCTTATAGTAATACCTAGCTTTGCAAGTTGCAACTCAGAACATTACGGTAACCGTAATTCTTTACTCCATTTCTAATTTCAGTCTTCACCGAACCTTCTCTGCAATCGGTTCTATTTAAGCCAATAACAAAAATGCGCTACAAAAAAACATTAAAAATTTTTAATCACAATGCAAGGTTGGTACGTGCCGAACACTGCATGTTCATAGGAACCTGCTGATTGGCTGTCATATATATCTTCAAGCAGATGCTGGGGTGGAAGATTCTTTTCTGACTGGTTTCACTGAGATTAGGTCCCTTAACAATCTAAGCCTCAATATTTTTCGTTTCATTTTTGCTACCTAACAGCAAGGTATCCATTGATTTTAGTACAATGTTTACAGTATCCAAAAATTGATATTTATTTCAGTCATGAAATACCCAGGCCAAAAGAGTTACCAGCATCATGCAGGAAAGGATAATAAGGGTAGAAAAAAATTCTGATGTGTTTCAGAGATGTTATGTTCAATGGGAGGGTATTGCAAGACAAGGTCTATACAAGTCATAACAACTATAGCATTAGCCACCATTTCCTCCCCACTACTGTAAATGCAGAAAGTTTCGCAGTGGTTTGATGGTCGCAGTTTTTGCGGTGGCTGCTTCACCGCAAACTTAAAACCACCGCGAACATTTTTCCATGACAGTAAGAGACTACAGTCCATGGTGCTACCACGAACTTAAAACCACTGCGAAAAGTCCTTTTTCCCGCTACCGTGAAATCATGTTCCCACAAAATCGAAAGCATTTTACAGTTAACAGTGAGCAGATTATAATGATTGGATTAAGCAGAGTTCTTTGGACAAATGCTTCTGGACGTTTACAGCTTAGAGTTATTATTGTTATTATATGTATTATCTAATGGTCATTTGGGCAATTTTTTTTCCAACTGTTACATATTGTTTCCATGGTGCGGTACCTTGTGAGACTTGGCGCCCTCCCCGGCCACATGTACACGCTCATGATGGCGGATAGGCTCCACCTCCAGTACCATGTATTCTGTCAGCTGTCTGGGCTCACACAGGGACTGGAACGGGGTTCTCCAGAAAACGGGAGCTGTCACATCTGCAACTACCAGTACACATAGAACAAAGTGACAAGTTATAAGACTGCTCCATACAGTAGTTAAGTACACCTTAACACAGTATTGAATGTGGTACATAATATTATGTAAAATACTGTAAATGCAGAAACTTTTGCTGTGGTTTAACATTTGCGGTTTTTCGAGGTGGCTGCTTCACCTGACCGCGAACTTAAAACAACTGCAAACATTTTTCATGGCAGTAAGATACAACAGTGCAAAACCACCGCGAAAAGTATTTTTTCCCACTTCCGCGAAATTAAATCCCCGCAAACTTAACTGAAAAGAGCTAGGAGAATGTCTGCAACTATCAACAGATTATGTCTTTCCAGATTAGAATAGCTCCTCAGCAAGTTGAACAGGCTACTAATAGAGACTTTCATTTTGACTTACTCTGTAGTGTAGAGGGGTCGATGATGTGAACAGTAGTGGACACCCGCAGACACACACAGATCTGGTTCAGGTTCCCTAACTGCTGGGCCAGCTTGGGGGGGAGGCACACAATATTGTCCTGAAACAAATAAACAAACAAACCAATTCATTCAGTAATGCACATATGAATATAACACTGTCAGGGCTCGAAATACCACTTGCATATGCAGGTTAGTACAGGTAAAATTGGAGCTGTGCAGGTATTTCTGATGTCTACCTGCACCTAACCTGCATTGGTCCATGTAGAGTTTATACATAAATGTCCTATAATGTAGCTGTATATACAAATGTAGATTGTCATTAGCTGCATTGACTGTTACTACCTATAAAGTATAAAAGAAAAAATAGCAATGGTTCCTGAACAATTTTAGTATGATCCATACTTCCTAAATTCAGAGTGGTGCAGGTAAAATTTGTCTGGTGCAGGTTATTTTCAATGTAACCTGCACCAGTGCTGGTATGGAGAAAAAAGTATTTCAAGACCTGGCATATGAACATAACACTGTGATTAGAAAGAAGCTGCAGAAAATGTTCCAGTAGGGTCCTGATCATGATGTATATGACTGTCTGTAATTATATAATCTAATGCTCACTGAAGAATGTGCTGTGTCAACACAAAGTTACCACAGATACAGCAGATTGCACAGTTTTTTTTAAGCATTTCTTACAAAGGTACCTTGCAAACAGGAACTATCTCCACAGAGAAGGTGCTTTTGTAGTTGTAGGTGTTACTCTTCACATCGTGGGACAGCAGCTTCTCTGATGTCTTATACCTGCAGAGGGAACAGTGGGACAAGCAGACTGGTCAAAAGAAAGCTCATAATCACATAATATTCCATTTTGGAAATAAACAATTACACAAAATCAGAACTTAATACTTTTTGATGGATAGCCACTCCAACCCTGGAATATAGCAAGTATACTTAACAATAGAAAATGTCATGATCATATAACACTAAAAATTGAATTTAATAGGCAAGCCATTTTAGAAAGCAACTTTTCGACTATGACACAGGGGAAGCAAATGTACTACTAGTTGCATATTTTAGACAAAATATCATCCATAAATTATATTTCATCAGCATTTAAAACAAATTGCACCTATTAAGTAAGTTGTTTTGAGCTTCATAGATACCTCAACTTCAAATGAAAAAGAAAAGCTCCACCTTGCTCATAGTAAACAACAATTAGTCAACAACTATGCAGTTTTCATTTTCATGTCATACCTGGGCCGCAATAATGTTTGATACAGGTGGTTCGGACCGTGTGATAAAGCGCTGCATCACACGCGCTTTGAAGTTTTATCACACAGGCTTCTATCGAATAATTCGAATGGTTTCTGTGCACGCCAGCATTCCCAGCCCTCCCGCGGGTCGGATCATCCGGCCTTTGAGCGATCCAACCTACGGTCGGGCTGGTACCTCGGGTGATACGGAGTACACTGTGTTGTATTCTATATGTACGTTTACCTGCAAGGTACCACTGCCTGGAGAAAGTCTACAAACTTCTTGGCATCTTGTTTTGTAGCATAGAAAAAGTCGATGCCATCAGACACCTCCTTGATACTGAGGGTGCTGGTGTGAGCCTTGTACTTCAGGATGAGCTGTTCTAGGTAAAACATGGTCTTCTTGTGGCTGGTCTGAAAGACACAACAACGATGAATAGGGGCAGGTAACCAGTACGGTGTACTGATACAAAACCGTTTTTTTTTCTTATTGTACCGGTCCAGAAAAACCTGACCTGAAAGAAACCAGTAGATGTTGGACCTATTTGAAAATGAACAGATTTTATGATCAGGCTTTCACATGTTTAGGGCCTTACCGGTCAAGGAAAATAACAAGAGCAAATTAGAGTCTATAGTCATTTCTACCAAGTTTTACATTCAATTGCAGTACTAGTAAGCCTTGAAGGATTTTAAAAGTGCTGCCAGAGAGGTCACAGTAGAAGACTGTGACCATAGATGACCTGGTATACCATCCCTGGTCAAT
Source organism: Branchiostoma floridae x Branchiostoma belcheri (assembly GCA_019207045.1). Lineage (NCBI taxonomy): Eukaryota > Metazoa > Chordata > Leptocardii > Amphioxiformes > Branchiostomatidae > Branchiostoma > Branchiostoma floridae x Branchiostoma belcheri. Next base: position 22,082,838 of record CM033034.1, on the reverse strand, counting down.
CAGAATTTCATGCTTGCCAGAAGATTTTCTCCCCAGTGTAAGGGCGTCCTGTGCTTCAAATTTCTTGTTATTTTAAGAAAAGGGTGTCCAGATGCCACCATGACGCTTGCCTGGCTAAGAGCCTGGAGTGGATAATATCTTACAGTCCAGACTTAACTGTTACAACTTCCAGTGGTTTAACTGGTTGCGTGAAACAAATGATCTAAAAAGGACGCATGACTTCAAGTTACCATTTAGTAAGAATTTAAAAGTTCATCTGAGAAGATAAATCGACTGTTCTCAGACTGAGATGAAAACAAGAAGACCACATTGCTTTGGTTAAAATTTCTGGCCAAGTTAAAGTTAATTCTTTGACCTGGCGAACAGATCACTTCTCACCTTTTGCCGGACCTGCACCACTGCCTTCCAGTAGTCCTTAGCCTCCACCCTGTGGCAGTCTTCACACATCTGATTGGACACCACAAACTCCACTACGAACACCTGCTGGAGGATGGCTCCGTTCACAACCTGCACAGGAGAAGAAGAAACAGTGCTGGTGTAAGTCCCATTGACTTAAGCATGAAAAAATAGCGGCCACCTGTCCAAGGCAGCGACGGCAACACAATTTTCGGACCCATAGATACAGAAACACTGCCTATTGCAACCATACAGCGGCTGTATGTCACCCTGCACTGAGTTTGAAATCGTAGTTTGGGAGGATTTGGAGTTCCTGACAGGGTCGTTTTGGCGGTAGTGGAAGGTACACATGTAAGACCTCATTACATCTGCTGTTAAAAGTAGGCCCTGTGGGTTTTCTCCATTGTGCACAGGCCAAATTTGGAGACATTATAGCCTTATACTTTACTTCCTTTTCCTGTCTTCTAGTATCAGCATCAAGATTCAGTAATTTTTCAAACTGCTAATTAAAGTAATTTCATTAGCCTTTGAAAATTGATATTCCTATATAAAATGGAATCACACACTTTTTTTCACTATCCGTCTTAGCATCCGTAGCAAATAGAAAGAATAGAATCCAATAGAACTTCACTGTAAACCTGGAGTAAAACTGTTGCAAACTGTACCTCCTTTTGAATGGTGAGTTTCAGTTTTATCCTCTTGGAATGTGGCTCTGTCCAGACAAAACCTGCATCTATCAGATGAACCTGCAAGGGGATACACCGAGGCACTGGTACTAACATTCATTCAAGAAGGGGAAATCAACAAAATGTAACTGTAAGTCAAATTAAACATTAAATAGACACAAACTTCATTTTAAACTTACATTCAGTAGCCTGTTATAAAAAGTACAACCACTATGAAACCAATAACAATGTTACATTCTGAAGCTTGGCATTATTTTGTATTGAGGTCATATAAAACATGACTTTGTTGATAAAGGACATTCAGTTCTACATCAATGCTCGAAATACTTTTTTTTGCATACCTGCACAGTTGGTGCAGGTAACATTGGAAATTACTGCACCAGACAAATTTTACCTGCACCACTTTGTATTTAGGAAGTATCAATCATACTAAAATTGTTCAGGAACCATTACTATTTTTTTCTTTTATAAAGGGGTATCTTATAGGGGCTAACAGCCAATGAAGCTAAGAACAATCCACATGCACCTACATCAACATCATAGGACATTTCTGTATAAAACCCAGTACATGGACCAGTGCAGGGTAAATACAGGTAGACACCAGAAATACCTGCACAGCTCCATTTTTACCTGCACTAACCTGCATATGCAGGTTGTATTTCAAGCCCTGCCAGTGGTACGGTTATAAAGAATAACCAACCTTAGTGAGAGGAGCCTTGAGTTTCTTGAGACAGAGAGTGAGCAGCTCCCTGGACTCCAGGGCACAGGCCAGCCATTGGTTGGGAGGCTGCAGGTAACGCTCACAGTTCCGACAGAAGTGAAGAACTCCCTGCTTAGGGATACCTTCTGTGATGTCCACCTGTCATAGGGAAATCACAAACAGTATTCACTCACTCATGCCACGATGGCTTCACTCTTAAAGGCAACCTACACAACATTAGATTGTTGAAAGTGGAAGTAATCTGGATAAGGCAATCTGTATAATACTGACATTTTAGTACATTTATATCGTATCATTCCGTCACATCATTCTGTTAAAAACAGCGCAGAAACAAGTTGCACAAGGATCCCTGATCAAGCCATCTTCAGCACTGGAACCGAGTGCTGAAAAAGGAGGGTGAAGCTTTCGTAGTTTTGCGGGTGTCGGCATGTTGTTTCTGGTATGAGTGTGACGGGATAGAGTAGCCTGATTAAATCTCGCTTATAACAGCCCGCCAAACATCCGCCGGCGGGGAGGGGCCAGTTACAGCCCTGGACAGCGGAGTTTGTGTTACACAGACTAGTGATAGGGATGGCACACGAGACCACGTCTACTGTCTTGCGGAGAATTCGAAGTAGACGTGAAACAAGGACAACAACAACATCTGTACTATTGACAGGAACATGCTGTCCAACTAGCTATACCCATGACAGAAACCTACAAACAATTCATAACATACATATCCGGGAGAACGATCTGCCCCCCTCCCCACATACCTGTGTCCTGAGACAGGCCACGCACATGTTGGCAGGGTTGGGTTGGATCGGCACGCCGCACTGGCAACATAAAATGTTTCCCTGCGTAAACGACACTCCGTCACCCTCAGGGAGATACTCCATTATCTTCCCTTCCTCTTTCTGTCGTCAAAATATCCAAATATTTCTGTTCTCTGGTAGAAAATCAGAAAAATTTCTTTTCCGTCTGCTAGAAACTCGTCTGCACTTGCACAATGTTGACCTCTATATGGGGCATGCTGGGTAGAGTTCAAGGGTTAAGAGTGAAGGGTCACAGGTCGTTGTGCTGTAGACGGTGAGATTTTTTTTTCTATAATAATCATCTGGTGTATTTTGCCAGCCAGTAGGTACCCAGTATGAGTAATGAGGCTGTTTAACGTGGTCGAGGCACCTCCTCGAGCACGGGACCCCCGTTTTACGTCCCTCCCGGAAGACGACTTTGTGGAAACTTCGTGAGGCTACAGCAATCCGGACGTCCTTGGTTGGTCCCCCATCCAAGCACTGTCCGGACCGTCGCGTTGCTTAACTTCCGAGATCGAGGCCTACTTGCCAGCCTTTGACACAAATTGAAGCAAAAGTTTAAATTATTTTATAGTTAAAGGTATTGAGAGTCAAAAAACAACTTTGTTGTGTTCAGTTTCCTTTCAGATAGTGGAGGGATCGGAAGGAAACTAAGTAGGTGGGGAGGGGGGCATTTTTGTGTCCTGTTGCCAGGGTGAATTCTGACGCTGAAATTTGTAAAATGATGGGTCGACTGAAAACGTGAGAGACGAGCAAGGTTGAGATGTCGTTTTAATGAAGAATGATGCCATTGTGTTTTGTTTTGTTTGTAGAACGCCATATCTTGAATTCTGTGCGGTGACAACACTTTTGAAATTATAGTAACGTTATGCGTGTCAGTTGCCTTAAAATCGTTGTGAATGTGTGTAACAGTGTTCAAGTACCGCCTACCGTCCTTGCCCAACAGCTCTGAGCTTTCGTGACGACAGCGATAGCTGTCATGACTCGTTCGGTCGATCCCGTGTGTCGGCATGTTTGTTTCTTTCTGTTCTTACTCGCCCCTCTGAATTCTTACATTGGCTCCCACACCGGCCCTGTGAGTAACAGGCTTAGAAATGTGCCACACAGTGAGTAACAGGCTAGCAGATGTACCATACTGTGAGTAACAGGCTAAGATGTGCCACACAGGGATATCGTTCTCGGAGATTCGAGGACGAATCTTGAAAAGAAAAGGGGGAGTAGTGTAACAGTGTTCAAGTACCACCTACCGTCCTTGCCCAACAGCTCTGAGCTTTTGTGGCGACAGCGATAGCGGTCATGACTTGTAATCCGCCGAACCGGGTTCGATCCCGTGTGTCGGCATGTTTGTTTCTTTCTGTTCTTACTTGCCCAGGGCTCTGAATTCTTACACGTGTATAAATATTTCATTTGACGGCACATGTACAGACGAATTCAAGTGTCAATTTGAGTGACCTTGCAATTGGTCTTTTTTCCAGTTTGTAGGAAAAAAAATCCAAATACAGAAAAGTCCTTAATTTCTAATTCTCTGTTCTTACAGCTGTTCCTCTGTCCATATTCAGTGACAGTCTGAACGAAATGTGAAAACTCGGAGCTCCACATCAAAGTCGGCATCACATCCTTTAGTAGGGACTTGACGAGCATCCTTTGAAGTGCGATGTCAGGTCGAGATCTTAAAAACTTCCTGTTCCTTCATCGGTCGGACCCAACAGGTAACATGAAGTTTTGTGTCTTTAGGGTTGAACTGTGCCATAGCAGGGCTCGAAATACTTTTTTCTGTATACCTGCACTGGTGCAGGTAACATTGAAAACTACCTGCTGTGTCTACAAAATTTTCTCTTTTTTACTTTGAGTTGTAGTACACTTTGTCCCCAAAGTTGTCTTAAGACTTCTTAAGATTCTGATATTATAAATGTCAACCTATATAACCGGCTACAATTTGATACTTATACATATTGTAATACAGTCAACATAGATATGAGAAAAAGATTGATAGCCTACCGTGGACCCAATGTCTGGAACAACCTACCGCCAGACACATATACAGCTCCAAGTTTGACCTGCTTTAAGACTCTAGCAGTAAAGTAATGACCAAAACGAACGGACACGGACTATGAACACTGAGCTTCTCGCCCTACATATGATTATGTCTTGTACTATGTATGTGTAGTGAAAATGTACTATATTATATGTTGATAGATTTATTAAGACCCAATGTAATCTGTTATATTTTATCTGACCCTTACCTCTCTCATGACCTCAATGAAAAGCGGCCTGCAGGCCCATTTGAGCTTCTCATGATTAAGTAAAGGATCAAACAAACAAATGTTTATTCCAGACAAAGGCCAGGTGTTTACCCGGATAATGGGAGGAAACCGGAGTAATAAGTACCGGGAGGTGGATTACGACGCGGTGCGGGCGCTGATCGCAGACAGAAGACAGGCCGGGGAGGAGAAACTGGGAAAAGTGCAGCGGATAGCACAGAAGTCTAAAGCTGGAAAGGTTAGGGTATACTGTAAAATGCATTTAAGTTTGCGGGGATTTAATTTTGCAGTAGCGGGAAAAAGGACTTTTCGTGGGGGTTTTAAGTTCGCAATAGCACCATGCACTGTTGTCTCTTATTGCCCTGGGAAAATGTTTGCGGTGGCTTTGAGTTTGTGGTAAAGTGGCCACCACAAAAACTGCAAACATTAAACCACTGCAAAAGTTTCTGCATTTACAGTAGTTAGAACAAAGTAACCATATATTCTAAGAATCTTTACATAGTGATAACAAGTCTTGATTTGAAAAAAAAAACAACTCTCATTGCTCAAAATGTATAAAGCTAATATTGTAATGGTAATAAAACTGGTAAAATATGTACCAAGCCAGCCACATACTTTGGTGCTACTGGTCAGAAAAAAAAATTATGGCTAAGACATACCCAGAGCAGATTGAATCATTTCAAGTTCAAGAAAAAGGGAGCAAACCCTGGGTTATTTTGCGTCTTATTTTGGGTCTGCATGCCCTGAAGTATAGCGACCATTTTTTAAAGAATCGTTAAATAAAATTTGTAATCGCTATTAAATTAAAGATACAATATGTTTCTCTTATGTCTGATTGACTACAAGAATGTAAACCAATGAAACTACAGGGTTCCAAAATGTAAATGTCAATTTGCAGACAAACAATCATTTTGCTTCTCTGACTAATGCTTCCAACAGGAACACAACCTGCAGAAACAACACAAGATGGTCTGGCACAAGGAACAGCTACGACTGACCACTGCACGGCGCCAGGCACAGATCGAGCTGGACGGCATGACCAGTGCCAGCCCTCTCACCAACGACCTTCCCGCGTGCACACAGTTCTTCCAGGAGTGTGAGGCGTACAACGCCATGCTGTCCGCAGATACTGGTGATTTCAAAGGTAATGTAGAAGGAACAAGGCAGGAAGAGTTCACATTGGAATTGCATCCTCCTACACAGGGACATCCAATTGTGAAACCACCTGCCTGGATGTACCCTGCTTTCTTAACCGTCAGTGTCACCTTTAGTTCTTGACTGCCTTGCTTATAAATATTAATGAGCTTACCCTTATATATGGAAGACCCCTTTTGAAAACTGAAAGGCCTATTCTCTGATTGGCTGACAGCTGGTTTGGGGGGAACGTCCATAGGAACTAAGAGTGACAGTTGAGAAAGCAGGGTACATCCAGACAGGCAGTTTCGCTGTTGGATGAAACTGCGTAGGAGGCCTAAGGATGTGGAATTGATATTGGAGTTGAAATGGTGTCTCCTGGATTTTTATTAAGTTTGTCAATTGTTTATTGTTGTTTATTGTTTATTGTTAATTGTTTGTTGCATGTCAGCTATAACTCAATGTAAGCACTTAATCACTTTGGCACCCTTCCCTCAAATGTGCTAAAGTCATGTATGTATGTTCCAGCTGCCACTGTTGACCCTGTGTGGGACCTGAGAGAAGATCTGCTGTACTGGCTACAAGAGCATGCTGAAGCCATCTCCCAGGGGGAGGGTGAAGAGCTAAGGGAAGAGCACCAAGAGGTACTGGTTATTTGTTTGGATGGATGGATGGTTAACAGACAGTCACTAAAACATTGGTTGAATAAAACACTAATGGTTTGTACAAATATTCTTCAAGTTGTTACAGTCAAACCCGTCTATAGCAGCCACTCAAGGGACTAAAGAAATTTGGCCAATATTGACAGGTGGTCTCTATAGAGAAAATGCTGAAAGTAAAACATGATTTCAGTACCCATCTTTCTTATCAAGTAACATTGTCTCGATCGTCTCAAAATTTAATTGACCCTGCCAAATCTACCGTAAATGATTGATATTCCCATGTGCAATGTTGGTAAATTCACCAAAAAAGAATCCGCTCTAACGTTCAAGAAACGCGTACCTTTCGCTACCGCCAAAGAGATCCTGTCGGGAAGTCCAAATCCTTGCAAACTACGATTTTTAACTTGGCACAGGGTGACTATGGCCACTGTATGGCCGCAATAGGCAGTGTTTCTGTATCTACGGGACCAGAAATCATGTGGTCGTGGCTGCGTTGGACAGGTGGCCGCTATAGATTATTTCTTAATGCTTAGGTCAATGGAAAAAATCCATGGGACAGACAAAAAGTGACCACAATGGCCAGGTGGTCACTATGCAAAGATGGCCTCTAGTACAGGTTTGACTGTATTCAGATAGGTTTGTTGTTGTAAAAGTCTCTAACATTTTGGGTGTGTTTTCCCCAGATCAGAGCCCAGGTGGAGTCTGTGCAGACGCAGCAGCAGCAGGTGATGTTGCAGCTGCAGGAGGAGCGGAGACAGCTGGAGGAGGAGCTGCACCTGCCGCACCTGCAGAACATGATGCATTCTGGGGAGAAACAACAGGAAACCGGCATTCCGCAGGCTATGGCTGACTTGGAATGTCCAGACAGGTAGAATGCTAGAAAGTGAAAAGAAAGTGATCTCCAATCAGTTGAACACTAGTTCTACTCATGGAAGAGAAGACATGCAGACACTATGCAGCTAGAGAACCTTGCTATCCAATGAGTCTGCATTGTTTTCATTATTGTACAGCAAAACTTGCAGGTTGCAAAAATTGCTTAATTTGTTTGTTTGTATACCTGATAAACTGCCATATGGCCTAAGCACATCAGGTTTGTACTGGAGAGAAAACACAGGACCTCCAATTAACATACTATCTGAGAGACGTCTCCGAGATAAGCTAGATACTCATTTTCACCTGAGCAAAGTGAGAAAAGTCGTGTTACAATGTTAGTGCCTGTCTCATCTTGAGCATGTTTGAAGATTCCCAAGACCTCTTGGTTCTGGGCAATCACCTACACAATGCCACACCACTATCATTTACAATGTATGTAGACAATTTTCACTATAATGGGTAAAATTCAAACCTAAAAATGGTTTAAAACTAGAATCTCAGAAAACTGTTCTCTTTTCTCTTGTTGAAGTCCTGCATGTTAGTTAACCAAGTTTTTGTTTTCTTGTTCCAGAAAATTAAAGGAATCTGTACTGCAAGAATTTCTACATCTAGACACACGGTACCAAGAAAGGTTAGATGAACTGAAAAAAACAAACAAAGAAACTATAAGGTAAGAACAAGTATAATTATGGTATTTTCAATACTGTAAATGCATTTAAGTTTGCTGGGATTTATTTTTGCGTTAGCGGGAAAAAGGACTTTTCGCAGTGGTTTTAAGCTCGCGGTAGCACCATGCACTGTAGTATCTTACTGCCATGGAAAATGTTCCCGGGGTTTTAAGTTCGCGGTGAAGCGGCCACCATGAAAACCGTGAACATTAAACCACCGCGACAGTTTCTGCATTTACAGTATGCTCTGTTGTAAGTGTTTGATTAATATGAATCTCATCAGGCTAAGAAGACTTCAACAGGACATCTTACATATTTTTAATACAGCAGATAACAAAAAGAAAAGACAATAAAAAAAAAAAAAAGATTATTATTGAAATCAGTAATGAGACAGTTAAGATGGTTGACACTTTTCAGACATTATTTTTCCCATGATTGTAACATTTCCCTTCCCCCCCTCCCACAGTTCCAGTAATGGGGTTTGGAAGGCTGAAGACCCCTGGGTTTTCCAGGTTGTACTGGAGCAGTACCCTCATTCTAACCTTTCCCTGCCCCCCTCCCACAGTTCCAGTACTGGGGGTTGGAAGGCTGAAGACCACTGGGTGTTCCAGGTAGTACTGGAGCAGTACCCTCATTCTAACCTTTCCCTGCCCCCCTCCCACAGTTCCAGTACTGGGGGTTGGAAGGCTGAAGACCACTGGGTGTTCCAGGTAGTACTGGAGCAGTACCCTCATTCTAACCTTTCCCTGCCCCCCTCCCACAGTTCCAGTACTGGGGGTTGGAAGGCTGAAGACCACTGGGTGTTCCAGGTAGTACTGGAGCAGTACCCTCATTCTAACCTTTCCCTGCCCCCCTCCCACAGTTCCAGTACTGGGGGTTGGAAGGCTGAAGACCACTGGATGTTCCAGGTTGTACTGGAGCAGTACCCTCATACTAACCTTTCCCTGCCCCCCTCCCACAGTTCCAGTACTGGGGGTTGGAAGGCTGAAGACCACTGGGTGTTCCAGGTTGTACTGGAGCAGTACCCTCATACTAACCTTTCCCTGCCCCCCTCCCACAGCTCCAGTACTGGGGGTTGGAAGGCTGAAGACCACTGGGTGTTCCAGGTAGTACTGGAGCAGTACCCTCATACTAACCTTTCCCTGCCCCCCTCCCACAGTTCCAGTACTGGGGGTTGGAAGGCTGAAGACCACTGGGTGTTCCAGGTAGTACTGGAGCAGTACCCTCATACTAACCTTTCCCTGCCCCCCTCCCACAGTTCCAGTACTGGAGGTTGGAAGGCTGAAGACCCCTGGGTGTTCCAGGTTGTACTGGAGCAGTACCCTCATACTAACCTTTCCCTGCCCCCCTCCCACAGTTCCAGTACTGGGGGTTGGAAGGCTGAAGACCACTGGGTGTTCCAGGTAGTACTGGAGCAGTACCCTCATACTAACCTTTCCCTGCCCCCCTCCCACAGTTCCAGTACTGGGGGTTGGAAGGCTGAAGACCCCTGGGTGTTCCAGGTTGTACTGGAGCAGTACCCTCATACTAACCTTTCCCTGCCCCCCTCCCACAGTTCCAGTACTGGGGGTTGGAAGGCTGAAGACCACTGGGTGTTCCAGGTAGTACTGGAGCAGTACCCTCATACTAACCTTTCCCTGCCCCCCTCCCACAGTTCCAGTACTGGGGGTTGGAAGGCTGAAGACCCCTGGGTTTTCCAGGTTGTACTGGAGCAGTACCCTCATACTAACCTTTCCCTGCCCCCCTCTCACAGTTCCAGTACTGGGGGTTGGAAGGCTGAAGACCACTGGGTGTTCCAGGTAGTACTGGAGCAGTACCCTCATACTAACCTTTCCCTGCCCCCCTCCCACAGTTCCAGTACTGGGGGTTGGAAGGCTGAAGACCACTGGGTGTTCCAGGTAGTACTGGAGCAGTACCCTCATACTAACCTTTCCCTGCCCCCCTCCCACAGTTCCAGTACTGGGGGTTGGAAGGCTGAAGACCCCTGGGTGTTCCAGGTTGTACTGGAGCAGTACCCTCATACTAACCTTTCCCTGCCCCCCTCTCACAGTTCCAGTACTGGGGGTTGGAAGGCTGAAGACCACTGGGTGTTCCAGGTAGTACTGGAGCAGTACCCTCATACTAACCTTTCCCTGCCCCCCTCCCACAGTTCCAGTACTGGGGGTTGGAAGGCTGAAGACCACTGGGTGTTCCAGGTAGTACTGGAGCAGTACCCTCATACTAACCTTTCCCTGCCCCCCTCCCACAGTTCCAGTACTGGGGGTTGGAAGGCTGAAGACCCCTGGGTTTTCCAGGTTGTACTGGAGCAGTACCCTCATACTAACCTTTCCCTGCCCCCCTCTCACAGTTCCAGTACTGGGGGTTGGAAGGCTGAAGACCACTGGGTGTTCCAGGTAGTACTGGAGCAGTACCCTCATACTAACCTTTCCCTGCCCCCCTCCCACAGTTCCAGTACTGGAGGTTGGAAGGCTGAAGACCCCTGGGTGTTCCAGGTTGTACTGGAGCAGTACCCTCATACTAACCTTTCCCTGCCCCCCTCCCACAGTTCCAGTACTGGGGGTTGGAAGGCTGAAGACCACTGGGTGTTCCAGGTAGTACTGGAGCAGTACCCTCATACTAACCTTTCCCTGCCCCCCTCCCACAGTTCCAGTACTGGGGGTTGGAAGGCTGAAGACCCCTGGGTGTTCCAGGTTGTACTGGAGCAGTACCCTCATACTAACCTTTCCCTGCCCCCCTCCCACAGTTCCAGTACTGGGGGTTGGAAGGCTGAAGACCACTGGGTGTTCCAGGTAGTACTGGAGCAGTACCCTCATACTAACCTTTCCCTGCCCCCCTCCCACAGTTCCAGTACTGGGGGTTGGAAGGCTGAAGACCCCTGGGTTTTCCAGGTTGTACTGGAGCAGTACCCTCATACTAACCTTTCCCTGCCCCCCTCCCACAGTTCCAGTACTGGGGGTTGGAAGGCTGAAGACCACTGGGTGTTCCAGGTAGTACTGGAGCAGTACCCTCATACTAACCTTTCCCTGCCCCCCTCCCACAGTTCCAGTACTGGGGGTTGGAAGGCTGAAGACCACTGGGTGTTCCAGGTAGTACTGGAGCAGTACCCTCATACTAACCTTTCCCTGCCCCCCTCCCACAGTTCCAGTACTGGGGGTTGGAAGGCTGAAGACCACTGGGTGTTCCAGGTTGTACTGGAGCAGTACCCTCATGACCTGCCACACAGACGCCAGTTGTACCTGGATAGACTCAGGAAACACCTGCCTCGCAAGACAAGGGCTGCACTGGTAGGCTCTTTTTCTGTACTTAATTAAATCAACAATTTCAATAGTGAAATTGCGTGGCGCAGTGGCAAGATTTTTGACTCAGGACCAAGGGGTCTCGAGTTTGAATCCTGCCATGTCACCAAACTTGTGCCCTTGGGAAAGGCACTTAACATGGCTTTCCTGACTTTCCTCAGGTGAAAATGAGTACCTTAGCTTTGGCTAGGGCCGTCCCTCGGATAGGACATTAAATGGAGGTCCATGTTTGCCCGTGAGAGCCCCACTTTACGCACGTTAAAAAACCCGCTGCACTTACCGAATAGAGTAGGGGACCTTCCTATAGTGTGACTCGTTGAGCAGTGGATCATAAGTTACAGAAAGTCTATGGCGCACTCCCCACCCCTGTCTCTGAGGAAGGTTAACGTTGTAAAGCTCTGATGTACATTTAGATGGCTTCTCATTTTTTTTCTTACAAACTGGTCTGATTAATTTCATCAAAGTACAGTCAGGAGAGGACTCCTTCCCCCTCCCACATATGTTAATGATGTGGTCCATCAAATTAAGTCTCTTTGGAAGTGTATCAATCAACATTGAATGGAGCTCCTGTAAAAAAGTCAAAAGGTTCTCGTATCTGTGAAATGACATCTCGTCTACTGAACTACTGATTCTTATTGCTGATGCCAGAAGTACTCTTCACAACCACAAAGTCATATATATATACATGGAAGTCTTCACTACCAGACAACCTGAAAAGGGATCACATATTATGTGCTAGAACACAGACTGTCAATTAACTAGAACAAATCCTGAAAAAAGTTTGTCATACTTTCACAGGAAGCAACTATACTGGATATTCATAATGAACACTTTATAGATTGTGTACACATGCCATAAAACACAAGCAATGGCAAGTTGTTTTTTTAATCCCTGATGGTCTCTGAGATAAGAGACTGCCTAGTACCAGAACACAGGGTTCAATCACTGACAGAATATCTCATAACTTATCTGTCTGTAAGCCAATATGTGGCATTATTATTGTTGATTTTCTTTTTTTTTGATCCGCCAAAAGTAAGGCACGCTGATGTGATCGATCAGATTTACTTGCTGTGGCCTAAATAATATTTCGTGTGTGTGTGAGTGAGTGAGTGAGTGTGAGTGTGCGTCTGTTAGTAAGTGTGAGTGTGTATGTGTGTGCGTGTGTGTGTGCGTGTGTGTGTGAGTGTGTGTGTGTGTGTGTGTGTGTGTGTGTGTGTGTGTTGCCGCAGGTGTTTGTTTGTTTGAACCTTTATTTATTCATGAAAGCTCAAATCGGCCTGCAGGTGTACAAAGCTGTTTTTGATTTGTGCATAACAGTTAACTGTATTTCTATCTGTAGGTTTCCCATGAGGCATGGTACTCTGCGTACAGAGTGTACCATGACCAGGTTCGCTCCATTCAGCACAGCTGGACGCGGGACCGTGCTGAACTGATGGGGAAGGCCCGAGCAACATTTGCTGCCGTCTGCACAGCTCATGAACAGGCCATGGAGGCCAAGATTAAACACCAAGAACAGGAAGAAATCTGTGCTATACTGAGAGAACAGGTACTACTACTACTAGACTAAGTACTAGAATAGACAGGCATGGAAGAAACTTACGGTCACCTGCGCTGCAGCCGACCGATGATGATAATGAGACATTAGTCAATGTATTCTAATATTTTATTTGATATTAAACCAGAGTTCCACTGCTTCATACCTTTGCCTAATGGTTTGAATGTTTTCAAAGGTATCTGTATTTTTTTCTCATTTGATTATGCAAATAAGGTCCTGATTTGCATACATGTAGTTTGCTCTGGTTAATCATCCTCTCTTTCCAAGAGGCACAAGTCCAATGGATGAAAGTCTTATCATAGCAGAGAAGGCAATTTTAGTGTTTCCTGATTAATTATGTAAACATTTAACTAATTTGCTTTTATATCTAATAGCGTTAACCGTCGCTAAGCTTCATAATGTTGTTAGTATGTAAGTATTTTCTCATTAGTTATGCAAATGTGGTTGTCCTCTAGATATCAAATATTTATTATCATATAGCCAGATGGAGTTGGCCAATCAGAGGCCCCCATTTCCCATGGGTTATCAGGCAGTAACCTCAAAAGTGGTCGGTTATTCTAATAACCGACCACTTTTTGGACCGCACCATTATACAGGGGACAGTCATGAATTTTTTTGTACTGTTGTTTGTGTGTAAACCATGCATAGCTGTCAAAAACATTATGATTGATTGGTTATGTTAATTAGGGCTCCACATGGGGAATATAGGGATACTTGAAAAGGAATTATGCTGATTTTACACATTTTCATTATGGCTTTCTAACGTGATTAAGCCGGTACCTTCCTAAATCACTTCATATATACGTACTTTGTCGTGCCCAAGTGAAAAGGCTCTGCATGGGGGGTACCAGGACTCCACTTAATACATGTAGTTTGTATTGCAAATAAGCTACATGTTGATGCTAATATGCTATCTCACAAACAGATGATTAGTTAAAATTATTAGTTAAATGATGATGATGAAATAGTTTAATGTTTGTATTATATATAGACACTATTGTACAATATATATATTGCAAATGTATTTTTATGTAATGTATTAAAGTGTTTATTTGTTATAAAGGAATTTGTGTGAAATAACTGTCAGTTGGATAGGCTATATGATAATAACGTTAATGCCCCGCCTTATCCTCGGTGTATATGGTGAGATAATCCCTGGTCAGGTGCGATAACCACCTCATAAACCACCTCGTTCGCTACGCTCACTCGGTGGTTTATTCGGTGGTTATCGCACCTGACCAGGGATTATCTCACCATATACACCTCGGGGCGGGGCATTAACCCTTTATTAACATTTCTCTCTTTCTCTGAGTTACACTTATGACAAGTTTGAAAGTCCTATCATGGAATGCAGCGGATTTATAGACTTTCCTCATTAATTATGCAAATTAGCTGTTGATTTGCATAATTAGTATTTCATTATGTGAGTCATCGCTACATACCAAAAATCATGACAATCTGTCAACATGTTCTCGAGTTATTCTTGTCCAAAGTTTGAAAGGAAATTGGCGCCTTCAGTTCCCAAAACCCGCTGGGGGGGGGGGGGGGGGCAATCTTAAAGGTTCACTGAAAGCATGCCTAGACATACCTCCTAGTCTCTACTAGACTCCGGGTCACTGGAGAACCGTAGAAATGGCTACACTCCTCTGGCCGGCTTATTCCTCTATTGGTTCCATTTCTACGGTTTTCCAGCGACCCGGAGTCAGTGGTAGAGACTATACCTACAGTCATGATTATTGAATCTAGTGAGTACTTGCATGAAAATGTTATGTAATACTGTGTCCTAACTCTGAAAGTTGAGAAGCACCTTATGGACTGCCCCCCTCCCCACAGTTGCACTACTGGCAGGAGATGAAGAGGGAGCAGATGGCTATAGAGGCTGCAGTCAAGGCAAGGATGAGAGAGGAGGAAGAGGAAAGAAGACAGATGGAAGAGGAGAAGGAGAAAAAAAGGAGAGCTAAAGATCACCAGAGGGTAAATGTTTATCCAATATGAACTCAACACAAAATATTTAGATTGGTCATACTAAATGCTTCTGTCATCAATAAATACATCGCTTTTATCATTACAATAATACTTAAAATATAGAAATGTTTGCAGTGGTTTTATGTTTACATTTTTTGCAGTGACTGATTCACCATTAACTCAAAACCACTGCATTAAGAATTTTGTTTGTCTTCTCCCCACCTATGCCTTTGTCTTATCGAATTTCTAATACCTTCCCTAGCAATGGAAAGTTTAGCAATCTTGTATTGTTGATAATATAAAATATTTCACCCCCTTTGTGCTGAAATTCAAAAATTTATTGTACATAATTGGTGAAACAGTATGACAGTCACTGTATTCCATATCCATGTAATAACTATTTATTTTTGTGTGTTTATGAACAGCGTCACTCAAGAAGCTACATGTATATATGGGTTGATGGTACAAAAATATCATGTGATATTTACATGTCTTGACAAAATGAAGATCAAGTTCAATAGGCACCTGGCAATTTTTCTTCTTAAATGTATATCCTGATTACCACACTTTGTGACAATTTTCTCTTATGTTTCCAGTTGGTTGAGTTCTATGAAGAGAAGCAGAGAGCACGTGCAGTTGCTGCCGAAGCTGACAGGAGGCGCATGGAGGAGCTGCACAAACTCATGGCAGAACAGGCAGAGCACGACAAGGAAAGGTGAGTAGTAGAGATGGCTATGTTTTTCATATTGAGGATGGAGAGGCTAACACAGGAAAGCCTTTTTTGTATTGCTTTGTTGCATTCAATGAAAAAGGTTTTGTCTGGTGCTGCTGTCTACAATGTATTGATGTGATTCCACATTGAATGCCATTATGACATCAATTTACAACATTGCATCATGAAAAATAATTCTTCAAACTCAGTTTTTTGTTGCATTCTAAGTATGACTGTATCGGATGATAGGTTAGAATAACAACAAGACCAAGTTAGTGATGACTACATCTGATTCAGTATCACAGTAACAGTTACTGTTATACTATTTTCTTAAAAAATTTTGAGCATTTCTTTTTCAGCTCAGGGATGGGTTCGAGACAATTTTCCACATTCACTGTGACTGTCATTTTATTCTGAATGTGCAAAAAAAGTTTTGAAGGATTTTTGATGGTGCCATATGGGCCATGATCACCTGAGTTATTGCTGAACGGCACCCACTCCAGACCCTTGTGATTTAGCCCTGCCTGTTGTAAGCTCCTTGCAATTCACAGACCTTAGCAACAAAGAGAGAGTTGTGGGGCCACCCAATGATAACAATATGGTAAAACTGTGATATTAACACTCCATTGTTTGACACAGGGTGAGATACAGAGAAGAACAGATAGAAAAGAAGACTCAGCAGAGAAGAGAGGCCCAGGAAAGACAGGAGGAGGAAGAGAGACAAAAAGAGAGAAGACTGGAAGCTCTCAGACAAATGGTATTGGGTTCGCATTTACTGTAAATCTTGAAATATTTGCAGTGGTTTCACTTTCCACCACAAAATCAGGCTAGGTTACAGCAAATCTGTGTCTCCATTGTATTATCAAAAGTAACCAACACTATGTCAAACATGTACATGTAAGACCACAAGACATGAAAGACCACAAAAAGCTATTGTTAGCTCCTTCTGTGAAATTACATTTTGTAAGACTCATAAGAAATAAATGACAATACAGTATGTAATAATACTGTAGGGATGTCCCTATTGTATACACTAGTGCTGTATCAACTACCATCACACAATGTTTTTGATGTGGTTTGCAAGTAGTTGAGAATGAGTGATAATAAGTCTTTTACTGCAGGTGGAGCCCCATGTGGAAGTAGACCCAGTGCGGATGATGGGGAACACAACTGTAAGTGTTGTACCTGACGTTTTCTTCTTTTTTTTTTACAATCTAGTCTTTGTTTTATACGGATAAAAAATAACTACAGATATCTAGGTGAATATTTCTCTCGTTGGTGCTGAATGTGTAGTCTGTAAAACACTATAAAGGATGGATCTCTCCTTGATGCTGAATGTGTAGTCTGTAGAACACTATAGGATGGTTCTCTCCTTGGTGCTGAATGTGTAGTCTGTTAAACACTATAAAGGATGGATCTCTCCTTGGTGCTGAATATGTAGTCTGTAGAACACTATAGGATGGTTCTCTCCTTGGTGCTGAATGTGTAGTCTGTAGAACACTATAGGATGGTTCTCTCCTTGGTGCTGAATGTGTAGTCTGTAGAACACTATAGGATGGTTCTCTCCTTGGTGCTGAATGTGTAGTCTGTAGAACACTATAGGATGGTTCTCTCCTTGGTGCTGAATGTGAAGTCTGTAGAACACTATAGGATGGTTCTCTCCTTGGTGCTGAATGTGTAGTCTGAGGAACACCATAAAGGATGGATCTCTCCTTGATGCTGAATGTGTAGTCTGTGGAACACTATAAAGGATGGATCTCTCCTTGATGCTGAATGTGAAGTCTGTAGAACACTATAGGATGGTTCTCTCCTTGGTTCTGAATGTGTAGTCTGTAGAACACTATAGGATGGTTCTCTCCTTGGTGCTGAATGTGTAGTCTGTAGAACACTATAGGATGGTTCTCTCCTTGGTGCTGAATGTGTAGTCTGTAGAACACTATAGGATGGTTCTCTCCTTGGTGCTGAATGTGTAGTCTGTAGAACACTATAGGATGGTTCTCTCCTTGGTGCTGAATGTGTAGTCTGTAGAACACTATAGGTTGGTTCTCTCCTTGGTGCTGAATGTGTAGTCTGAGGAACACCATAAAGGATGGATCTCTCCTTGATGCTGAATGTGTAGTCTGTGGAACACTATAAAGGATGGATCTCTCCTTGATGCTGAATGTGTAGTCTGTGGAACACTATAGGATGGTTCTCTCCTTGGTGCTGAATGTGTAGTCTGTGGAACACTATAAAGGATGGATCTCTCCTTGATGCTGAATGTGTAGTCTGTGGAACACTATAAAGGATGGATCTCTCCTTGATGCTGAATGTGTAGTCTGTGGAACACTATAAAGGATGGATCTCTCCTTGATGCTGAATGTGTAGTCTGTGGAACACTATAGGTTGGTTCTCTCCTTGGTGCTGAATGTGTAGTCTGTGGAACACTATAAAGGATGGATCTCTCCTTGATGCTGAATGTGTAGTCTGAAGAACACTTTAAATGATGGATCTCTCCTTGGTGCTGAATGTGTAGTCTGTAGAACACTATAGGTTGGTTCTCTCCTTGGTGCTGAATGTGTAGTCTGTGGAACACTATGAAGGATGGATCTCTCCTTGGTGCTGAATGTGTAGTCTATAAAACACTTTAAATGATGGATCTCTCCTTGGTGCTGAATGTGTAGTCTGTAGAACACTATAGGATGGTTCTCTCCTTGGTGCTGAATGTGTAGTCTGTTAAACACTATAAAGGATGGATCTCTCCTTGGTGCTGAATATGTAGTCTGTAGAACACTATAGGATGGTTCTCTCCTTGGTGCTGAATGTGTAGTCTGTAGAACACTATAGGATGGTTCTCTCCTTGGTGCTGAATGTGTAGTCTGTAGAACACTATAGGATGGTTCTCTCCTTGGTGCTGAATGTGTAGTCTGTAGAACACTATAGGATGGTTCTCTTCTTGGTGCTGAATGTGAAGTCTGTAAAACACTATAAAGGATGGATCTCTCCTTAGTGCTGAATGTGTAGTCTGTAGAACACTATAGGTTGGTTCTCTCTTTGGTGCTGAATGTGTAGTCTGTGGAACACTATAAAGGATGGATCTCTCCTTGGTGCTGAATGTGTAGTCTGTGGAACACTATAAAGGATGGATCTCTCCTTGGTGCTGAATGTGTAGTCTCAACTGCTTATTTCAGGTAATAAGCATAGAAGTAACTTACTTACTTGTGCAATGTTGTAGTGTGTACAGAAAAGCTATGCAATTTTCAGCCTTGACATTATCACATTTTACAGCCAAAATTTGACTTGTACAAAAAACATGATTATAAGCAATTATCCCATATGAAAACAGTTATTATACGTTTGCACCATTTCCACAATGCTCACAAACGGGTCTGCATGGGTGGACATTCAGTTACTGGATTTCCTCTTTAACTTGTGATGAAATTTGACAAATTTGGTCAATTTGTTGTGGCCTTTCTGGAAATAGCACCAGCTGCTGTGGTTGAATAATGCCTGTTTCCCAATATTAATGCATTTTTTTATACCATTTATTACTATTAAACACTTTGACATGAAATGTTTTGATCTGACCTCAGGCTTCCAAAGCCAGGATGGGTATTGGTGCAGAGGAAGATATTAACATCCAGAAACCATTGTTTCATTTGCATGGATTTACCGACCAACAGGTAGGTACATTAGCATACCATTTAATATAGTGAAAAAATTTTCAGGTTTCTGATATTCTCTGTGATCCTTAATCTAACTGCTTTATATCAGATGAGATAAATTCTCAATGATTATACAAATTAAAGTTAACGGGAGGTGCCCTAAAATGGCACGCTTTGTCACACTCATGGTGCTCCATTGCTAGTTGGCAGAAAGTAGTCAAGTTTTGATGAATAAATTTTTTACATATTCATCAGAGGGACATACTTGGATAAGAAATGCATTCATATGGTTCATGAGCCCTTCGTTCTACATGTTACAAGCGCCAAACACTGTGTACTAGGTAGTCAGTAGCAACCGCATGGCTTTCTTACGTATATTAATTAATAAAATAAGCAAAAATTCACGCATCTCAAGGTGGGTACCATCTGAGGGCACCTCCCGTTAGCTAGCAAGCAACTGGATAGGTAAATGGTCACATGATCTTGATTCTTTCAGCAAACTGAAGAAAGGTGACTAGCAAATCATGTTAATACTTTAGGAAGAATCCATGATGTGACTCCCCTTTATTACAGGTTGTGTCGGACAACAGGGTGCGTGTTGAACAGGCTCTGAGAGAGGCGGGGCTTCACACGTCCGAGTACGCTCGCCACATCCTCAAGGACATCGCCCCGCCACGCCCTCCCAGGAAAGACCAGGAGTCGTCTGTCCACAGGCTGCTAGATCACAACTAGATCAAGTTGGAACTTCTCAGAAAGAATCTAGCTTTAACTACAGTCAAACCTCTATTAGCGGCCACCTTTGCATAGCGACCACCTGGCTATTGTGGTCACTTTTTGTCGGTTCCTTTGGTTTTTCCCATTGACCTAAGCATTAAGAAATAGTCTATAGCAGACACCTGTCCAACGCGACCACGGCCACACGATTTTCGGTCCCGTAGATACAGAAACGCTGCATATTGTCAACAATGTTGCCAAGTCTTTGTCAGTGAATTTACCAACATTGCGCATGGCAATATCAATCATTTTCGTAAGATTTGACTTTGGCAAGGTTACTTGAATTTTTAGATGATCGAGACAATGTTACTTGGTGAAAAAGTAACGTACTGAAATCATGTGTAATGTATTGCTCAAAGTCCGCCAAAAATAGTTACTCAAGCAACTGGATATGGTTTTGAAACGGTCAGACGTTTCGGAAAGAATCCACTTTCCTTCGTCAGTGACACTGAAGTGATCTGCAAGAAACAGGTCTTTTATACTCTAACTATGAATGAAGACAATTTCAGATGTCCAATAGGAAAGGTTGTAAGACAATTCAGACTGAAGACTGAAGACTTTAGCTTAGCTTTGTTTTCTTTGGAATCCAAATTGTCTTCAGTCTGAATTGTCTTACAACCTTTGTACAACATTGTACAGTATGATGATGTATTGGAGACAACTGTTCTGTCCATCTGTAACACTCTTGCCCAGTCACTAAGTAGTGGTTTCCTAAAGGCTATGCAATAAACTCTATTACTGTACCCGTAACTGTATTAGTAACTCTAGCAGTATGTGTACTATTGCATTTAGAACTGTTACAAATTATTTATACAATGGATACATACTGTGCACGTGTAGTTTATAGGCTCAAGGGCCAAAATTTGTTTACAATATTTATAATAGTGGCTTTACACTCAGAAATATTCTACTCTAAGAGTTTATGAAGCAATGAGCCATTTTGCCATTCTGTATTGAATATACTGTGTTACTGTGTTAAGCAAGTTTGTTATAGTACAGTCTTAAGTTTGAATTCTCCATCATGTGAGCAGACCTTTAGTTAATTGTTTGCACCAGATTATTTTCCTTGTGAATAGGAAAAGAAACATATACCAAAGCAGATGTGTGTATTTGTTGTTTGTTTAAACCCCATTGTATTGATGCCTTTTGATTTTCATGATGCTGATGTTTGTTTACAATTAACACAATGATACTGTGGCAGAAAATATTCATCTCTCACATGCATGCAAAAGTTACGCATTATAAAGCACGCTATACTTTCGCACTTA
The DNA here is from genome assembly GCA_019207045.1 of Branchiostoma floridae x Branchiostoma belcheri. Taxonomy (NCBI): domain Eukaryota; kingdom Metazoa; phylum Chordata; class Leptocardii; order Amphioxiformes; family Branchiostomatidae; genus Branchiostoma; species Branchiostoma floridae x Branchiostoma belcheri. The sequence continues at coordinate 22,061,429 of CM033034.1, read as the reverse complement.
TTACAGGGCGTTTCCACAGAAGTTTCAGTGTGAGGGTAAAAAAACGCTGAATGAGAGTAAATTCGGCTCTCTAAGAGAGTATATTTCTCTCCAACATACATGCGAGAGATATTTTCGAAAGCACGGCACTTTGTGCTATCGCACTTACAGGATTTTCCCACAGCAGTTCCTGTTAGCGTGAGAGTACATAACACTCGCTGAGTGAGAGTAAAGTTGGCTACAATACATTCGAAAGTTACTCTCTCAAACAGAACGCTTTATAGAGAATTATTTTTTTTACCACAGAGAGCCAAGTTTACAATTGATAACGCTAGATTGATAACGCTAGATCACCTTTTTCCGCAGAGAAACCTATATTCGCTGTGTTAACCCGCACGGTAATAAGGGATATCAAGTCGACAGACGGTGGTTTCAAGTTGTAATATGTTCAAACTATTGTAGTTTGAGACTATCGTCCATCGACTTGATACCCCTAATTACCCGTTTTTCAAAAACAACGGATATAGGTTACCCTGCGGATAAAGGTGAACTAGCGTTAGTGTTTTCCACGATCCTTCAGATAACAGATGTGAGATGAGGTAAAGCATAAATCAGACATTTGTACAAAACCAAGAGTGTTCGATTCAAACTGACTCCTTTTTTATTAAGTTGTGGAGTCTGCGCAGTTTGGTCCTGCACCTGGACAGCAGCAGGGGCTGAATAGGGCCATGATCTGTGGGGAAACAATAGGTTCAAGTGGTTAATGTCGATTAAGTCCAATCATAACTGTAATTCATCATTCGGTATACTTGTATTGACGAAGATTCAATCATCGACTCGCTACCGGTGCACATGAAACATGTTATACACGAACGCACACGCATTCACTCACAAACCGTGACGCACGCACACACACACACACGCACACATTGTTCATAATAACAATGATTATAAACAGGTAACTGCTCGCCCTTTTGTCTATTCAAAAGAATTCCGTACTATCATTCTACAGATAAATTGAATTGTATTCTAGGCCGAAGTGAATTCATCGAAGAATCTTTAGAACTTAGAAACAGGAGGGTAAATGATACCACAAACTCAATCCGTAGGTTAATTTATTTATATCAACTTGTATGTTTCTGTGTACATGTATACAGGTAGCAGACCTTATGAAAGTCACTTTTCATTTGTTTTGGTAAATAAAGATTGTTAGTGGTAAAGACGATTGTTAGTGGTATAGACGAAAATGGAAAACTTATGTTGATGGCATTGCTGCCCCTACGGCCAGTGAGGCTATGGGACCGGTGAGGTGAGGTGAGGTGAGGTGAGTGGTAAAGACGTTTCACTTACAATGGTGTTTGGCCACATGGGGTGTCGTCCGAGAACAGTGAGGTTCTGTGGCTGATTCTTCTCTACGCACCACAGTTCTACAGCGCCTACCCTGCAGGGGGGTAATTTCATTCAAAAATTCCTTCATTATGAAATATATAATAAGTGACATCGTCATGGAAGGCTGAACAAACGATCAACACACAGTATGGTATACCGAACAATATAATCTTCAATTTTGTTATTATGTTACAATTTTAAGACCCAGTATAGAAATAAAGCGGTTACCATGTACGAACAAGCTTTCGATCAGTCCTCTGATCCTTATCAATTTGAAATGACCCAAAGCCTACATTGTAAGTCACACATCCAGACCGGAAGTGTGACTTCAGCAAAGTTGCAAAGGTGCTTGTCAGTTGGTATCAGCCCCCGTCTGGGTTGAGGGAAGGTGGGTACGGGTGGGCTCTGATGTGAATCGTGTTACACTCTACGATATTCCGTTTAACGATACGTTTTGTGCGGATGTTTAATCATTATGCAGCTGCATGATTTGTACGATTTACAGTATGGTATATAAATTTTATATTGGAAACGGTCAAAAAGCTGTGCCCAAATGTCATCTATTCAATCGAATCAACATGGCCCTACAGACTGATGAAAGTATGAAAATGTGGGCTAACCTGTAGGATGGTGAGTCCACGTACCCCAGGACGAGTCCCACATCTGTGTCGGACTTGAACTCGGCTGACTCCTGGGTACCGTAACTCTCGTACTTGCTATGGTTTAGTCTGGCCTTCGCACAAACCTAGGGAAATAAGACCATAGCATGTTCAACACAAAAGATACAAAACGGTTATGCTAGCGCTGCAGTATCAAGTTTATACACAAGGGGGTCCAAAATCGACCTTGACCTTCGTCCTATCCACATACCAAATGTCATTACAGTTCATTCCGAGTTTATTAAGTTATGCTGACCACAAATATCCGAATCGACACACACACACACATATACACACACACACACAGAGACAAACACACTGCGAAAACCCAATCGGATTGGTGAAAGGGCTTTCAAGAAGATTATTAAAATCTTGCCGATGATACACACAAAAACACATTGCATAGTCGAGCAATGGTCAATTGATTAGTGTATCAAGAGCACCAACATGGTAGTCAACACCTGCGAGCTTCATTGATATGAAAACGGAAACTTACAGATACATTTTTGCAGGAGCCTTCCGAGAACGGTACGCATGGGTTATAGGAATAGACCCAGGTGTCAGAGAAGTAGGTAGCGTGTATGTCCTTGTACCTGGAGAAGTGCAAACATCGTCATGGTGAATGGGATGGGTAATCCTTGTAAAATGCATAATCCATGTAAAAATGGAAAAACAGACTGGTGATAAATGATGGGAATTTTATACTTGACGTGTGACATGTGTAAGTTTGTCAATGATGAACATTACCATGCTTAAATCATGTAAATACTAAGTCATTCGTATAAAATCTTAGCCTGGGTATCATCCGGAAAGTAGTTCGCTCCGGCGCTAAGTATACATTACTTACAGTCGCTTCTCGCTCTGACATTTATCATACACTATATACAGTCGCTTCTCTTCGGTTCCGAACATAAGAGCGAACTGCTACACGGATGGTACTCGGGCTAATAAAATCTACTAAAGCTCTAAATATTTCAAAGAGGTATGAGGTCGCCGAGCTCTAGTTTCATTTCATTACAGCCAACGACAGAACCTAGCATTGTCCCCAAAACGCTATAGTAGATCGCAATGGCAAATGTTCAAAGCCAATGTCAGCATGGTCGCGGCTAACTGGCAAGGATCTGGAGCGGCAACTATTCAGCTCAGATGACTTAAATGCGATAGAAGTTGCTAGTATAGTGCGGCGATGGTACTGTATGTTTTGATCCACTCAACGGGAAGGACTCCTACTATTTTCAATAAGTGTGATGGGTCTTTAACGTGCTAGAACTGTGGGACTCTCTTCTAACACGGGACCTGCCTTTAGCGTCCTATCCGCGGGTGTCCCTAACCGGAGCTATATACTCATTTCCATCTGAGTGAGGCGAGAAAGGTCCTATATAATGTAATTCGCTTGGGTACAGCACCGAAGGCATATCAACGGATTCCAACCAAGGACCTCTGGGTTCTGTCCCCGGCTTAACACCCTGCGGTAACATCACACGACCCTCAAAGCCTATCGTAACCCGCGTGCTTTGCCCCCAAAGTGACTTGAAATCCTTAAAGCTAAGGACACAACCCGCCGTAAGTGCAATTTGTCCGTACGTATTTTGGGGAAGGCACGTCTGCCACGCGTTTCTGAAAACGTTCAGGCTGTACAGGGCAGGCGCGTCACCAGTACTGGCTCGTACGGGGGGCGAATCCGCAGCCCGATGTCACACAAAGTTTTGCCTGCACGTAAAGTTCTACGGCGTGTCTGCGTGCTCCAAAGTCCGTCTTATTTCCTACGAGTTCGTACGGAGGCAGTACTTACCACTTACGGATCCCAAAAGATTGCCCACGTTTTGCACGTAGACAGTACGTATTTGCACGTACGGTGGGTTGTGCCTACTCTCCAAGCAGAGGTTAGGCTCCGGCTGTTTTTTTTAGTCGTTTTTATCGGGCTTTCTATTTTTAATTTTATCTTGCTGTGTCAAAATCTAAAACTGTGTTTGGCTGGCGTACTTCAAGAAAAATGACAAAATAGAAAGCCCGATAAAAACGACTAAAAAAACAGCCGGAGAGTACATAGTACGTACGTCGGACTTTCGTTGACCAGAGGACTGAGGTCAATGACCCCTGAGCCGTCGTCCATCTTACAGGAGCACGGACCTGTCTTCACACAGTTGGCGGCCAGACAGAGCTGCACAGCCGCGAGAAAAAGGACGGCTACCGGCAAGTAGAAATATTTCTTCCCGTACATATTTTTCTCTGACTTGTCAACAGCGGTGGCTCTGTAACTGCCCTTTGGACTAATCAAATATGTCTCTGAGATAGAGGCTATCACAAAGGTCGATCTGTAGGACTTACGCTGAACAATAATTTACTAGCTAGGCACGGAAAAATCACTACCTTATCCACAACTATCTTATTGGCTGTTTACACTAACGTGACTTTGGCGTATATTCTGTCTCATGTAGGGATGACATCAGAGCTATTATGATTAGGGTCGGATTGAGATTGTAACTATATATATAACGTTATATAACTTATATGGGCTCAAAAAGACTATGGGACTACTTTTAACTCTTACCTTTACCTAGTTTGTTGCTGTTCTGTGTATGTGGCACTGTTGATACATGCTATCAAAATGAGTGCATTGGCAAATTGTTCTTGTCTGTTCAACAGCAAATATCAATAAAACAGCACTCAAAGCTATAAAACCGTAGTTATGTCAGCGAAAATCAATGATGAACTCTAAGGACGTTCAATCATCTTTTAATTTTCAGTGAAAACAGTACAATATAATACTCTTACAGCTTCTGTCAAAGCAAACTCACTGAAAACATACCATTGTATATCAGTCATAGTAAAGTATCACGTTTTCCACAAAATTTGTTGGCGAATGACATATATTTTCACCACAACGATATTCAAAATGCGTCCTCTGTTAAAGACAAAACGACTCTGTGCAAATATGCAGGAAAACTATTTGTTACCATCGAACATATCTTTTAAATAGCCGAACAATATTTAGTAGGGTTCCAATTTCAAAAGAAAGGTTAAGTAAAGCTTATATATCATATATCATGAACTTCTAAGTTTACATTGGCATACTTTGATAAATACAAAGATGCTTTAACTGACAACTGGTTCCTCGCTATAGTAGATTACAAGTTGGATAACTGCTGCTGTCGACAGACCGCCTCCGTCTCTTCGGGCTAGGTTCGTCCCGAGACCGCCTGCGTCGGTGCCGCCTCCGCCTCTGTCTCTCCCGTCCCGTCGGCGTGACAACCGCCTCGGCACCGGCCACCTGTACCTGCTCTACTGCGGCAGGCTGGGCGCTTCCTTCCTTCCTGTTTACTTGCGTGCTGTTGTCATCTGCATCTTGTGCTGATGACATTTCAGGAGGCGTTTTGTTGCCTTGTACGTTCCACCCTTGGCTTTCCGTCTGCACCACAAGAGGACCCTTGGCTTGCTCAGGAGAGGCGGTAGACAAAGGGTAGGCATAAGCGGACTGGTACTCGCTCGTGATGTCTTCCATCCCGGGTTGGTCGTGACGCGAACTGCGCTCATCCACCTCCCCCGGATCTTGTTGCAAGTCGGTGGAATACCTGGCCGTGCTCTCCAGCCATTTCTCTACAGCTTCTACTGAAGCACGAGATCGCTGTTTAGCCGGATCTTTGCCAACCTCTACAGTGGGTACGTTTGCCCCAGCGGTGGTTGAAGGAACTGCAGGTGTCTTTGACCCTGCCGTAGCGGATGCAGAGTCCGGAGTGATCTCAACTGAAGGCTCTTCCGTGCGTTTCTTGGTGGCCTTCTTGCTCCCTCTGCGGCTTCTGCTGTCGTTTGAGACACTGATTTCTTCCACCTCTACTTGAGGAGTCTTAGAAGTAGCTACGGCCACAGGAGCACTCTCTGTCGACGTCTGTTGGGTTGGACTGGTCTCTATTTTGAGGACGAGTACAGGAGGTTGCGAGTTCGAAGCCCGCCTACGAGAGGGGTACGTAAACGTGCTTTCTCCAGAAGATGTCACCACTTTGTACGTTACTGGTTTCCTACTTGGCGTCGCCCGCCTCGCAGTTTTCTTACCCTTGGCTTGAGGGCTTACCGCTTTCTGTCCACGTGGAGACGCACGGGGTAGTTTAGAAGACCGCACCCTGGCAGGAGACTTCACAACCTTTTTTCTCGGTGTTCTTGACTGGCTACGTGAGGCAGAGGTACCGGTGTTCTTAGATGAACGTTTTGCTGGCGTCTTTGCTTTAACGGGTCTCCCAGTTGGTGGTCGTCTGCTCGACACCGGCAACTTTCCCGGCTTTATTGTCGCTTTAGGAGATTTCGCAGTTTTGAGTCGTTTTCCTCCCACCGACTTATTTGCTGTCCTTTTAGAAGATCTTGTCTGAGATTTTGGAGACGTTGCTGGAGTTTTGGTGAACTTTCTTTGGGCGTTTTGGGCAGACCTGATAGGCGTCTTATTCACATTCCTTTGCACATTTACAGTCTTTCTTGGTGTTGTGGATGCAGATGTTCTTTTCTTACCGCCATGTTTAGCAGGTGGCGCTAGCCTCGGAGATTTCCTCTGTTCCGCAGTCGCATTTTTGTTTGTTTGTTTTTGTTTGTCTGCCTTTCTACGCTCCATGTCACCCAGAGAGTTGAGCGAGAGCAACGACGCCTGCGATTGGACCGGACCGAGACGCATGTAACCTTCCGGCTCGCCGATAGGAGTCGCTTCTTCCCCGGGCACTTGAACATGCACTCGTAACGCCTGTATCACGGCTCTGGTGACCCCCTTGATTGTATGCAGCTGATCAAAGTACTGAAATGCCCCTCCAAGTCTGCGTCGCGTGGCCACGATTCGATCACCCACCTCACGACTGACGCCTTGAATCAGCGACAACTGCCTGGCCGTACAGTGGTTCAAATCCAGCAACGGGGTTCTTCTTGCTCCGGCACTTCTCGCGATTCCGCCAGCCAAACTTGCCCCCTTCTCTCGATGTTTCGCTAACCCTTCCGTTGCCCCAGACTCTCTTCTCTTTTCCGTCATCCTACAACACACGTTTCTGTGTAAACCAAGAGATTGTTGTTGTTGTTGTCCCCAAAAGGCTGTATGGTAATGGTTATGTTGTTACCGACGTGAGTCGTAACTGTTGACATACAAAGTGTTCGAACAATCGAACGGAGACGGTACCAGTCATTCGAACGGTGCCGTTCGACGATCGGTAAGAACGCTGCACTACAGAAGATATCTAGGCAAATGGAACGTCCCCCTCTCTGATATTAACGTTACCTCAGTTGACCTTCTCAATGTTATATCGGAGCAGTTTGTTTTTTGTGTCTGTGGAGAAGCTGTGGATGGATCCTTATACGAGGGGTGATCATAAGTTCTCAGCCTCACCCAGAAATAATAAACACAACTCGAAGCATAACGTTAGATGTCAAATATAAAGTCTTACATGAATGTGTACCAAAATTCAAATCATTGTGATCATTACTTTGCAGGCGACACCCAGTAGCGTTAGGTAAGGGAGAAGGGAAAAAAAAACATGGACAATTGACCTGACCTGAGGTGTGCGGGTTAACTTGCGCTGCTGGAAGTCAGACACCCAATTCTTTCTGCGTGAACCAGGAAGAGAATTATTATCAAACATTTTGACAATGTCTTTTATCAATGACAAAGAATTTACAGCATGGGGAACTCGACCCACACATGTCTGATCACAATTCACCCTTGTTTTTCTCGCCACTTACCTTCTGATTTGTAACTAATGCATGGAAAGTAATGACTGCAATTATTTGAAATTTGGATGATATTGATAAAAGTTGTCATACTATAAAGTTGTGCCTCAAAGTTTGAGTTATTTCTGGATGAGGCCGAGTATTTATTAATCACCCCTCGGATATTGATGTGGGTAGCGTTAGGGTCCGGGAAAATGAAGGTCAAGTGCGATAAGTGGGCCATCCTAGGATAAGGACTATCTATTGTAATGCGGCGAGCTATTGTGCTGCAGCGGAATATCCAGTTTTGATATCTCGTGTTGTGGACACGCAGTGGTCGTCATTTTTGTGCATGGTGTACATGGTGTAGGTTTAGGCCCCCTAGCGGCATTTTAAAACTGCAGGCGCCGATTTGTTCTAGACTTTGGAAGTGAATGACTCAAACAAAGGTTGACTGATAATAATGGCACCTGATTCTCTAGGAGAATCTATGACCACCTAAGAAAACACATGTAAAACACAATTGAAAAAGTTGGGACATGTAAAGTTAGTGTTATAACGTTATATTATGTCATATTCCTGTCTTTCTTTTGCAGTGTGTTTTTTTTTTAAACAGGCACTGTGATTTATTCAATTGTAATACATTCAGAACAGGGCTTACTTTTACAGACCACTGATAGAACGTTACAATAAGAGAAATTGCTAGGACAATACATGATATCGTGTATTAATTCTCGTATATCACATCCTCCACCCTAATAGTACAAGTGTAACTAACAAAACATCCGCTCTATTAGTCTATATTAAGGCTGGTACAAAATCGGTTTTTCTTATTGGACCAGTCCAGAAAAAAAATGGACCTGAAAAAATCAGTAGACCGGATGTTGGACCTATTGGAAAATGAACAGATTATATGATCAGGTATTCACACGTTTCGGGGCTTACCCGTCGAGGAAAATAACAAGAGCGAAGTAGAGTTTAGTCAGTAGTCATTTCTACCAAGTTTACAGTCAATAGTACTGAGGCATGCGCAGTTAGCCTTGTAGTATTTCAGAACATCCGTCGGAGTCGAATACTCCACAAAACAGATGTTTTTGTTGCGAAATGGACCATTGTTTTTAGTATCGTCCATTCGTAAGCTCTCACATACTGAATCAGGTCCAGATTCAGGTCCAAACCTGGATCTGTAATTTTCTGTACCGGTACCCACCCCTAGTTTATATACACAGTAATAGAAGTTGTCAAAGCGTCTAGTTAATAAGTAACAAGAGAAAACTTTGACTCCGGATGTGTATGTTCCCCTGTCGTGTTGCACGTTAAACGAACCCCGCCTACCGACAAAGGTCGTGTGCACGCACACCAAGAGTTTAATCCGCCGTCAGAATTTCCGTACGCAGAGCAGCCGGACATCTCCGACACAAGGTAGCGTATTTTTTTTTCTCTCTCTATTTTTGCCTCTGATGAATAGGGTTGGGTAACGGTACAGAAAATTCAGGTCTGATTCAGTATGTGAGAACTTGTGAATGCACGATACTCAAAATGGTCCATTTCGCAACACAGAAAATCTGTTTTGGGGCGTATACGACTGCCATTGGCGTTTTAGAATCCTAGAAGGCTAACTGCCTCCGTACTATCGACTGTAAAACTTGGTAAATGACTATAGACTCCACTCTTCTTCGCTCTTGTTACATTCCTCGACCGGTAAGCCAAAGAAACGATCATATAATCTGTTCATTTTGCAATATGTCCAACGTCCGGTCCACGGAATTTTTTCGGCGGGTCCATTAAGAAAAAACCGTACCGGTACCTACCCCTAGTACAGGTGTGACAGCGATCTCGCCCCCCCGTGATCTCGCCCCCCCGGGGGCGAAATCACTAGCGATCTCGCCCCCCCCGGGGCGAAATCGCTAGCGATCTCGCCCTCCCCGGCTAGTGATCTCGCCCCCCTACCTCGCCCCCCTTTAGCGATTTCGCCCCCCCCCCCAAAAACGGGTTTACATGACATTTTAGAAGTTGATTGGTATAAATCACAAAATGCAGTTTCAGAATGATATAAGTACACGAGTTTGATACATAACTCCATTCATAGTATCAATAGTAACGTAATTACATGGTAATAAGATAGTTGAACTTGTTTCAGACAAGGAGGGTTGGGTCCCTTGTATTCCCATTATTGCATATACCTGAGTCTTGACATAAGATGTATTTCATTGTATTCACCTGTCCTCAAACAACCTATATATCTCCAATATGAAGTCTCTACCATGAAGTGGCCACAAAAGAACTATGTAATGTCTTTATTAATTATGCAAATATTAGGTATTAATTAGAATAACGCACATTTTGGTATATGCGCCTGGCCAAGGGATATCTTCACCTCCAACATGACTGTTTTTTCTAGTATTTAGGAACTGATGCATTTACCCGTGTTTCTTAAGACTGGTATAAGGTACTTAACCAGTGTTTGTGTAGCTAACAGCTATGTCAACTTGCGCGTAGATAGTGTTTATAATGAGAAACTATTATTCACGTGTGTTTTTGTTAGTGCTTTGGAAATGTTTCCAGCACAAGAAAGAAAACACTGTGACAAATTGAAAACATATAGCTGACGTATTCCGTACCATAGACGGTGTTGATTTATACGTTCGCAGTAGCACTGTTTTTATGCCACCTCAGCTGCAAAAATTGTCTTTTTCATTTCAATGTCATGTTTACACCGAACAATATAGTATCGACTTTCGAGGTATGACAGGCATCTTACGGTACGGTAATAAGGTGCCATAAGGTACCAGGTAACACACCATACGCGTTACTCCCCTGGTGCAGTATAGTACCAGGTAGCGCACCTGTAATATGTAGTAACCAGCTGCTCTTGGGGGGGGGGGGCGAAAACGCTAAAGGGGGGCGAAAACGCTAGTGATCTCGCCCCCCGGGGGGGGGGGGGGCGAGATCGCCGGGGGGGCGAGATCGCTGTCACACCGGTACCGTCTGGTCCATGTGGACAGGTGGTCACTACAGACAGGGTTCTGTCTTACAGGTCTTGGTCTGTCTTGACTTACTGGTCTGTCAATCATCATAATCGCTACCAAAGAGTGGTCACATATGATTTACCAGGTGGTCCTTATATATGTAGAGTCCATAAATGAAGAAATGAATATCAAATAGACGTGGTAACTTTTAAAGGTTTGACTGTAGTTGGTCATGTAGTGAAAAATGCACCATATCTATGATGGTAAGCAATCAAATGTGTAATATCAACAATAAGAGAACTAGACTTTTATGTATGACCTCAACGCTGGACTGAACTTTTCCAAGGTTAATATTTAATCAAAGTCGCCGCCTTGCGAATTAGATGTCATCTGCAATTATTTTGACATTACACGTATTGAGAACGTGAGAGAACAAACGTCTACATAGATCTCGACAGACATAGCTTAAATTAAGGCAAGTTAGAGATTGTCCTCGATTTATCTGCCTGGTAGCCTGGGTACCATCCGGAAAGTAGTTCGCTCCGGCGTTCATTATATACAGTAACGTTATATACAGTAGCTTCTAGCTCTGACGTTCATTATACACTGTGCAGTCGCTTCTCAACAGAAGCGAACATAGGGGCAAACTACTATCCGGATGGTACCCAGGCTATCTGCCTGGCCCTTCCTCAAGAATTCCAACCCTCACGCGTTTTCTTGATGATTGATTTTTATCCATGACCCCTCTCTTACCCGACCTAGTTGTGAAAAGTGGGCATTAAGCTACAGCAAGTACAATTTATGGATCACATCCTATGCAGAGTGCAAAAATAATGAGATAGCGCGAAAAAAAACAAGGGTAAGAAAGAAAATACACCATAAACGTTGTAACAAGATTTGTAGTGACAAAACGTGGCATCACAACCAACAAGGCATTCATTCCTGTATTCAAAGATGTGAACTAGTGTAGTAAAAATGATACTAGTGTCACTCGTATGACTTGCCAAGTTGGCAACTACATTAATGGCTTCCATATTGGTGCCACTTTTTCAACTATCCAACAAGTTTCACTTCTGCAATTAAGTCATGGCTACCTCCCTAGTGTCACTTCTACAAGTATGATTATTAGGCTACAACACTACATGTTTGCCTATTTTGGTCTATCTGACAATCCCCGAGCTCGAGGAGGAACAAATTTTTTCTGAAATCAGGCGAAAGTTAATGAGCGCGGTGATGTTATCCATAAAATTTACATGCTGTGGCCTAATGGCTATACTTTAATGTTTTGACTTGACTTGACTTTACTATTTTGGCTGTAGGAACACCAGCTATGCAGGCACCAGGTCCACAGTTTGCTGGACGAAACCAAATCAGTGTGGGGAACACAGACCGAGGCCGTCCGATCAATTCGACTTCCAGTTTGGATGTAAAACTGGATACCTTCAGAAAATGTTTGTCTGAATTTTACATATCCGACCTGAATCACACCAAGCCTCTCGCCTGGAATGAAAACTTTTCTCTTGAACTATCTGATCTATGTTTCGAGCTTAAAGAAGTCTCATTAACACAAGGGGGTGAGGATGAGGGTGAAAAACGACAACCGGTGTCTTCCATCTTTGAGTTGTACAGACGACCGCTGAAGTCACCGCGATTTGTCCTGGTGGAGGGTCCAATAGGGTCTGGGAAGTCCACCTTGCTGTCGACAATTGCAGTGAAGTGGGGACTGGGACAGAGAAATTGGGCAGGAAGGTTCGATTATGTTTTCCTTATACGTCTATGGGAGGTAGAACCGGGAGAATCCATTGAAGACATAATTTTGGACCAGTGCTTGTCGACGGATAATGAGGACATTCACCGAGAGGTCATTGACCACCTGTTACACAAGAGCAAAGCTAGAATCCTGTTCGTTTTCGACGGATACGATAAGCTACATGCAACTGATGCAGGGTGCGAGAATGGGGCTATTACAAATTTGCTTTCGGGAAAGATTTGCAGGAAGACTCATATCTTAGTCTCATCGCTACCCTCTAGCGGAATAAAGGAGTACTTCAATGTGGAGCAACACGTTTTAGTATCTGGTGTCTCCAAAGATAGCGTCGCGACCTGTATCGAGCGATATTTCACTGCATGTTCGCGTCCAGAACTTGCCCTTGAGCTTCAATCAGCCCTCCGAGACGCATACACAATGCCTGAAACCCTTATTAGGTCACCCATGTTCCTCATGTTGCTGTGTTTGGTGTGGGAAGAGTCCCTAGACGCGTACAGAGTTTTGTCCAACAGAATGACGTTGACTGGACTGTACAAGGAGACGCTGACTAGCGGCGTCAGGCGATACTGCAGATGGAAACACATTGACATGCTCGACGAAGACGACTTTCCACAGAGTTTATCCGAACAGCTACAAACACTCGGCAAAGTGGCACTAGAGGGCCTGAAAGCACACAGAAGTCAGTTTTATGTGAGTGCGGTAACATCCGATGGTTGTGACGTCGACTTGTTGTTAAGGCTAGGAATGGTGTCGAGGTCATCCTCTGCCTCAAAACGTCATCCTCGAGAACATCTAAGATTTAACCACAAAACTATGCAGGAGTTCCTGTCGGCCAGGTACATGGTGGTCTCTCATAGCTGTTCACCGACCGAGATACAAGAGTTGATTCCAAGCGTGGACGCTTCGCTTGCATACAGAACATTACTGCAGTTTCTGTGCGGCTTGAACGAGCGGGCTGTCATCGTGGTATTCCAACAGTTGTGCAAACTGTACAATGAAACTCTCCGTGGATCCAGAGAAGACTATAACGACGGTACACTTGTCGGTGAAACAGCAAGAACCTACAGTGACTACATGACCATGTGCCTGTACTCTTTGCGTGAGAGCCAATCTATGTATACAGTTGCTAGGGTGATGTCTCCAGTATTTCATTCGGTCAATCTGAACCTCAGCGCCTCCTGCCGACTTAGTGCGGCACTGAAGTACCTGCTCCAGGTTGCAGGCAATGAAGTCAGGCGGCTGAAGATCTGTTTCCAGAATCCTGGGGACGACGCTGCCGCCAACTACGTGACGTCATTATTGTCGCGCTCGTACCCACGTCTTCAGCTGGATGTCAAGCTGTTCGACTGTCAGGTGGGGGCGGACAGGATGGGCATTTTGGCGGTTAAGCTCAGGAGCGCCCCCTGTCTGCAAACGTTGTACCTGGAGGGCACTAATCTTGATGACGAAGCTGCTGAAGCACTGGCGCATGCGCTGTTTTACGTTCCTCAGCTAAAAGAACTGGAACTATCAAATAATCAAATCGGTGACCCAGGAATGACCGCTCTCTCTAAGGAAATTCACAACGTATCGAACTTGACCTTCTTTGGTATAAATCACAATGACATTGGGGATGTGTCCATCGTTGCCATGGCAACCAAACTAAAGCACCTCCCTGATCTTCGGGAGTTGCGGTTTGGCGGGAATTCTCTCTCAGCGTCAGGAATCAGGACGTTCTTCGCGGTCATTCCTAACATGAGGAACTTGGACACGTTGGACCTATCGTCGTCCAGCAAAGACCCCGCCAGAATGGATGCAAAGACAGTGAGCTCTTTGGTTCAGGCCTTCCCAAGACTCACCGCACTTGTGATACTCAAGTTACAAAGCTTAACGATGAAGAAGGCTCAACTCGAGAAGATCATGAAGGCCGCCGAGGAACACACCAAGCTTCACAAGATCTGGTGCGTACAGTTCATTATGTTCTTGAACTGTAATTTCCAACACAAAAATTGAACTCACCCTAGAGGGATTAAAGAAGCCATCTACATCAGAGCTTTACAACCGTCCCTGAATAGAGACGGTAGGCGCCATAGACTTCCTGCAACCTATGATCCACTGGTCACCGAGTCACGTGTCCTATTTGCATAATGTGACGTCACAACAGCAGTGGTATATCTTATTACCTAGATATCTAACCTTCATCGATGAGATAAACAGACCAGTTGTTTTGTTAGGCTAGACCATGTAGAGGTAAACATGATGTATTTGCTTGTAAGTGTTACCTCGCTAAATTGGTACTTGAATGTAAGTTCGTCTGTGACGGTAGTCAGCATTATGTTACAATTTAAAGACCATATATCCGTGCACAAAATAAAGCGCTTACCAACAAGCTTTCTATCAGTCCTCTGATCCTTCTCAAGTTGAAATGACCCAAAGCCTAAGTCACACATCCGGACCGGAAGTGTGACGTCAGCAAAGAGTCAAAGGTGCTTGGTAGTCGGTATTGGTTGAGGGAAGGTTGGTGGGCTCTGATGTACATGGCCTCTTTTACTCCCCTGGGAAAGTAATCCTGTTCGGAATCAAGTATCTTCCCTTTTTCAACTTAATAAGGATCACGAGGACTGATCGAAAGCTTGTTGGTAAGCGCTTTAGTTTGTGTACGGATATAGGGTCTTAAAATGGTAACATCATCGCTAGATTAGTAACTAGAGTTCGGCGACCTCATACCTCCATGAGTATTTAGAGCTTTTGTTAATTTCATGCAAATGACTTAACATTAACATGATTTATGCATGGTGTTGTTCATCATTGAATAACGTAGTACACATGTCACAAGTAAAATTCCCAATTCAGATCATTAATCATGAAGTTGTTTTGTTGCAATTTTTGCATAGATTATGCAAATAAGTTCCTCATTTGCATATTTGATATCTGCATATGTTCCACCGATTATAATTAACAAGTGTTACATTTATCGAAGTCCAGTTATTGCAAACAATTGAATTATACAATTTCCTCATTAATTATGCAAATGAAGTCCTCATTTGCATAAAATGCATATCATTATGAACATCTTTGCCCAAGCTACCTGCATACCTAAAGTGCAGACAATCCGTTGTTCCTTTTTGCAGTTATCCTCTTTGGAGTGTTTTGACAAAAACGCCCCTGCAGTTCCACAATTAAATGTTAGGGGATTGAAACTTGCCCAACTTTGTCATGACGCTAAAAGCTATCTACCACCTAAATGTCACGACCATATCACGTCCAAGACAAGAGATACATTGAAAAAACTGCTATGATAGAATATTCTCATTAATTATGCAAATGTACTCCTATTTTGCATAATTAGTATCCTATCTTGTGCAACATTGTGTAAGGTACCGACATACCAAAAATCCTGAAAATCCGTTGTTCCCTTCTTGAGTAATCCTCGTCAGAAGTTTTTGACAAAAATGCCCCTGCTATCCCAAAACTAGACGCTAGGGGGCCCAAACTTATGTAATTTTTTCCTGAGCACAAGAGCTATCTAATACTCAAAATCTTGACCATAGCATGTTCAGAACACCGAGATAGCAAAACCGGAAGTTGCGCTGCAGTACCAAGGTCACACACCAGGGGGCCCAAAATTGACCTTGACCTTCGTCTTCCCAACCCCTACCCACATACCAAATATCATTGTAGTCCATCAAGAGGTTCTAAAGTTTTGCTGACCACAAACATCTGGAAACACAAACAGACACACACACAGACACACAGACAGACACACACACAGACAGAGACACCCAAAACTATACCTCTATTTTTTCATGGAGGTAATTATTATACATCCAGTTTTCATTCCATGCTTTTTATATTACCAGGAAATACATATCGCCTGATAGCGTTTTTCCAAAGATTTATAAGGTGTGTGTTCTGTAGGGGATTCCGACATAAAATCGCTGAACGTATCATCATATGGTCATAATGAGAAAAAGGTTCACTAAAGTAAATACGTCCATAAATGTAACTGTTCATAATTGTAAATTGTAAATAGTAATAGTACTGTTTGTCAAGAATTGAAATAAAGATACTGAAATACAGTGGATAACTTAGGTATATATGAAAAGACTAAAAGTTGAATTCGCATATCAATGCATGTAGGATAACGATCAGTATGTATTATATAATTCGTCAGTAAGCAAAGGTAAAAGGGAACTGTTCGTGTTTTATATGATTATATATAGCATGCCTCAACTTTATTGTGAAGCGTAATAAGTTATCTTAATTTTACGTAATGATTCGTACTTATCGGAGTTCTGCAATTTCCATCAAACATAATTTATGGGCGACTAACTTTAATGTTTTGCGTTAGAGATTTGTTTATCGAAATTATGATCCTTCTTGATTTATATAATTTCCATTTTCATCTTAGGATCTCCAAGAACCTGGTTGCAGACGTCTCAAGGATTCGCGTACAGTCGAGAATAACACTAAACTGAGAATCTATAAATACAATGAAAAAAGTTTTATAGGCCAAAAAGAAGTTATTCAAACAACTGGATATGATCTGATACTGTCAGACATTTTAGACAGCATTAACCGTCTTTTGTCAGTGATACGGAGGAAGGCAGGTTGAAGACCAAGTATTATAACTTACTTATAAAACGTCTAACCGAATGCCGGAGGCAATTAGAAAGTAGAAAACGTTTGAAAGAACAGAAATGAAGAATATGCTATACCATGTGCATTTATTTTTCTTTTCATACTTCATGACCAGTTAAAGTTCATAAAGAGATCATCTTCTTCTGGCCAAGCGTTCGTTATTAACACTCTGACATCATTTTATTTCGTTTACAAAGTATATTATCCTTATGTCTTATTCAACATGATCTTGCAGTTTGAAAAATAACATTTATATCAGCACAGAAAATAGCAATAAAATGTCTCAAGCTAGACGTTGATTTTGCCTTAAAAGTACACTGCCAAAGATGCTTTTTCTTGTTTATCTTGTTTGCTTCCTCACAGAAAATATATCTTAGAGGAAAAACATTATTCTGTCTCCAAGAAATGTTAGAAAATGTGCTTTTCCATGGGGCAAGCAAATTTTTGAGACGATTTGAGATTTGTTTTCTTGTACATTGTATTTCCAAAGATGCTTTTTCTTGCTACTCTGTGACACTGGAGGGTAACCTCCAGTAACAGAGTCTTGTAATCACTTTGTGCGTTGAGTGTTCGCACCTATATCTCTATGTTCCGTATGGCGCAATCGCATGTGGATTGGTATGTCGTCTGTACTCGGCTGGGAAATGATGCACGTTATTTTTTTTTCGCCGTAGCTGTTTTTATTATGGATGTAATAATTTCAGTTTTCACCCCTACGCCGTCCGGTATAGTGGTTCAGGTCTTCCTCTAGGTTAGTGAGATCGTCTGGCGCAGCGGCGGGATTTGTGCCTCGTGACCGAGAGGTGGCGAGTTCGAATCCCGCTGCGTGTCACCGATCTTGTGCCCTTGGGAAAGGCACTTTACACGGATTTCCTCACTATACTCAGGTGAAAAATGAGTACCTAGCTTCGGCTAGGGCCGTCCCTCGGATAGGACGTTAAATGGAGGTCCCGTGTATGGGGAGAGTCACACCCCATGCACGTTAAAGAACCCCCACACGTGCGATAGTGCGGTGTGAGATGGAACAAACCCTTCTGTCTGGAGTTGGTGATTCACTTCAAATCACCCGGTTGGAGGCCTGGCGAACCTCCATACCGTATCAGCCAGCGAAAGGGTATATCACCCCGTAAGGGGCGGTGTAACCCCGCCGCGTGTAGACATGTGCGAACATGTGCACATGTGTGTATGGCGGCTTTGAAAAGGTGTTCGTAACACCTGTTTCGCCATACCCTCCAAATGGAGAATCCTAATAAATAAATAAATAAATGATTGCGCCTTTAGCCTTGTACTAATTTGATACCGTCAAGCAGATGTTGCCCTAGTCGGAATATGCCATCTCGTTCGGGCTTTGCGTTTCCAATATTGAGGTTGGTTTGACATAGCATACTGTTAATATTTTGCGCGGTTGATGCATTTTATGGTTAGAACGTGTTTGATTTTTTTTCGCGGTAGCTGTTTTCATTATCGATGTAATAATTTGAGATGTCACCCCTATTTCAATGGTATTGTAGAACAGCTGGCCTATAGACGTTGGGGTGTGGCAATTACTTTTCGCGAAGCAGATGTGGGGTCGTGTGGGCAGCTGTCCAGAGCTGTGACTGACCCACTTTTTTAACAGGTGTGCGTTGTTTTCATTTGGTGTCGTTCGATTGAGACGCTGATTCCGCTGTTAATGCGTACAGGACTGTTTTAAATTTGGCAGTGATAGGTATGTTAGCTTTTAAGTAAGTTTTTGGCCATGGTATGAGCTGATGTGATGTGTTCTGTATGCGATAAAAACACCGAGTCATACCCCACAGAAAACATCACAACCGACATAAATCATAACTAGGTCACAGAGTATGTTACCTACGGTCACTTGTTTATCTTGTTTTGCTTCCTCACAGAACGGCCTGTCATATTCAGAGAAAGGGAAGAAAAAATTCTTGTATTTCTTAAGAATTGAATATGCTTAAAAAATTTCTAGAAAGATTTTGCTTAAATCTCCAGAAAAATATTTGAGGTTTCTCATTTTGCTTGAATTCTATTCTACATTTTCTCCCTGCAAGAATATTCTTCTTCAGATTAGAATATTCCGTGGGGTAAGCAAAACAAGAAAAAATAATAATTTTGGCAGTGTGCCGTCTTAAATGTCACAGCAAGCCCTCTGTTCTTTAAAATAAGACAAAGAGCCACAATTCGTATACCACCACCTTCCTCCATGGCACCCAGCACAGCAAAATCCACTGTTGCCATCAGTGTCCCTGTCCACGGTGCTGAACGCAATCCCAGAAATGGGGTAAATCAGCTGATCACAAAAACCTTGTTCCTTGTGTGTACATTGTGTAAATGTTCTTTTCTTCGGAAATCCTACGGAGTAAAAATTGTATATTAGACCGTACGCAACAAAAATATTAATTCGTGCAACCAGATGGTGATGATGAATGAAAATATTACATACTAACCTCCGTCAACAGGCCAATCAGGCTTATAAAATGCTAAAATGAATAGCAAGATATTTATATACAAAATGAAGCCACATTCTTTAGGGCAACTGGTTGACATTACACTGAAGCGTAGGTGTCGCTGTTCACAGATGCGGTCACAAAAATAGATGATCAACCACATCCTTGTCCAACAAACCAACGCAAAGCAGTGAGGATAATCATGGGAGCTAACTACACAAGCTAGCTATGCTAAAGCCTGCTTAGCTTGGCCTACACCCCCCCCCCCTTCACCAGAGGCGTGAGAACCTGACACTGAAGTTCGCTAAGTCTCTCCTAACATCCAGCCAGTACCACCACCTCCTGCCACCGGACAGACAGAGTATTAGTGGCAGACAGACCCGCTCCTCAAACAACCTGGACTTGGTTCATTGTAGAACAGATATAGAAACAGCGCTGTCCCGTATATGGCACCTTTGGTCAACACATTATTCTTGATGTTACTCTGATTGATGACTCATAGCGGACAGCACCCCACTAGGTCCTGGCAGACTGCACCCTACTATAGTCCTGGAGTAACTCATAGCGGACAGCACCCTACTATAGTCCTGGAGTAACTCATAGCGGACAGCACCCTACTATAGTCCTGGAGTAACTCATAGCGGACAGCACCCCACTATAGACCTGGAGTAAATCATAGCGGACAGCACCCTACTATAGTCCTGGAGTAACTCATAGCGGACAGCACCCTACTATAGTCCTGGAGTAACTCATAGCGGACAGCACCCTACTATAGTCCTGGAGTAACTCATAGCGGACAGCACCCTACTATAGTCCTGGAGTAACTCATAGCGGACAGCACCCCACTATAGACCTGGAGTAACTCATTGCGGATAGCGCCCCATGCACGTTTTTGTAGTGTATGAGCCGCTGAAGAATGTCATTGACGACCGTCAAAAAAGGTCATTACGACAAGTTAAATGGTCAGTCTATATGTAATGCCATAGGCTACGCCAAGGATTTTAACCACAAAATGTTTCCCGGGAAACAGTCAGATGAACAATAGAAAAGTAGATGTGCAGCCTGTCTGCAGAGCTAAGGTCTACGACAGGAAGATGAAGTATCATTTTTTTCCAATTATACGCGCTCCTTCCCCTCCACCACCACCACATCATCATTTATTGGTAAACCTTCAACTGCTAACCCCACCACACCGTAGATAGGAGTTTGGCACATCATTTACTGTGTGCAACATAAATATTATGCTAATGAGGCAATTTCTTGCATCTCTAGTGTGTTTCAGGGATCAGGTGCACCTTTATATATCTATTATATTATTTGTGACCCTTTATTTCTTTGTGCGTGTGTTTTTATACATGCAGACAAGGCACATGTGCACACTATTGTCTTCTGGATTTGTCATCCTAAAAGGAATGATTTAAAAACTGCTAAATGTTATTACTATTTTTACAACCTTTCATACTAGCATACTTTGTAGACATTGTGTCATTAAACATTTTACATGTTTTTATGTTTCAATATAATTCATTATTGCAGAAATTTCACTTGCAATACAACGGAAAAAGCAACAAAAAGTTAAGAACCAAAGTTGTTATTTTTGCACTTGTTTTATCATTGTATAATATGGTATATATCTGATGAGAAATCACATTGTATCATATCATATTACTTGTTGCCATGTTCCCCAAACATGCAAATTATTATATCATGTTCAGATGGGAAGTTTATCAAAATCTGTTTTGTACCTTACCTTGACAAAAATTTGAACTGCATTCTTTACAAAAATCCAAATTTGCTATTTTTACAAACTTCAAAGATGTGAAAAAGATTGTATGTGATGTTTATGATACATGAGTTTTTGACCAAAAATTTCATATAACCTATATCAAAATTGTATTTTGTGATAATATATAATCATGATGCATGAGTCCCTGGCAAAAAACAAACAACTGTTATATCAGGAATACATTGTATAAATTGCATTGTGCAATTCTTTTCAGTTGTATTGTATTGTATTGTATTGTATGGAACAATCATTATATGGCTTCTTCAACAAAAAAACAAACATTTTTTTGCCAAAAATTCATGATTTCAATTATATATATGTATATATATTCTAGTACCAGTACTTTATATGCCAACCTTTCCATACAGTCGTTGTATAAGTCTTTAGAAATTTTTTTGAATACTCATTATGTTCTGTAAGTTCAGTCAGTTGTAAAATACTCCTGACAACTTGGTTTCATAACGAAGGCAATTTTTGCTCCAGCTTGTTTTGCATGCTCACATCAATTTTGTGGTGCCTTATGATGTCATCCATGCAATAAAACCAGTATTGCCTAAATGCCATGTGTTTGAAAAGTGTGGTGTTCAGTATCAATCATTCAATGACAGATATGTTGTGTGTGGATAGTGTTCAGCACCAAGGAGAGGTATGGTTACATGTGTGACAGGTGTGATGTTTAGTTTCAATGACAGATATGTTGTGTGTGGATAGTGTTCAGCACCAAGGAGAGGTATGGTTACATGTGTGACAGGTGTGATGTTTAGTTTCAATGACAGATATGTTGTGTGTGGATAGTGTTCAGCACCAAGGAGAGGTATGGTTACATGTCTGACAGGTGTGATGTTTAGTATCAATGACAGATATGTTTGTGTGTGGATAGTGTTCAGCACCAAGGAGAGGTATGGTTACATGTGTGACAGGTGTGATGTTTAGTTTCAATGACAGATATGTTGTGTGTGGATAGTGTTCAGCACCAAGGAGAGGTATGGTTACATGTGTGACAGGTGTGATGTTTAGTTTCAATGACAGATATGTTGTGTGTGGATAGTGTTCAGCACCAAGGAGAGGTATGGTTACATGTCTGACAGGTGTGGTGATTTGCATCAAAGCTAGATATGTTTAGTATGCTTGTGTTTATGTTTGTGTTTGTATGTTGAAAACTTAAGTGCTTGGAGTCAATGATAGGTATTAGGGGTGGGTACCTGTACAAAACCGCTTTATCTTATTGGACCAGTCCGGAAGAAACGGGTCCAAAAAAAATTCCAGATGGTGCATAGGCCAGTCCCCATCTCCATTCTAATTGCCCTTGGGTCACACAACTTTGTGCATTCACTACACCAGGGAGCTAGTCCACTGGTAGTGGTGTGTGTTCAACTCCTATAGTCTATACCAAATGCTGATTGCTAAGCAGAAAAATTTGCAGCATGTATATTGTATAATTTTTATCATTTTAAAGTCTTTGGTATGACTCGGCTGGGGATTGAATTCATGACTTATCTGTACCAAATCAAGGCTCGAAATACATTTTTCTGCATTGCAGGTAACATTGAAAATTACCTTCACCAGAGAAATTCTACCTGCACCACTATGAGTTTAGGAAGTATGGATCATACTAGAATTGTTCAGGAACCATTGCTATTTTTTTTCTTTTATACTTTATAGGTGGCAACAGTCAATGCAGCTAAGAATGATCATGCACCTACACCATAGGACATTGATGTATGAAACCCAGTACATGGACCAGTGCAGGTCAGGTACAGGTAAACATCAGAAATACCTACACAGCTCCAATTTTACCTGCACTAACCTGCATATGCAGGTGGTATTTTGAGCCCTGCAAGTGAAAGGTGAACACTATTGCACATAATATTTAATGCTCATTTAAGTTCAAGTCAGAAAACAGTATCTGGAGAAATCGTGTCTTTAAACACTTGTTTCTTATGTAGAATGTAGTTTTATGGTTCAGTCATCAAAAACATGGAACTATCTCGGTATTGTCTACTCATTATAAGTTATAGTTCTCTTAGTATTAATGTATGTATCATTTTTATACATAGGGGATATGCAGTAATATCTGTAGAGGTATACCAATCATGTTATCGAGTTTTGCCTCTTACCAGTAGTCCATTTTGTTGATTCAATTATACTGTACATGTACATGCAATGGATGACATCCACGTGCGTATCAATATCCGTCCTTTTCCAACAAAATTTCTCGACCATACTGTACAAATCAAAACGAGCAACATTTGCTGTAAGATGCAATGGTTAAGTGGGAAAAAAAAGATAATTTTGGTAACTTTCAAAGTCAAAGAAGAAGATTGTTTAAGAAGGATGGGAAAGAACAAAAGTTAAAGATCATTAAAGGCTATTTGGTATACCATATGCTGTATATGAAAACCTATTTTCTGGTATACAATTTGTAAGTTAATACATGTTTATTGATTACTATAGCAAAATATGTCATATTCCATAACTGGTGCAGAAACCAAAGTAAGGGAAA
This sequence comes from Branchiostoma floridae x Branchiostoma belcheri, assembly GCA_019207045.1. Classification (NCBI taxonomy): domain Eukaryota; kingdom Metazoa; phylum Chordata; class Leptocardii; order Amphioxiformes; family Branchiostomatidae; genus Branchiostoma; species Branchiostoma floridae x Branchiostoma belcheri. Next base: position 22,037,639 of record CM033034.1, on the reverse strand, counting down.
TCAGACTGGTGACATATACAGATCATTTAAATCTGACTGCTTTTTGTACCTTAGCAATGTTAGGAAACAGCACAGAAATATCCTGTCACGCTTGTAATTAATGTTTCTATTGCACTGTTGTGATTTGTAGTGTACTGTTTTGTGATTTGTTGAATGAAGCCTAAAAAAATTCATTCTGACGGCATTTTGGCTCATTCCTTCTCGTGTGAAAGGAATATAAGGTCCATTTAGAATTCCCACCTGAATGGCCCCAAATGTGGCACGAAGTTTGCAAATACTTCATTCTGGCTGGTTCTGCTTGATTCCTGCTGATTCGGTTCCAGTGTGAAGGCTTTACATACATTGACGCAAACTATTGATGTAAGCTCTGTATCACGTACCACTACTTGATACTGTTTACCATGAATTAAACCATTCAGGCAATGTAGCATAGCGATTAGTTACATGTTACATCGAACCCTTTATCATTGCTTGAACAATATTACTTTTGATGTTCTGTACATATATTACTATTGAACTTGCCTTATATTGCACCCGTACAATTATTGCATAATATAGACTGATTGATTACCACCACACAAGAGATTGTTACCTTCGCCAAGAAGGTTATGTTTTCGGATGTGCTGTGGTGAAGTAGCTATGGACTGTATGTGTGCAGAACTTTAGAAGCTGTTGATAGCTTGTCATGACCTATATTGACAGGTGGGTAGATATAGGTGTAGAGAAGACAAGGCACGATGATTTGCCTCCTATCGGCTTCATACGGTACTGGAGCCGGACCTCTGGTTTTAAGATCTCGTGTTCTGGAAGGGTTATATATGGTCGTAAATAGCACCACGCCGGGTAATACGTGGTGCCCTCTGGCGTCTTATTTGGAACTGCAGTAAACTTTACTCGACCGGTAAGCCCCAAAACGTGAGAATCTCAGAGCATATAATCTGTTTATTTTCTAATAGGTCCGACTTCCAGGCCACCGAATTTTGTAAGGTCCGTTTTTTTCGGACCGGTCCAATAAAATAAACCGGTTTTATACAGGTACCCACCCCTAATACCTATCTATGAACTACCTGGTCTCCGGTTGCATTCGCTACCCAGCCTAGGTCGGCAATCTTCGGGAAATCACCATCGGCACCTGTCGGGATTCGTTGATAAAACTCGTACATCTACTGTGACTATAATGAAAAATTTGCACAAAGTGGGGTATATGATCAAGCATGTGTTTGAAATAAAGAATTACTGAACTGATGTCATCATGTACTTTACTAGATTAATGCAGTCGCCGTTAAGTCTTTAAGATAAGAAAATTCTTTCTGAGACATTTAGACACTGTCAAAACTTATTTCATTCTGGAAATTTTAAACACTCTGAAGGGGAAATGTAGATTTATCATGGCTATCAGACACAAAACTATGACAACAGTTCCATGGCTGCATTCATTTACCAAATGATGTTAACCTTTCCGATTCGCATATCATAAATGTTTTTCATTCTATGTACACGTAAGGCCCTTATGAACTATATTAATACACACTGTAGGTTGTTCCTCTTTTCGCACCCAAACAACATAGGTTGTCCAAGGTATGAAAGTCTGATCTTAACAACGGTAGCTATTACAGCATTCCCTCCTCAGTTATGCAAAATGAGTTCGTAATTTGTATAGCGTAATTTACGTTGCTATGGAGTCATTACACTATTTTCTCATTTGTTATGCACATTAAGTCTTCATTTGCATAATCTATGCCAGTGAATGTAAGTACATACTAGTGCGTTACTTGTTTGAATAACCCTTTCATTGTCCTCAATGATTAAGCAAATCAGATCCTGATTTGAATAATTTACATCTTATTATGACAATTGTCACCAAAGCTACTACTAAAATCATGACGATCTGTTTTTGATATTTCAGTAGAATGGAAACTTTGTGTCCCTTGTGCAGTTATATAAACCACGTGTTTTTAAGTTCAAATTGTTCTTACATACAACTGTCTTAAAGAGACGAGAAGTTATACCAGTATACATTAGTCATTGTAGTACGATACCACATTTTTAAAGCACTGTAATTGTACTCCTGCTTTATCAAAACAGCTTGTAAGAGCATCAACGTACAATTAAGGCCTTTCATTTATTCATTTTTAGTATTATGGCACGACAACTTCTATGAATCTTCTTTCAGAAAGTTCAACATCTCCTTGGGGATATTTTTGTCAACTTTCACCTTGAAATTTCCTGCAACTTCGTGAAAATGATCTTTCAAGCCTTTTTGTTTTTTCTTGCATTTTTGGAAAGACTTTGTCAGTCTTCCCAGTATATCTTTCTGTTCATGGTTCAGTGGTTTCTTGCTTTTCTTGAGGTTGTATTTCATGACATCTTCCAATGTTTCAAACCCAGGACGACCGTCAAGTAAGAAGAACAGGTTCGGTTTCAGCTGAACTTTCTGTTGCTCGCAAGGTTTCTTCAAAGTTGGTCTGCCTTGCTTTGTTCTGATGAGGTAGTCAAGGCTGGAGTAGTCCATGCCTAACAAGGTACAGAAGTGGGGAGTGATATCGAAGGCTTCACTCCATGGTGACTCAGGAATATGTTTTGTCGGCAGATCTTTTCCCTTTTTTCTCTTCCCGTTACTGTGGCTGCAAAAGTCGTTCACCTGTTTGTTTACTTGTCGGAAGAACTCCAACTCCTCAAAGAAGTCCGGACCTTGTTCATCGATCTTACGCCAGAGAGTCTGAAAGCAGTACACAAGAAAAGTCCACGACTCAGAAATCACGTTAAAGCACTCAAGTACTGTTGTACCATTAGAAGCAAATAGAAGCAATTCATTTATACCCCTGTCACATTATCCACGATCTTCGGGCGTATCGATGGAAGATCGGCCATATTTAAGATCGACAGAGCGTTGCGTGTATTTTTCACCTGAAAACCGTCCCCGTCACATATTTAAGCCATACTTTGTACAGTTGTTGTGCAATAAAGTTATTATCATAAGCGAAACTCGGACGATTTCCGCAGAATCGTCGTCTGATCGATTTTCGTCAAATGTGACAGGGGTATTACCACTTGCGCAGAGAATGAACGATGCACGCAACCGTCTCACTGCCAGGCGTTGCATGCAGACCGCGTACTTACACCTTGCGCAACTGTGCGAGTGACGTGCGAACGAAGTACGGCGGGTTGTGCCCTCAGCTTTACCTACAGTCCTTTCAGTGATATCAATATAAGCGTGCGTATTGTATGGCTATTACCTGGTTGAAGTGGTTGTACATGGCGTATTCTACCGGACTCCACTGACGATGGGCCGCTCTCTCTGCCTCTGTGGGCTGGTAGGACTTGTATGGGTACGTCTTGCTGTTTCTGGACTCTGTTATATACAGCATATCTCTGGTCTCCCAGCACATCAGCCTGAAGAAGTATAGAAGGAAAGAGTGAATATCTCCCACAAGAAAGCTACCAAAACACCCACACATTATCGAAAAGGTCTTCTACTGTCTCCGAAAAAGAAGTCAAACCCAATATAGCTATTTTCATTTGTTTAGTTTATTTGAATTTATCACTAGAGTTATTCGTTTACTGTAAACAGTTTACCACAGTTTGTTTGTCACTTTTTGTCACTTGCAATTAGTCCTCGGGCAATAACTTGCAATAAACTTTCTATGTTTCTATGGAATTTAATTATCGATTTGTAATTTTGTAATTTGCTTTGTTTGTTTATTTTGGAGTTTAACAGCATAGCTCACGAATCCTGTTGACCTGTGGCGTGGCGTAGCGCAATGGTATGTTGTTTGGCTCAGAGGTCCTGATACTTCTAATCTCAGACGCTGTCCCCTTGGCAAAAATACCTTATACACAAATTTCCGAAGTTCATACAGTTCAAAAATCAAACCTAGCTTCGGTTAAGGCCGTCCCTGGAATAAGACGCTCATTTTTTTCTCTACTTAAACCTTTACTTAATTACCCTAAAAGTTAAAGTTATAAAATTGCAACTAATGGTAGTATTAAGTGCAGAATTGTGCTTTTTTCACGTAAAATGATACCAGGGAGGATGGATTGAAATGATATCGTCAGAAAAATCTCAGCCTTATATATATCAGGTCAATTGTAAAGAATATCAAATGACAAAGTTGGAAGGCAAAGCATACCGTCGCACAGACAGCAAGGGCAGTGAATCTGGATTAACTTCAACGAGGAAGAATACCCGGAAGTAAGACTTGGGCTCAAAAGCAATATTCACAAAACATTTCAATTCTTTTGCTTTTCAACCATGTTATTATCTAAAATCATTTTACAGTGGAACTAGTATGAAATAAAACCTGTACCGTCGGGATCATTTCCACATGTGCAGTAGCCCAGAAGAATGAACTGTACCTTTGAGCACTCGGTTATACCAGAATACAATAATGAAACCTACCTTTTGAGCATGACCAGAGAATGATCCAGATATTCTAATATAAGAATGAGATTGAAGTCTCGATCCAACTGTTTGATGTATTCACGTCCATATTGCATGTCTCTATCTTTCTCCACTGGGTATCCCATGTCGAAAGCTTGTGCGTTTCTCGTCTTGTCAACAAGTATACCCTGCACTACTCCACTGGTGGGATACTTGGCCGGGTTTCTTAGGAATTCTTTGAGAGGGTTTTTCCTGTTCTTGAATGGCAAGATACGGTCGAGTCTGTAGAAGTTGAAGCTCGACTTCAGGTGACTGAAAGGTTCTCGTAAGATTGCCAGGTAAGCCGTGTTGGCGGGGAATTTGCTCTCCATCCATTCTTTGTTGTACACGGTATGGTGGAATAAAACACTGTACTTCTGTGCAGTAAAGAAGTAGAAGTGTACGTGTTATTACATTCACCAAGAAGGTTGATATGTTTTGGGTTGTCTGTTTGCCTATGTGCCTGTCTACCTGTCTGTTTGTCTATCTGTCTGTCTGTCTACCTGTCTGCAAGTCTGCCTGTCTGTCTGTCTTTCTGCCTGTCTGTCTACCTGTCTGTCTGTCTGACTATCTGCCTAACTGTCTGTATGCCAATCTGCCTTTCTGCATGCCTGTCTGTCTACCTGTCTGTATGTATGTCTGTCGACCTGTCTGTCTGCTTGTCTGCCTGTCGGTCTGTATGCCTACCTGTCTACCTCTCTGTATGCCTGTCTGTCTGTTTTTCTGTCTGTCTGCCTGTCTGTCGACCTGTCTGCCTGTCTAACTGTGTGTTTATTTGTCTGTGGACAGCATAACTCGAGAAGCCGTGGATGGATTCTGGTGGCATTTGGTTCTTTGTTATGAATTGGAAAAAAGGACGAACCTGTTAGATTATGGGAAACCAGCGGCTTTCTATGACACCGCACTAGAACTTCTGGCTTTGATATTTAGTATTCTCGACAAGGTATGGTCACGATTTTTAGTCGGTACATAGTTCTCTTAGTAAGAGTCATACGTCTGGGCCATCTAGCAGATCTTTTAAGAACTGCAGGAGAGCAATTAGGTTGCAGCCTTTAAAATCGCATAGTTCAAGAAGCAACACATGAATTCTCATGATGTTTGGCATGTACGTATCTGTGATGAAAACGAACGAAACGTACATATATGTTAACTGTGGAATTTAGGAGTTCTTTGACAACCACAAGGACATAGTTATCATTATCTCCATGAAAAATGGAAAAATGAAAAAAAATATTGTTTTGGGTGTCTGTGTGTGTTTGTCTGTCTATGTGTGTGTTTGTGTTTCCAGAAATTTTTGGTCAGCATAACTTTAAAACCTCTGGATGGATAGTTATGATTTTGATAAGTTGATAGAGGTTGGAAAGACATTGGTCAGGTCAATGTCGATTTTGGGCCCCCTTGTGTGTGACCTCGGTACTGCAGAAAGCGTTTAGTTTTTGTGTATTTTGGCCTGGGCGTGAATAAGGTCTTGATATTTCTGTAGCAAATAGGTTGTGACGTAAAGATGAAACTGTGTAGGTTTGGGCCACCAAGCGGCTTGCTTGGAACTGCAGAAGCTATATTTGCATTGTTTTCCATTATGGGACTCAAATACATGCAACATTTATAGTTTATGGCAAGTGGAACATAAACAGATTGCCAACGACTGCCAAACTAGCGTGTAGGAGAGTAAGACATGACAGACGAGTGTAGATGAACTTGAGACAGTCATAGCTAACTAAAAAGAGCTCTAATATCTTCTTCTGGTCGTGTCAGAAACAATCAGAGGATACTCTCCAAGCAGATGTAATGGTGGGAAAATTGCAACGGTTTCTCCACCAACATCTGCTTGAAGAGTATCCAGAGCCATGGCCAATAACCACAGGACTACGCATGCGTTAACAAAGGTACACGAGCACTGACATACATAATGAGGGAAGATTTTCTTCTGTTACCTCATCCGGCGTGTGCACGTAGTCATTTACTCTGGGGATGTTGGGCCAGCTTAGAGTTCCCCTCCCTAGGGGGAACATCACTGTCAAGTTCTGCCGGAGAGCATACCTGTCAAATATAAAGGAATATCACATCCTTAGCAACCAAAGGAATCTTTGGAATAAAACAGTTGACATGCACCTGATAATGGCAATTCTTAACAGAGTTAACCAAGCATAGCTATTGATGCATAACTATGATTGATGAAACCAAGTTTCCTCCAACACAGAAACCAGCTTCATTAGTAAATCTGACCAATCACTTCGATCACGTGACTTTCCAAAACGTCACGTGATGTCAGGTGGAAAGTCTGTTACCTCGACCGACGCCTAGGCACTGAGTCCCTGTGCTAGGTGAAATTGTTTCATGTTTATTTTTTTTACAAAATCACAGATGAGCTTGTGCTGAAATAAGCCAACAAATCATAACTTGAAAGTTCATATGTGTTGGTAGAAGTCATTATTGGACTAGTTAAACTGTAATATCCCACACAAAAATTGGACTTACCCACATTTTTGACTGAACAGCACAAGCCTTTGTCAAGGAATGAGCAATCCACTGGTCTCACTGGACAAAAGTTAAAATCTTGGAGATAGAACCATACTTTTTTCGCTAGAGGGATCAAAGAAGCCATCTACATCAGAGCCTTACAACCATCCATGAACAGAGACGGTGGGCGCCATTGACTTCCTGCAACGTATGATGCTATGCTTACTGAGTCATGTGTTCCATCTACAAAACGTGATGTCACGACAGCAGTGGATTGTTCATTCCTTGACAAAGACTGGTGCTGTTCAGTCGAAAATTTGGGTGGGTTCAATTTTTATGTTGGATATTACAGTCTAACTAGTCAAATAAGCCAACAAATTGGTGAATATGTCGTTTACCGTGCTACTATAGGGGTTGTTGTAGAGGATCCGGCCTTGTGAACCTTGATAAACACGAAGTTCGTACGGGCTGAGCACTGTCCCGAGCTGACCTCCTCCTTAGCTGGTGTTCTAGGGAAGGACAGAAGTGACAATGTGAACGAATGAATAAATGCATGGATGAGTGAATGTGCATATGAATGAATGAATAAATAACTGAACGGATGGATGAATGAATGGGCGGAGGGTGAATGAATGAATGAACGAATTAATGAATGAGTGGATGGATGGATGGATGGATGGAAGAATAGATGGATGAATGGATGGATGGATGGATGGATGGATGGATGGATGGATGGATGGATGAATGAACGCACGAATCAATGGATGAATGGATGAATGAATGAATGGGTGGAAGGGCAAAGGAATTAATTAATTGATTATTTGATTCAACAACGATATTTCAGGACTGTGCTATCCTACACATAGAAATTAGATTGGTGGACAATCTATTGTCGAAAGACTTGTCATTATTGAACATCTTTACTGGTAGATAGGTTGATGGCCAAGCAGGTGCACAGAAGACAGGCGATGATCATGATAGACATCCACTGGCAGGACTTTATGACAAACAAGGAAGTTTTGGGGGAGCGAGGCTTCCCAGCATGTTGCTCTGCTGGGTTGCAGTGGCCACTTTGTTGTTTGTTTGTTTGTTCGTTGTTTATTGTCACCGATGGAGGACTCCAGAACGCCCCGAGCTGTGCCAGGCACGCGACCGGTTTGAAGACAGCAGTCAGGGCCTGACAGATTAGCCCTACGTACAAGCAGATCTTATCCTGTCATTTTAAAATCCATTGACTAACAGCGTGCAAACATTAAGCCACAGTAAATAAATTTTATGAATGACATCAGAGCGCTCATTAACTTTCGTCTGATTTCAGAAAAAAAAGAAGATTTTACCTCTTCGGGGACGGTCAGATAGGCACACATGTTGTGTTGTAGCCTAATAATCATACCTGAAGAAGTGACATTAGGGAGGTAGTCATGACTATAGCTGCTGAAGTGAAACTTTTACTACACTTATCAAATAATAAGTTCAATTCTTTAATACAGGAACGAATGCATTGTTATTTGTGATGCCACGTTTTGTCACTTCAAGTCTTGTTACGACGTTTATGGTGTCTATTTGGAAAACTAAGCCTTCTTGTTTTTTTTACTCATCTTGTTTTTTTGCGCTATCTCATTATTTTTACGCACTGTATAGGACGTCATCCATAAAATTTACTTGCTGTGGCCTTAGTGAGGAAATGTTTCCTACCTGGCAACAGGTTTTGTTTTCGTCTTAGAATGTTCGGCAATCCTCGGCTCATGTTCGGAAGAGTACTGCGATTGCTGGTCGATCCACCTTTCCACAGACACGGCATTCTTCCAGTCCACAGATAAAACCAGCACTAATGTAACACACGCACCGAGACACGCTGCCCCAACCACCTTAGCTGTCGTCATGTTTGAGCTTGATTTTTACACCTTATATTGGTAAAAACAAGGTTTGGACAACCGGATACACATATAGAAGAATATAGACTAGTTTGACACTTCTTAGGGCATACCACATGTGCCGATAGGGGTGGCATATAATATCATGTCACTGCATTGCTATTTTTGTACCCTGATTTTAGCATAGGCAAAGATGTTCATCATAGGCCCACATGAATTAAAAAATTCTAGACACTTATAAAATACCGACGAATCATCATTTTGATAATCATCATCAAAATACTACCGTAGCTTTTTCATGGACACCCCGTACTTTAGTGGTATAGCCGGTTGTCTTCAAACCGGTTCAACCGGTTGGTATGATGAATTCAAATGAAAGCCTGAGCGCATGTGAACATTTCACTTACTAAAGCCCACCTCACACGAGAGCAAGAATTAGCCGAAAAGAAAATTATTTCCTATTCCTGGCAATTCGTAGTGTATTCCAGAAATTCTCACTAAATTCCAGCTACTTGTGACCGTTCTTTTGGCTTGCCCGAAAGTTTTTGACATGTTAAAAACTGTCGAGGTGCATTCGAAGTGGAAAAATATCGAACAGCATTCAAAGTGGATTCTAAGTGTATGTTAACCATTTTAAGTAGTATGACCACATTCTACGGCATCGCAACATCATTCGAAACGTTCTTATCTCATTCGATGGAGAACCGACACGGCAAGCCACTTCGAACCCTGCCAAAATGTGGCCAATGAATATCTGGAATGCAGCGAAACTGTCTAGAATACAGTACGAATTCACAGGAATAGAAAGTAATTTTCATTCTGACGGCATTTTGGCTCATTCCTTCTCGTGTGAAAGAAATATAATGTCCATTTGGAATTCCAACCCGAATGGCCCTGAATCTGGCACGCATTTTGCAAATACTTCATTCCGGCTGGTTCTGCTTGATTCCTGCTGATTCGGTTTCAGTGTGAAGGCCCTATAATAGGTACATTTGTATTTGGGTTGAAGGAGAAACTAACCTGTCACAACGATAAGGTGTTGCAAAATTAACGTTGTGTTTCCGGTCAAGGAAATGGGGAAATTAGGGTCGTAGGTAGGGACTCTCTTTTTTTCAGATCTTTTTCTTTCGTTAAATGTCGACCATCGAATAAAGATTAGTAATGCAAAACTGAATGCATCAGGCACTGGTATCATATAATTCTACTTATGCAGATACACACTGTTTTTTGTTCTTGACAGCATTTCCAGAACATGACACCGAAAGCTCCAGTACAGTACGTTCAAAAGCCGCAGTGACGCAATGGCTATTTTAAGTGGAACATCGGCGTCCTTTTGGCGTTCCTAGGTCGGTTACCACCCTTAAAGCTGGCGACTGTGTGCGGCACGTTTGTAAACGTCATTCGCAACCAGTCGCCAACGTGCCGCTGTCCGGTGGCAGTGTCGCAGTGACATATAGCTGCTTATAGTTATACCCCCTTTCCGCTAGGACGGCGGTCTCACCGCGCTCTCTCTGCTACCTAAAATTTGACATAACGCTCAACGAATTCTATAAAAAAGAAGCAAATATTTTTACACTTTGTGTGTTTTTGTCTTCTCGGTCACACTTTTACGTTTTGTATGATAACAGTTATACCCAGTGTGAAAGCGAAGTTTACACATATCCTATTTAGGTCGCAGTGAGAGCGCAGCGCGATTGTTGTCTAGTGGAAAGGGGACCTAAAACCAAGACTTTCCAGGAGAAGTTATGAGATTTGTGTCACCATGTCCCTCAGGGCTCACCTGTATCACATCACAGTGGGACATGTCGACATTGACAACTTTTGAAAGCACGATTTTCTTCAAGATCTGTATCAGTGTACTTCCTGTGGCGCATCATATTCACCCCTCAATGAACAGTTTATAATGAACGCCATAGCGAACTACTTTCCGGATGGTACCCAGGCTACTACGAAATGCCAGGGTACGAAAATAAATTTGATTCTGATGGCATTCCGGCTAATTCTTCCTCTCGTGTGAAGGGGGCTTTAGTAAAATGTTCACATGCGCTCAGGCGTTCATTTCAATCCACCATTCCAACCGGTTGAACCGGTTTGAAGACAACAGGTCTATACCACTTCAGTATTATAAAGGGTGTCGATGAAATAGCTATGATAGTATTTCGATGATGATTATTAAAATCTGATTCCTCCGTATTTTATAGGTGTCTAGAATTTTTTTAATTCATGTGGGCATATAATAAACACCTTTGCCTATGCCGAAATCAGGGTACACCAATAGCAATACAATGATATAACAGTACCACCCCTATCGATGGTACATGTGGCATGTCCTAAGAAGTGTCAAACTTGTCTAGATTCTTCTGTAAAGGTATCCAGTTGTCCAGACCTTGTTTCTACCAATGTTAGGTGTAAAAATCAAGCTCTAACATGACGAAAGCTAACATGGTTGGGGCAGCGTGTCTCGGTGCGTGTGTTACATTAGTGCTGGTTTTATCTGTGGACTGGAAGAATGCCGTGTCCGTGGAAAGGTGGATCGACCAGCAATCGCCGTACTCTTCCGAACATGAGCCGAGGATTGCCGAACATTCTAAGACGAAAACAAAACCTGTTGCCAGGTAGGAAACATTTCCTCACTAAGGCCACAGCAAGTAAATTTTATGGATGACGTCCCATACAGTGCTTAAAAATAATGAGATAGCGCAAAAAAACAAGATGAGTAAAATAAACTAGATGGTTCAATTTTCAAAAGACACCATTAACGTCGTAACAAGATTTGAAGTGACAAAACGTGCCATCACAAGTAAAGCCCCGGTCACAAAGCGCGTACGATTCCTTGCGATTTCTTCCGATGCGCAGGATAAGCGCAGTGTGTCGTAAGTCGGGGGAGAATCGGAAGCAATGGTTTAAGTATATAAAGCCGTGGTCACAAAGCGCGTAGTGCATCGTACGATGAGGTCATAAGAGCGTGCCTGCGTCAATCGCAGTGGATCATAGTAAATCGGGGAGCGTCGTATGGCGAAAAATAGAGCTGAAATGGATTTTGAACATGTTCAAAATTTCGCTATCGTCGTAAGATTTTATTTGCCCCCATAGCAGAGTTCATTACGGCAATTTTTGTCTGCTGATGAGGTTATAGATTTATGATTTTTTAGCATGTTGTGATGGTTTCAGTTTTCCCTGATATTGTCGATATTGACGAAAAGGGGAAATATATCAGTCGCAACTGCCACAGTCGCAACCAGAGAACAGCGCGCCCCGCACAGGTGATGCAGACAATTGTTTGATCGCTACATGCACGTGAGTTTATAATTAGATCAAATCTCAGCTCTCGTCGGTCTTGGGTCAGTTTACCATAATCGTAATAACCATGGGGACAACTCGAACATAAAGGCAGGCTCTATGAGTCGGAAATATATATGATATAATGCTTATCATTTGATTTTTGTATGATGGCATCTTTTTGTTGATCGCATATCATGATCATGACGATCTTGAAAGAGCCTGACACGTAGAGCCGGCAAGCAGGCCGAGATAACCATACCAGTACTCACGCTTGATTTGAACTTTTGCTTGTAATACTCTTGTTGTCATGGTCTTTTTTTAATTTATTTTTACAGTTAAAGATATTATAGGAAGGTATTTAACAGCTATGTCCACATTTTGTTGGTTAAAGAAGCACAAAAGCGGTCAGACGGCTATACAGAAGAGACACAAGTGAAAAATCTTGCGACGCTGGAAAAATTTTGAACACCATCCGATGCGTTGCGATGGCTGATTTTGCTTACGATTTTCTTGCGATGTACTGCGCTCATCGTACGATATGCGGAATAGTCCATCGCAAGGAATCGTACGCGCTTTGTGACCGGGGCTTAACAAGGAATTCATTCCTGCATTAAAGAAGTTAACATGTGTAGTAAAAGTTTCACTTCTGCAACTATGATAATGACTACCTCCCTAGTGTCAATACAAGTATTTATCATTAGGCTACAACACAACGTGTTTGCCTATTTTGGTCTATCTGACCATACCCGAAGAGGAAAAAAATTTTTTTCAATCTGAAATCCGATGAATATTAATTAGCGCGCTGAAGTGATCCATAAAATTTACTTACTATGGCCTAATGTTTGTGCACGCACATTTTTCAATAGATTTTACAATGAAAGGGTAAGATCTGCTTATACGTAGGGCTAATCTGCCAGGCCCTGACTGTTGTCTTCAAACCGGTCGCGTGCCTGGCACAGCTCGGGGCGTTCTGGAGTCCTCCATCGGTGACAATAAACAACAAACAAACAAACAACAAAGTGGCCATTGCAACCCAGGGGAGCAACATCCTGCGAAGGCTCGCTCCCCCCAAAACTTCCTTATTGTCATAAAGTCCTAATCTCCAAGCAGATCTTACTTTAACATAACATAGTATCAAAAGCTGCCAAAAGAATGAAGCCGGCCTAGGGGTGTGTTTCGCTACCGGGCAAATGGACACCTTTTGGATGACTACACTCCTTGGCCAGTTTGGTACTATCTTATGCCATTGCAGGATCTGCATTGAGATTAATAAAGTCCTGCCAGTGATTGTCTATCATCGCCTGTCTTCTGTGTACCTGTTCAGCCATCAACCTAGTAAAGATATTCAGCAATGACAAGTCATTCGACAATAGTCCACCAATATAATTTCTAAATGTCGGATAGCTCAGCCCTGAAATATGGTTGTTCAATCCAGTACTATGTATGATTATCAAGCAACAAAGTTAATTCATTCATTAATTCGCCCCTTTACTCATTAATCAATCAATTGATTAATTAATTAATTCATTCATTTTCATTCGTTCATTCATCCATCCATTCATTCATCCATTCATTCATTCATCCATCCATCCATTCATTCGTTCATCCATCCATCCATCCATTCATTCATTCATCCATTCATTCATTCATCCAATAATTCATCCATCCATTCATTCATTCATCCATTCATTCATTCATCCATCCATCCATTCATTCATTCATTCATTCATTCATTCATTCATTCATTCATTCATTCATTCATTCATTCATTCATTCATTCATTCATTCATCCATTCATTCATCCACCCATTCATTCATTCATTCATTCATCCATTCATTCATCCATCCATTCATACATTCATCCATTCATTCATCCATTCATTCATTCATCCATCCATCCATCCATCCATCCTTCCATCCATCCATCCATCCATCCATCCATCCATCCATCCATCCATCCATCCATCCATCCATCCATCCATCCATCCATCCATCCATCCATCCATCCATTCATTCATTCATTCATCCATTCATTCTTGAATGATGCATGAGGGAATTTTATAAGATTCATTTTTGGGTTAAACTGTTATTAGTAAAAGTGATTTTTGAAATGGTTGATTTTGGAACAATCTATTGTTGTATGGGGAGGGAGATGGCTGAAATATGCTGTATTTGCTCTCAAGCAAATGTCGGCCTTTCAAGTTCATTCATTCATTCATGTGCACATTCACTCATCTATTCATTCGTTCACATTGTCACTTCTGTCCGGCCATAGAACACCAGCTAAGAAGGATGTCAGCTCAGGAGAGCGCCTAGCCCGTACGAACTTCGTGTTTATCAAGGTTCACAAGGCCGGGTCCTCTACAACTACCCCTATAGTAGCACGGTAACGACATGTTTATCAATTTGTTGGCTTATTTCAGCACAAGCTCATTTGTGATTTTGTAGAAAAATATGAAACAATTTCACCCAGCACAGGGACTCAGTGCCTAGGCGTCGGTTTGGGTAGTACCCCTGTCACATTTGACGACGATTCTGCGGCAATCCCCTGAGCCTCGCTTATAATGATAACGTTATTGGACAACAATTGTACAAGGTACAAATTATGGTATATATACATGTGACAGGAACGGTTTTCAGGTGAAAAATACGCGCAACCCTCTGTCGATCTTAAGTAAGGCCGATCTTCCATCGATACGCCCGAAGATCGTGGATAATGTGAAGGGGTATAACAGACTTCCAACCTGACGTTTGACAGACTTCCGAGTGAAGCACGTCACCGGAACGTACTGCGCCTGCGCGAACCCTGGTGTTTTGGGGCTTGGTTTGGTCAACGTTGCATTGAAATCCCGCTTGTTGCACAGTATATGTTAGAGACATGGTTTAATGTAAAACGTACACGGGATTTTACCCTTATATACGCACGTACTTTCTTAGATGCGGCCCTTTAGTAAACCGGGGGTTTAGCAAGGTTTAGCATGTCTATACTTTTCGCGCAGGCGCAGTACGTTCCGGTGACGTGCTTCCGAGTGACGTTTTTGAAAAGTCACGTGATTGGCCAGATTTGCTAATGAAGCTGGTTTCTGTGTTGGAGGAAACTTTGAATGAATCATAGCCATGCATCAATAACTGTGTTTGGTAAACTGTAAAGAATTGTCATTATCAGGCGTACGTCAACAACTTAATTATCTTATTTCAAAGAGAACCGTAACAGACGTTACGTTTTTGGTTGCTCGGGATGTATATTCCTATATGTTTCACAGGTATGCTCTCCGGCAGAACTTGACAGTGATGTTCCCCCTAGGGAGGGGAACTCTAAGCTGGCCCAACATCCCCAGAGTAAATGACTACGTGCACACGCCGGATGAGGTAATACTAATAGAAGAAAATCTTCCATCATTATGTACGAGGGGTGATCAAAAAGTTCTCGGCCTCACCCCGAAATGATAAAAACAACTCAAATTTCGGGGCACAACTTCGTAGTATGAAGTCTTTTATCAATCTTCTCCAAATTTCAAATCATTGCAGTTATTACTTTCCAGTCGACGCTTTTTTGAAAATCAGGTAAGTGGCGAGGAAAACATGGGTGAACTATGACCAGACTTGTTTGGGTCGAATTTTCCGTGCCTTAAATTCTTTGCATACATTGTTAAAATTTATGATGATTTTTTTGAGGATTCCATTTGTATTTCAAGTAGTAAGGCCCCCTTTCCACTTGACGGCGCTCTCACGGCGCTCTCGCTGCGATGGAAAATTGGCCAGAGCGCGGTGAGAGCGCCGCGACGCCGGAAAAAGCTGCTCTAGTGGAATCTCTCCGGCGACCCCAGCGCGCTCTCACCGCGACGAAAAACTCAAATGTCAGCATCTTTTAATGAGCTAGCAAAGATTCGAAAGATTACTCAACGAATTTCAGAGATAAAGAACTAATCTTTTGACGTATAGTGCGTGTATTTTGGTATCTTTGAAGTCATCCTTTTACGTCTTACATAACATTCAAAGTATAAAATCAAGGCTGTGAACAAATCCAATTTTGGTCACTGTACAGTCTCTCAGACTGAAATATACACGTTTCTCTTGCTGTTTTTTCTTTAATCTGTCATGTAGCTTGTTCACCATAAATATCTTTATCATGCCAAGTTATTGGTGTAAATCATACATTACTGAAACACTTCGATTTAATTGAAAATGGGACTTCAATAGTCTAAATGTACAGATGAAGAACAAGAAAACCTAATGTCATCATGTTGAAATTAAAAAAAATAAGTTGAGAAATGATAAACCTTTATTTTTAAACCTTGCTTATTCCATCTCAGTTTGTTTAATTGTTCATCACCGGTACATTTTGGACATTTCTCATGGTTCTGTCTATGTCAAATATATACTTCTTCACAAACCGCAGTTGAGAGCGCAGAGAGAGCGCAGTGAGAGCGCCGTCCTAGCTAAATTGGCATCATAAACCACTGTTGAGACCTATTGCGCTCACCGCGCTCGCTGTGCGCTCTCTTGACGCTCACGGCGCTCACTGCGCGCTCTCTTGGCGCTCTCTCTGCGCTCATAGTTGGATCGCCGTCCACGGCGCTCTCACGGCGACCGTTTTGAGCAGGTTCAAAACAGTCGCGGAGGTGATGGCGACCGTGGCGACCATGGCGCTCTCACCGCGCTCTCTTCGCGCCCTCATGGCGACCTTGGCGATCCCACCGCGCTCTGACCGCGCTCTTCCCAATTTGAGGTCGCAGAGAGAGCGCCGCGAGAGCGCCGTCCTAGTGGAAAGGGGGTATAGAAGTGGGTGTCTGACTTCAAGCAGAGCTGAAGGTGACCCGCACACCTCAGGTCGCAGCTCAATTGTCCATATATTTTTCCTTCTCCCTCACCTAACGTTACCTGGGTGTCGCCTACAAATTGATAATCATAATGATTTGAAATTAGGTACACATTCATGGAAGGCTTCACACTGCTAATGGATGTCATGGAGCCCCTACGACCACTGAGGTTACGGGTCGTGAGTGAGTGTTCACACTCTACATCTATGCTTCGAAATTTGGGTTGTGCACCTTTTTTCTGGGTGAGGCCGAGAAGTTGTTGATCACCCCTCGCATGTCAGTGCTAGTACGTAGGCTTACTCCCCTACACGTTGGTTTGGCAGTCGTTGGCAAACTGTTTATGTTCCACTTGCATTAAACTATAAATGTTACATGTATTTGTGTCTCATAATGAAAAACAATGCGAATATAGATTTTGCAGTTACAAGCAAGCCGCTAGGTGGCCCAAACCTACAGTTTCATCCTTACGTCACAGCCTATTTGCCACACAAATATCAAGACCATATCATGCCCAGACCAAACTACACAAAAACTAAAAGTTCTGCTGCAGTTCCAAGGTCACACACCAGGGCGCCCAAGAATCGAACTTGACCTAACCTTTGCCTTTCCAACCTCTATTTATTTATCAAAAATCATTACAATCCATCCCAGAATTTGTGGAAACACAGATACACACAGACGGACGGACACGCACAGACCCAAAACAATATCTCCATTTTATAGAGATAATGATAACTATTATATCCTTGTGCATGTCAAAGAACTCCTAAGTTGCACAGTTAACATACATGTACATTGCGTACGTTTTCATCACAGTTACCTACAGGCCAAAAATCATGGGGATTCATGTATCCCTTCTTGAACTATCCTATTTTAAAGACTGCAACCTAACTGTAGCCGGCTTTCATAATTCTGAATTCGTAAGAAAGCTGCTAGAGGGCCCAGACTCACGACTCTGACTACAATAGCTATGTACCAACTGAAAATCGTGACCATATCTGGCAAAGAATGCTAAATATCAAAGCCAGAAGTTCCACTGCGGTGTCATAAAAAGCCGCTAGGTTTCCCATAATCCAATAGGTTCGTCCTTTTTCCAATTCATACCAAAGGACCAAATGTCACCAGGATCCATCCAGGGCTTCTCGAGTTATGCTGTCCACAGTCAAACAAACACACAGGCAGACAAACAGGTCGACAGGCAGACATACAGACAGAAAAACAGACAGACAGACAGACAGGTAGACAGACAGGTAGACAGACAGGTCGACAGACAGACAGGCAGACAGACATGCAGACAGACAGACAGACAGGCAGACAGACATGCAGACAGACAGACAGACAGGCAGACAAGAAGACAGGCAGGTCGACAGACAGACAGACAGAAAGACAGGTATACAGACAGACAGACTGGTAGACCGTGAGGTAGATCATAGACGAACAGAAAGACCAGCAGACAGGCAGAAAGACACTTCAAAATATATCAACCTTCTTGGTGCATGTAATAACACGTACATTTCTACTTCTTTACTGCACAGAAGTACAGCGTTTTATTCCACCATACCGTGTACAACAAAGAATGGATGGAGAGCAAATTCCCCGCCAACACGGCTTACCTGGCAATCTTACGACAACCTTTCAGTCACCTGAAGTCGAGCTTCAACTTCTACAGACTCGACCGTATCTTGCCATTCAAGGACAGGAAAAACCCTCTCAAGGAATTCCTGAGAAACCCGGCCAAGTATCCCACCAGTGGAGTAGTGCAGGGTATACTTGTTGACAACACGAAAAACGGACAAGCTTTCGACATGGGATACCCAGTGGAGAAAGATAGAGACATGCAATATGGACGTGAATACATCGAACAGTTGGATCGAGACTTCACTCTCATTCTTATATTAGAATATCTGGATCTTTCTCTGGTCATGCTCAAAAGGTAGGTTTCATTATTGTATTCTGGTGTAACTGGGTGCACAGGGGTACACGAATTCTTCTGTGGGCTACTGCGCTGGTGAAAAGGGACGAAAGGGTCTCGAAGGTCCAGGTTTTAGTTCATAGTTCAACTATAGAATAATATAAGATAGTCAATAACATGGTTGAAAAGCAAGAGTGTTTGTGAATATTGATTTTGGGCACTTTTATCCGGGTATTCTTCCTCGTTGAACTTAATTTCGCTTCAAGGTTCACTGTCCTTGCTGTCTGTGAGACGTTATGCTATGGGTACAACCCGCCGTACGTGCAATTTGTCAGTACGTTTTTGGGGGGAAACGTCCGCCACGCATTTCTGAAAACGTGGGGAATGACTGGCAAGAGCAGGGACGTCAACGCACGGCACACAAAGTTTTGCCTGCACGTAAAGTTCTACGGCGAGTCTGCGTGCTCCGAAATCTGTCAGATTCCCTACGAGTTAGTACAGAGGCGGTACTTACAACTTACGGATCCCCAAAGATTCCCCACGTTTTGAAACGTAGACAGCATGTATTTGCACGTACGGCGGGTTGTCCCCTTAGCTTTATGCTTTGCCTCCCAACTTGGTTGACCTTATAAAGCTGAGATTATTTCTGACAATATCAGTTTAATCCATCGGCCCTAGTTTAATTTTAAGTAAAAACGCAAAGTTTTGCACGTAATACTTTTAGTTGCAATTTTAGAACCTAAACGTTTAGGGTAATTGAGGGGATAGTTAGGGGCTGAGTAAAGAAAAAAAGCGACTTATTCCAGGGACAGCCTTAACCGAAGCTAGGTTTTGATTTTCACCTGTACGAAATTTGGAAATTCGTGTAAGGTATTTTTGCCAAGGGCACAGCGTCTGAGAATACTCGTATCAGGGGACTTGAACGTAGAAACTCTGGACAAATACAATACCTTCTCGCTACGCCACAGGTCAACAGGCTTCGTGAGCTATGCTGTTAAACTCCAAAATAAACAAAGGAAATTACAAAATTACAAAGCGATAATTAAAAAGGAAATTAGAAAATTTATTGCAAGTTCTTGCCCGAGGGCCAATTGCGGAAAAAAACGTCAAAAAGTCACAGACAAACTGTGGTTAACAGCAGTAAACGAATAACTCTAGTGATAAATTCAAATAAACTAAACAAATCAAAATAGCTATATTGGGTTTGACTTCTTTTTCGGAGACAGTAGAAGACGAAGGATCCCACCTTTTCGATAATGTGTGGGTGTTTTGGTAGCTTTCTTGTGGGAGATATTCACTCTTTCCTTCTATACTTCTTCAGACTGATGTGCTGGGAGACCAGAGATATGCTGTATATAACAGAGTCCAGAAACAGCAAGACGTACCCATACAAGTCCTACCAGCCCACAGAGGCAGAGAGAGCGGCCCATCGTCAGTGGAGTCCGGTAGAATACGCCATGTACAACCACTTCAACCAGGTAATAGCCATACAATACGCACGCTTATATTGATATCACTGAAAGGACTGTAGGTAAAGCTAAGGGCACAACCCGTCGTTTTCGTCCGCACGTCACTCGCACAGTTGCGCAAGGTGTAAGTGCACGTAGGTGGTCTGCACGCCACGCCTGGCCGTTCGTTGCGCAAGTGGTAAATGAGTAGCCATGAGATCTCTGTGCGATTGCCACTTGCCGCATGCAGTCCCCACTTACACGTGATGCGTACGTAGGGTGTCCTTGCTCGCTCTACGTGGCACGCGCACCGTCCGTACTGGCTCGTACGGTTCGACATGCACGTAGACATCTACGGCGTGTCTGCGTGCTCCCAAATCCGTTGGATTTCGTAGGATTTCGTACTGAGGCGGTACTTACCACTTAAGGATCCCAAAAGCTTGCCCACGCTTTGTCACGTAGACAGCACGCAGTTGCACGTACGGCGGGCTGTGCCCTTAGCTAATGTTAATGACATTAGGCCATACATGTACTGATTTCGACTATATGGATAATAACAATCTGCCGGACAAAAATTGTCATACTTCATACATTTGCTTACTTTGCGGGTGATTTATACTATTTACAACTAGTATAAAAGACGTATAGTTAGGTTTCGTAGGCATACCCAAGGAATATTTACTTTCAACGTTTCGATGTCTATCAGACACCATCATCAGGGTAGAATGACTGGAAACTACTTCTTGCTACTACTTCTACCAATGTAGTTGGCGCTGCAGCAGCAAGAATGCCGTCCCAAACGTGGCTCAGCTTGTATCCCCCCTCATCTCTGTTCATGACTGGAGCTGATTTTCTGATCCAAACTGCCTCCTTAATCCACCGCGTTCTTCTGTTTTCCTCTCTGTCGATGACTTTAGCCCCTCCCAGTCTATAACACAATTGTTTCTGTTGAAATGGTCGGTATATGGTAGTACAAAAGACGGAAGGTAATTGGCACACGGACGTCATTTGTGTAATCGAACTGGCCAACATGACCTTGGATTGTGTCACTGCTTGCAGGATGAACTTCATGATCGTCCATCAGAGGATTAAAAAGAACCCAACAATTGTATTGCAAATCAAAAGAGTTATGATACCACTAACTATTAAAGGTTTTATTTTCGCCAAGAAGGTTCTATTTTCAATTGTGATGGGATGAAGTGGTTTTGGACGTACATAATGTATGTAGGCATAAGTCAAGAAGCTGTTGATGGATCATCATGGTATCTAGAAGGTCAGAAAGGGATCGTGAAAGCGAAGGTGAAGTTAGGCAATAGGCCTTATATTGGCTTCTAATGTTACTGCAAAATCTTGAGTGCTTTAACCTGATTTCTGAGTGTTTTATTTTCGTTTATTGCTTTCAGACTCTCTGGCGTAAGATCGATGAACAAGGTCCGGACTTCTTTAAGGAGATGGAGTTCTTCCGACAAGTCAACAAACAGGTGAACGACTTTTGCAGCTACAGTAAACCTCAGACAGGAAAAGATCTGCCGACGGAACATATTCCTGAGTCACCATGGAGTGACGCATTCGATATCACTCCCCACTTCTGTACCTTGTTAGGCATGGATTACGGCAGCATTGACTCCCTCATCAGGACAAAGCAAGGCAGACCAATTTTGGAGAAACCTTGCGAGCAACAGAAAGTTAAGCTGAAACCGAACCTGTATTTCGTACTTGACGGTCGTCCCGGGTTTCAAACACTGGAAGATGTCATGAAATACAACCCCAAGGAAAGCAAGAAACCACTGAACCATGAACAGTCGTATATACTGGGAAGACTGACAAAGTCTTTCCAAAAATGCAAGAAAAAACAAAAAGGCATGAAAGATCATTTTCACGAAGTTGCAGGAAATTTCAAGGTGAAAGTTGACAAAAATATCCAGGAGGAGATGTTGAACTTTCTTAAATAAGATTCATAGAAATTGACGTGCCATAATACAAAGAATGAATGAATGAAAGGCCTTAATTGTACGTTGATGTTCTTACAGGAAAATATCTGTAAGTATCTATTTTGATAAAGCAGGAGTACAATTACAGTGCTGTAAGAATGTGAAATCGTGCTACAATGACTAATGTATACTGGTATAACTTCTCGTTTCTTTAAGACAGTTGTGTGTAAGGACAATTTGAACTTAAAAACACGTGGTTTATATAGCTGCACAAGGAATACAAATTTCACTTCTATTGAAATATCTAAAACAGATCGTCGTGATTGTAGTAGTAGCTTTGATGAGGATTGTCATAATAGATATCATAATAAGATGTCAATTATTCAATCAGGATCTTATTTGCTTTATCATTGAGGACAATGATAGAGCTATTCAAACAAGTAACGCACTAGCATGTACTTACATCCACTGGCATAGATTATGCAAATTAAGACTTAATTTGCATTTAAAGAATGAGAAAACGTACGCTATACAAGTTAGGAACTCATTTGATTAATGAGGGAATGCTACAATAGCTACCGTTGTCAAGATGAAACTTTTATGCCCTGAACAATCTTTTTTGTTTGGGTACGAAATTAGGATCAACTAATTATACATCATTCATACTAATGAATAATAATCATTCATAAGGACCTTACGTGTACATTGAATGAAAAACATTTATGATATGCCAATCGGAAAGGTTAATATCATTTGGTGAAAATATGCGCCATTGAACCATTTACATAGTTTTGTATCCCATAGACATGATAAATTTCCTTTTCCCTTTTCAGAGTGTTTACAATTTTCAAATAAATTTTGACAGTGTCTAAATATCTAAGCAAGAATTGTTTATCGTAACGGTGACTACATCTACAAAAAATCCAATAAAGTACATATGATGACATCAGTTCAGTAATTCTTTATTTCAAACACATGCTTGATCATATACGCCACTTTGTGCATATTTTTCATTATGGTCACAGTAGGTGTACGAGTTTTGTCGACGAATCCCGACAGGTGCCGATTGTGATTCCCCGAAGATTGCCGACCTAGGCCGGGTAGCGAGTGCAACCGGAGACCAGGTAGTTCATCATACGGTTGACGTAGAGATGACAGTTGTTGGACAGGAGGTCGTAACTGCCGTAGCGAGTCTTGTAGCCGCGGCTGAAGTCCATGGCCTGCTGCAGGGTACAGGAGGAGGAGCCGGCGGCGCTGCCGGACCAGCTCACCGAGCAGTCAGACGGCTCACGGACACCCTCCCAGGCAACCTGTGGGGGAAGAGTACGGGCACATATTTCGTGTAAGACATCACGAAACCGCCGGCAAGCGCAGCCTGGGATATGTGGGCCTGTCGGGGTCCATCGCCCGACCGCGCCGTCTATGTATTGTACGGGTGATCTAGAATGTCCTATAGTATTGTAGTAGGTCTTGTGTTACGGGGCTAACGGTCGGGCATGGACCCCGACAGGCCCTCGCATCCCTGACTGTCCTTGTCGACGATTTCGTGACATTATAGACGCATATGCGGCTTACACATAGACGGTGCGGTCGGACATGGACCCGGACAGGCCCCGGCATCCCTAGCTGTGCTTGCCGACGATTTTGTGGTGTCTTACACCAAACATCGTACGAGGGGTGTTCAAGAAGTCCCGTTTCTCACCCAAAGGTGCACGACTCAAATTTTGAAGTACTTTAAGCTTTTCATCATTTCCAAAAATTTTAGACCATTCACAGGGAACACCTAGTGTCGTAAGGTCAGAAAAAAGTGGAGAATTAAACTGCATGCGACCTGAGGTCTTGAGGTCTACTCGCTCTGCTGAAAGTTAGATACTTCTTTGTAGTCGAAATACAAAATTCTAGTTGAAATACAGAGAGAATCGAACATTTTTTTTTTTTTTTCTATCTTATTGAAATTGCAACATGGTCATACATAGGGCATCAATTTCATTATTTGTACAATATCTTTTTAGATTTCATGAGGAATACGAAAGAAACAGCTCTGATTTTTCAAAATGATTTCGGTTGGAAAGAAATGACCATAATAAGTTCAAACACTTGGAGTTCACATATAGGACCCACGAATATTTGCTTCATCATACATGTGTAATTTCATAGCCCTCTCTTCTCCATTTATTTTCAGCTTTTCTGCTCGGTTTGTTTTATAGTTAATAATAAACATAGCACACTGAGCTTACCTTGTCTTCAAAATTGTTGGCGCCGACCCCCCACTCGAAGACCACGTTACGGAAGATGATGACCCGGTGCATGGGGAGGAGGGTCGCCACCTCGTCCACGGACCGCCGCAGGCTCAGCGGGGTCGTGCCGTGGTAGAACGGGGCGCTGACAGCTGGAGAGGACGACACGGAAGCGAGACAGTGGGCACAGCTGAGTAGTTATACACTTCACACTCACACACCACATCACTTGGGTGTATCACAATGTTGCCTTGGCTATATTAGGCACACGGAAAGGAACACACATGCACGCGCAAGCATACACACACACGTACACACTCTCTCTCCTAATGCACACATACAGCCACACACACACACACACTTAAACACAAACACACACACACACACACACACACACACACACACACACACACACACACACACACATACACATACACCACAGCACTCGGGTGTTTCGCAATGTTGCCTTATGTATATTAGGTACACGAAAAGAAACACACACATACACACGCAAGCGTACACACACATAAACACATACACACACACATACACTCTCACACACATTACTCAAACACACACACACACACACACACACACACCCTTACTCAAACACACACACACGCGAGCATGCGGGCGTATACACACAGGCACACACACACACACACACACACACACACACACACACACACACACACACACACACACACACACACACACAAATGCGTAGGTGAAAAGTCCTACCGTTGGGGCTGGATTGCGGATGGTTGTAGCAGGTGGTGTCTTCATTAATACCGACAGGGTTGGAGCCCGAAGCGCGGGCCTGAGCGAGCTGCATGTCCAGCGGGACCGCATCCTTCACCGGGACCGCCTGGACAGCCGCCACCAGCGCGAGGGTCAGCAACAGGTACATACTTCAGACAGTGCGAGGGACGTTTGGAAACCGCAACACTAACCGCTCTAAACGAACGTCCTTTTATACACAAATGTTATTGTATGTAATAACTTTATTACACGCAATAAAAGCATAATATTAGGCAGAATTCAGGCTTTAAATCAATTCATGTCATTTATGAAGTACATGTACAAACAAGCCGAGAAATTGCAAAGCCTAATCTTTATCTTGAAAAGTTTTCCATATTTTATCAATTGATGAAAACAGCCCTTCGGGCTATAGTGAATTTGTTACCATTACTGGCCACGCCCTTTTTTGAAGGGGTAGGGAGAAGGACGTTTCGTCTCATGAAAATCATCTGTAAACATATCATCTAGTTTTCAGAAATAATTGACATTCTGTTAAGCTATGTTATCTCGACGTACAGCTGTTCAAACAGAAAGTTTATCTTTCGGACGGATGCAACTCTTGATAACCCAAATGTCATTGTACAAAACGCCATACAGCACATGTTCGCTTCCCAATGATATAAATTCCACAGCAGTACTTGAAGACGAAAATGCAATAACTGTAGGTTTGTCGGTCATATATCAAAACTATGTGGCATTCAACCCTTGTGCGTTAATCTGATAACGCGATAATCATGTGTAGCCTCCGTTGCAGTTCGAACGGGGCTGTTTTTTTTGGGGGGGGGGGGGCGTTGGGTCGCGATTTTCACCGTTGGCTACTATATTTTCTTGTGCCGGGAAAGGGAGCTTACCGTGAAAGGGAGAAGCGGGGCGAAACTCCCTTCCACAGCAAACCCCCTTCCTCGGCAAACTCCCTTTCCCGACACAAGAGAACATATAGCCAACGGTGAAAATCGTGAACCAACACCACCCCCCCCCCCCCAAAAAAAATTGTTGTGCATCGGCTGCGATAGGATGAGGTCATATCAAATGGCTTTTGAATGGGCGAGCAAACTTTTAAGCTTATATTCATATATTTTGAAAATTCTACAATGAACTTTCAATTCTTGCTTGAGTACCCTGCTATAAATTGTAAAGCTTTGAATATGATATTCAAAGGAGGAGTCCTGTGAGTTATGCGGAATGAAGAAGGCTAACCTCAGGCACACTCTGTACACATCTGCCTATACCATCTCTCCATAACAGAGCAGATACACCTGGCGTCACAACAAAGCCCTCGGAGTCCTCGCTGATGTCTTAAAGCCCCCTTTACAAATCAAGAATTTAGCTAGGCCGAGTTGTCATCGAGCTCTAAATTGCGAGGAGGCATGACCCTGATGCCTATGAACAAATGGCAGAGTTTTTTCGTCAGCATCAGGGTCATACCTCCTTCTAATTTAGAGCTCGCTGACAACTCGGCCGAGCTAAATTCTTGATTTGTAAAGGGGGCTTTAGGAAGGAAGGGGGTAGCAGAAAACGAAGGAAATGTAGCAGGAAACGAAGGAAGGGGGTAGCAGGAAACGAAGGAAAGGTAGCAGGAAACGAAGAAGGGGTAGCAGGAAGCGAAGGAAGGGGTAGCAGGAAACGAAGGAAGGGGGTAGTAGAAAACGAAGGAAAGGTAGCAGGAAACGAAGAAGGGGGTAGCAGGTAACAAAGAAAAGAGGTAGCAGGAAACGAAGGGAGGGGGTAGCAGGAAAGGAAGGAAGGGGGTATCAGGAAACGAAGGAAAGGTAGCAGGAAACGAAGAAAGGGGTAGCAGGAAACGAAGGAAGGGGGTAGCAGTAAACGAAGGAAGGGGGTAGCAGGAAACGAAGGCAATGTAGCAGAAAACGAAGGAAGGGGTATCAGGAAACGAAGGAAAGGTAGCAGGAAACGAAGAAGGGGGTAGCAGGGAACGAAAGAAGGGGGTAGCAGGAAACGAAGCAACCGTTCGCCATGCCCCCCCCCCCCCCCACCTGGAGGGCGTATCAGAGTAGGATATGAGACGACCATATATGTCCTAATAAAGCATTCCTTGATGTTTATATAACATGATACACAAAAGAAGCCGAGCACACATGAAATCCCACAACTAGCTTTATTGCGATATGTCCTTGCATGGCTTATTTATCTACATTGTATTCAGGATGCTTTTGAAGAGCTATTAGTTAAGTCAACTCGGTACAAGTTCGGTAACTTGATTTCGGTTGATCTGTTAATAGTTTATCGAAATGCATGATATTGCATATCATTGGAAAACCTATTTACTGCCCAATTACAGTAGCATACCGTTTGTTATGATCGAACATTCATGATTGACCAACATTTCCCATAATCACACGTGATTAGTACCACTGAAAATGTTGTATATTTTCCATTCAAATGAGACTTGGCTTCGTATGCTCACGCTTTTAGGTCAAAATTAAACATGTTCATTGTTCTGTCAGGCACGCTTGTCTGACGCCTGACGTGCATTGTCAGCTTTATATCTATCTGTAAATGTAGGATCATGACAGATTTATTATCATAATTGTGAATGGAAATGAACAGGCTTTTCAATGATTTATAATTCTATACAGTTGATAAAGTAACAATGGAGAAATGATTGATGTTTCTGAACTTTTTGTGCAAGTTCAAGATTACCATAAATAGGCAAACATATCAAGGACTGCTCTGCTATTAGAAAGAATACCGAAACTGCTGACTAGCCTACTCCATTGTAATACTATATCAAAGAATTATGTCAGCCCTTATTGTTATGTTAACTAGATTATTAAGCTTTATCCTATACTTCTATTTTGTACTTTGTGTAATAGTTGTTGCCACACATTGTATCATGTACAATTGTCAATTGTAAAGTTCTTAAAGCTCTTATGTATATTTGTTGCGTTGACTGTTTGTGCACCATTTTACATGTATGGTCTGCAGCTATAGACCCACTGATAATCTTCAAGCAGATGTTAGGAAGAGGATTGTTGCGTATATTATGACTGCCTGTCATAACTCTGGTGTATACCTGTCAAATAAAGTTATGATATTCAACCCGGCCAGCATCTGATTTGAGATCTAGATCAACCTAACACACCAAGGGTGCTGTCAATTAATGAGCTAATGGCATGTTGATTTGATTATAAGAATGACATCTTTAGCGAACCACAAAATTAATGTTTGCGTTCGAAAAAATAAAAACAAAGTTTTGCAAGTAGCACGTGCCTTCATTATGAAATCGAAGTTGCTAAGAAGGTTGAACACACAATGTGTGGCATGATTTACTTTAAAGTCTTCATTTTTGTTCTTTCACATCCTCTTCTTTCATTTCAGAGTTAGA
Organism: Branchiostoma floridae x Branchiostoma belcheri; assembly: GCA_019207045.1. Classification (NCBI taxonomy): domain Eukaryota; kingdom Metazoa; phylum Chordata; class Leptocardii; order Amphioxiformes; family Branchiostomatidae; genus Branchiostoma; species Branchiostoma floridae x Branchiostoma belcheri. Next base: position 22,009,108 of record CM033034.1, on the reverse strand, counting down.
TTTCGAATCAACAAACGGACGAAAATTGATCTATGGGCAGATGTCATCGATATAATAAAATCAACATGAACAAAATAACTAGCCGTGCGTGATGACTAGGATTTATCTATGTGTCAATTTCGTGCGTATCATATTTTCTATTACATACACCAAAAGTACATATAGGATTCCTTGCGAAATTGCAGGTACGTCAATAACTGAAAAAATAACATGTTTACCAGACTGAGTGCAGATTTTTTGTTTTGAGCGATAAAATATTAATGCATTGAGGCCGTGACAAAACATGAGAGCCAAGATCTAACGTTATATTCTTAAACAAATATCCTGTTAACAGCAATACAATCATGGCTAAAAGAGTTTTTAGCTAAATGTATCTAACTTTATATATATATAGAGAGAGTGAAATGAAAAAAAAAGACTAACTTTATCACGACGGTTAATCATTTGAAGTTGAAGTTTAACACGGTACAACCTTTCTCACTTGCTAACTTGTCGTTATCAGCTATGGGTTGATTTTAGAGCGAAATGTTCTGTGATCGCAGTTGACACTAGATAGCGCTGCAGAAACGATCAGGTCAGGAATATGCCCGGATGAGAAAAGGTTTCAAAGGAACTTAATTTTCAGGTTGAGTTGAATAAAGGCTTTGCTAGATGCGTATCACTTCTTATCTCTGTCATCATGTGATGGTCCAGGTGTAGTGTGCCATCTGATGGTACAGGTGTGGTGAGCCATCCACGTGTAGTGATGTCATGGGTCACTGGTCAGCAGTCAGTCGGGCATGGCTGCATCTATAGTATAAAATGTATACAATTTACAGAAAAGTTACAACATGGCTTCAGCGTAGTTACCTCCATTAAATGTTCAATGAGGTTATATATTCACTAGCGTTTGCAGGGTTGCACAAGTTTCCTAAAATTCACTTAAGCACATAGAAAAATTACTTGCCCGAACCAATTTTTCACTTGCTCAAAGTCCAAATGTCACTTATGATATGTGTCTTTACTTCCAGTAATAGAATTCTTATTATGGCCTCTATTTTTCCATGTTGACCATTGCTCGATGCTATAAGCTTGTTTGCCATTCCGAGTACACATGCGGGGGCACATGCGGGGGCAATTGTAAACACTTCTCGTCTCGGCAGTTTTTATTTTCCATAACAATGTCCAGACGTGTTTTGTTAATGTCTCAGTGGCCTTCACCTTTCACACATTATCCACAATTCATGTCTTTGTAAATAAGTACTCGGGATGGTGAGCGAGCTTATAACTATAAGCCTGTTTACACTAGTTACCACGCACGCGCGGGTGAAAGGAACTATGGGTAATAATATGTGAAAGGGGACGACCCCAGAAAATCAACATTCCGCCATTTTGCAGGCGCCATTAGGTTCCGGATATTGTTACACAAATCGAAACAATGGTAGAGAGTAGAGTCGTCAGACTATTTACGTCTGAGGGCCTTCAACTTTGACATATTACCCAGAGTTCCTTTCACCCGCGCGTGCGTGTAACTAGTGTGAAAAGGCACATTACTCACTCCTCTGGCAGATGTACGGCAGCACTTTGTCACACTTGACGATGTTCCACTGCCGCTGCTTCCACAGGAGGACGCAGTCCCTGATCTGGTGAGGGGGAATGCGGCCGGTTCGGAAGCTGTTGAAGGCTCCAAGTCTTGTTCCGTCATTCCACCGCATTCTGTGTTCAGTGTTCAGATCATCCAGACCTATCCAGTAACGCCTGCCGAAAACATGCATGACTGTTGAGGTCATTAGTATCTATCTACCTGTATCTAAATACAAGTATTTATTGCATAGCTCAGTACTAACCGCGTGGCATTACACCAGCTTCATATAATTAGATGCCTTACCCAATAACGAGTCTCATTCTAAGATGATTCAATGTATCAGAAATGTTGATTCACAAATGTTTTTTTTTTACTTTAATTGTTAAATACTATTTCAGAACTGGAGGAATTGTAGCTTGGGATATGAGAGTAAGTTTTGCTGAATTGCGGGTAACCTGTTTTTGAGCTGCAAGATAAATGTCCAAACATGGTCTATCTGCATCATATATAAACGCTACGTCACAGAAGCAGCGTATTGCTCATTCCTTAACAAAGACTTGAATTGGACGGACAAGAATTTGGTTCAATTTTTGTGTTGGAAATTACAGTTCAACTTTAATCCAGAATAACTTAATTCTACCAAAGCAAATGAACTTTCTAGTTGATAAAATAATGCTTTGGATACTTAAGGCAAATGAAAATCTTTAGTTCTTTGCTAAAGAAGTTCATCATTCACGTATGAATACAGTTACTCCAAGTATTCTTCAAGCAATGACTGTTTTTAAAGGTAAGGTACATTATACTAAATACCTCCTCGCGAGAGAACACGAGGCAGGGGGGGGGGGGGATAATCTACGCAAGCCTGGCCTAGTCTCGTGTTCTCTCGCGAGATTGAGACTAGGTCATTCTCCGTGATAAAGACGTACTGCCAGATATAAAAAATTTGGAAGTAGTTACCTTACCTTTAAAAACAGTCATTGCTTAAACAAAAATTGGAGTAACTTTAGTTTTTTGTGACATTACTTCTGTCTGCTGGCCTTGGTAGCCCTCAGGAAGGTTGTAATGAAAGCCTGTGTGCCGGCATCCTTTATCATGGCCAGTGTGCCTCTGTTGGCCATTTTGGATTTACAGAACTGTCTGGCTGATTCGTAGGTCAGTCGGGTTCCCGTCTTGGGAGAGAACCAAAAACAGCTGCTCTCATATGCGCCGAAGTTACCAGGAAGAAGGTCGGGAAGCAACGTAGAGCAGTAGTCGGCTGTAACTGTAACACACAGACAACGACAGGGGACACGTATTGTTGGGTTGCAATACACAGCTGTAAATGGTTATCTACACATCAACTGTCACTGGCTTTTACTAAACGTTAGATGGAGATGGTTGAACAACCAAAATTGGGCTTACGTCGATGAAGGTTAGACATCCAGGTAATAAGATATGACAAAAAGTAGTTACTCAAGCAACTGGATATGGTTTTGGAAGCGGTCAGATGGCATCCACCAGTTTTCGTCAGTGACACTGAAGTGATCTGAAAGAAACAGTTGCTAGAGTAATTGCTTTTTGGCATACAAAATTGGGCTTGTATGTCACCCAATATAAACTGAATATGATCCAGGATGAAAAACTAAACTGTGACTTTAAAAAGACAACAAAGTACACAAAACTTGACATACACTGCAAGTACATGATTTACTAATTTAATTCCATTTCACTACCAGAATGAGAGTTCTGGTCACCCAGTAGTCAATCAACGCTCACAGACTCAGTGTACATGAGCACAAACTCCTCATGAGTTTTAATGAAGGTATCAATATGTTTGTAAGGCGTCTTTCAATTCCTTCCTAGTTTACTGTTTAAGAAGTAAAAAATTAACAAATACTATACATAAATGTTATAAGATAACGCCAATATTTAAACAGAATTTGAGAAAACAAATGTATTAAGTATTTGTACATATATAATTAATGACATGCTAATAATACTAGTACTCACCTGCATTTTCGCAGTTGGTGCCGACGAAACCAGTCGGACATGCGCAGAAGTACCCGTCTGGAGGCCTCTCACTGCAGACGCCACCGTTCAGACATGGGTTACTGTTACAGGCTGGAAAAGCGAAAACAGATTCAGTTAGTTTCTCTTTTGTCATGATGCATTTTTCACAGCTGTTTTTGCTAGACTAGTCGTGTTCAGCTTGAATGGACCGGGTTCCGTACGTTTTTAGTAGGCTACGTCCGCCACGTATTTTTGAAAACGTTCAGGCTGTACAGGGCAGGCGCGTCGTCCGTACTGGCACGTATGGGGGGCGAATCCACAGAACGATGGCACAGAAAGATTTGCCTGCACGTAAAGTTCTGCGGTGTGCCTGCGTGCTCCAAAATCCGTCGGATTCCCTACGAGTTCGTACGGAGGCGGTACTCACCACTTACGGATTCTAAAATATATTGCTCACGTTTTAGCACGTATTTGCACCGGGTTGTTCTCTTAGCTTTAGCTTTACTGACTACATTATAACGTTATATTGCATGTCTGCAATCGTAATAAAGTGAATTAAATTGAATTAAATAAAATCTAATGATTATGTCTGTATTTCAGTTTGTTGGCTTCTAAAACAAGCAAAAGTTTCCCATTTCAGGCATCAATAAGATCTGAGGAGGGCTTGACGCCACCTCAGAAATACGAAGCATAAAGATTGCCGGTGTCTACACACGTACAGTGTGGCTATGATGCAAACAGTAGTATGATCTTGAATTGGAAACGCTACAACGCAACATGCACAAATTTCAACCCTAACAGACAGGATTATTTGCTTTCTGAAGACTTACAAGTAGCCTAATAAATTGTATCCCTTGTAAAGAGGTCTCACCTATACCCTGGGGGACGATCAGTGGTAAAAGGCGTTGGAAAGAGTTTCCGTTGTTGTCCAAGCCTTCAATGGAAAACCGAAATTGCTGAAAACACATTTAAGACAAACGATTTACCAACGTCACAAAGACAGTCAGATCCTACAACTCCCAATATGTTTCTGTGCTGAATCTGCTGACCACGAATATCCGGACACACACACACACACACACACACACACACACACACACACACACACACACAGACACGCACAGACACGCACAAACACACACACACACACGCACACACAGAGACACGCACAGACACACACACACACACACACACACGCACAGACACGCACAGACACGCACAGACACGCACAGACACGCACAGACACGCACAAGCACACACACACAGACACGCACACATACACATACACACAGAGACACACACACACACGCACAGACACGCACACACACACACGCACAAACACATACACACACATACACACACAGACACACAGACACACATGACACGCGCACAGACACACACACACACACAGACACACACACACAGACACATAGAGACACACAGACACGCACACAGACACACACTTACACACACTCACACACTCACACACACATTTTCCTGTAGGCTGCCCATTCTGTGATCACACACGCACGCACACATACACACACACACACACACACACACACACACACACACACACACTTTCCTGTAGACTGTCCATTCTGTGACCACACACACACACACACACACACACACACACACACACACACACATAAGTAAAACCTTCACTTTCTACGGAGGTAAGGAACTTTCAATCATGTTGGACTCTTAAGGTGGTATCTCAACAATATTTGGGGCACCGTTGCGGCACTCGGGGTTCGCTCACCGCGGCACCGTTAACGTTGTGTTTCGAACTTTGGTATGACTTGATATTGCGTAATACGTAAAAAGATAATATTGAAAATTTATCTCTGAAATTTTTTGAGTAAGTTTCGAACCCCGCAGTGCTGCACCGGTGCCCCAAGTGCAGGGAGATACCACCATTACTTGGTTAGGAGTTGTAACGGTAGCGGTGTAGACAGCCTCCCCCATGAAGATGCTCTCCGCAAGGTTGACCGTTGTAAGGGCCGTGCCTGTCACGTCTCGCAGTGTTACCGAGGTCACACTTCCCGCATTCCCCAAACCGGTTCCTCTCACAACCAGCACATAGTCAACTCCTATCATAGCAAAAATACATTAACATATGTGATGCAGGCCTATCCCGAACGCGCTCTACTCCATACGCGATCAAATCAGTGCGTATCTCGTATATTCGAAAACAGGCCTTCCAGAGTGCAGTGATATAAAAACATTTGGCCCCCTATCGAATTTTCTTGATCATGCAGGGGTGTTTTTGCCGGGAAAATCATTCGCACCTGATATCGGTCTCCCGTCAATGGGGATGCCGGCCCTCAGGTCAGTGAACTCAGCAGAGAAGTCCATGACACTTTTCCCTGCTACTTCTACGCTGTAGGCCTGAGCATCGTTCAGCTGCAGTCGCCACAGTCCCGCGGCAGGGCTGCTGACCTTCACCACCTTGTACCCGCCACTGTTCAGGATAACCTCAACAATTGCCGGGTCAGCGACGTTACCTGTGTGGTAAAAAGACTAACAAAGTATCATATACGATCAAAGACAAACCGTAGTAACAAAATGTTTGAAAATGTTGTTCACGCAGTCCTTGAAATTTCCTTTATCCCGTTCTAAGGGAGGTTGGCGTTAATACGTTTACTGGCAAAGGGTAGAAGTCATTCTGGATCGAAGTTGAACTGTAGTTTCTAACACAAAACTTGGACCGAATTGTTTGTCTGTCCAACTCCAGTTTTTGTCAAGGAATGAGCAATGGCCAATGCACTGCTTAAGTGACGTCACCATACGCAGTGGATCATAAGTTGCAGTAAGTCTATGGTGCCGAGGAAGTTTCACAACTGGACATAGTAAGAATGTTGGACACAGAAACAGGCGTTTTTCGGGGGGGGGGGAGGAATAAGAAGCCATCTACATCGAGGCATTAAAACCATCCCCCACACAAAGACGGGGCACCATAGACTTTCTATACCTTATGATCCAATGTTCATGAATCGCTGAGTCACGTGTTCTATCTGCATAGCGTGACGTCACAGAACGAGTGGATTGCTCACTCCTTGTCTGGAGTTGGGCAGACAGTTTTTTTGTACGGGAAATCCTAGTTCCACTTTAATGCAGAAAGTCTGAAACGGCCTTATTACCTGAGGGTGTGTATAGGATACAAGACGGCGACTCCACCGAACTTTCTATGGTGATGACCATCTCCAGCAGAGCCTCGTCCACGGGAAGGTCGTGGTCTCTGGGCCCGGAGCTGGTGACACTGTAGGACAGGACCGTGACGGGAGCACTGTTCACCTCGCGACGGGTCCTGATTTTACTCCCTGTGTTGAGAAGAGAATGCCATGATGATTTCGAATATATGGATGACATCCGTCAGTCTTCTTTGACTTTGGAATTGACTTCGGAATTTTAGTATCATTAAATCATTAAAGAAATAGTATCCTCTTTCAAGTTCATGACATCATCAATAACTTGTATCCGCTGGGTAACCTTTTTTTCAAAACGTTGTATTTAGGTATATCAAGTCGACGGACTGTATTCTCAAAATGCAATATGTATTTTCAAAATATTGCAATTTGAAACTACCGTGGTCCACTTGATACTCCTGAATACTTAGTACTTAAAAACAATGGATATAGGTTACCCCGCGATAAAAGGCTAAGCGTTACGGTGATAACTAAACTCCACCGGGAAAAGAAATTTTTCCTTGCTCGCCATATCTTATCTTTTACTTTGCAAAATACCTAGATGTAGCTGATGTAACACAAAAATCCTTTCTTTAGCAGGAGATACTCTAGTTTCCTTTTTATTGTTGATATAGCGGAGTATGCTGTCGATACCTTGATGTGTTAACCATATTGATACGGTACCAAAACTGTATTTTACCTCCGAAGTAGCTGTTGAAGATGTTGGATGCTGTAAGCGACACCAAGTTTTGAAGCTTAGGTCACATTTCCAAACCGGGACCCGTCCGGGATGTTTTTAGAAACGAAATTGCATTTTAAGAAACGAAAATTTAAATGTATACCTAGAAATATACACAAATCATGCCCACGAATCTTATTTTGACACTTTTGTGTATTTGATGTATTCTATAGCATTCTTTTCGCTCCCAAAGCTGCCCGACCGTGCCCCGGTTTGGAAATGTGACCTAAGCTGACCCGGGGTCAATGTCCTACCGGGCTCTGGGTTCTCCTCCAGAAACCTGGCCACGACCTTCAGAACGGCTTCTCTGGTCAGGTCCTCGTGGGTGTAGTCCTGGGCTGAAGAGGCGCTCAATCTGTTGGGTCGAAATGCCAGTGCAGTCCCGTATATGGTCGATAGGAGCGCCACGCACTGCAGTGCCGCCATGATCGCCTTGACAGATCAAAATACCAATATGGGTTTACACAATGAAATTCTTTTCCTCAGGGATAACGAAGTTACTGTAATTACCTCTATGAAAACATGGAGGTATAGCTTTTGGTGTGTGTGTGTGTGTGTGTGATATGTCTGTATTTCCGGTTATTCTGATATTTTTGGTCAGCACACTTCGGTGAATTGCACGGAATCCATCGTCGTCGACAAATTGACTGAAAATGCGTGTTAAAATCGGCATGCGCGGTACAAATATACCGATAGCTGTCTGTTTAGATGCGCTACACCAACGGCATGTGTGAAATTGTTATTAGGAGGAAAAGAAAGCGATAGTGTGGCGAGTCCTGGGTGTGTCAGCACCATAAACTGATGAAGCCTGGCTAAAATCACGCCCCTAGCGGCCGGCCCTACTATTGCCATTGACCCCAGCCAGCGAGAGATTGTGTAAACACAGGCTAAAAGAGACGCCCGCCCGCTAAAAGCTGTCAAAACGATTTCGCAGACAACTTACTGTGACATACTCAATAAGAATTGTCCTCTATATACTTGCATTTAAGGTCGCGGGGAAATATTCTTACGTTAAGGAGAAAATATTTACAGTGGTTTTAAGTTCTTATCAGCCAGTCGCTTTTGGCGGCACGGCGCTTCCGTGATTATCAACTGTCGACGTCAGTGTTACTATTCTGATCTAAGCATATTTACCCTCTGGATATGTAGTACAGCACAGTGTCCTTCACTACCATAGTGTTAGCAGTCAAACCTGTCCCAACATTAGACTGGACACTGCTCTGGGCTGACCCGTAATCATTGACGTGCATTGTATACGTTCCAACTTTGCATTATTGCACACGCCGGATAATTGCACGAAATACGCTGGCAAGTTGGGTGTGCTTCTACTATAAGTGAATGTAACGTTATAATCCCACCCTGAACAGTAAAGAAGGCCTACGTATGGAACTTTTCAGCACTTGGGATTCATAATTAGCCCCGATAGCCAACAGTAGATATAGAAAGCCTGCTCTTCAACAAAATCTCTTCTGTATCACTGACGAAAGATAACGGACGTTATCTGAAACGTCTGACTGTGACAGCCTCCAAAATCATATCCAGCTGCTTGAGTAATTGCTATTTGGCCTAACATGGCCTTATTGAAGCAGGACGTAGGCAAAAAAAAACTTTCAGAAGTAAAAAACAATAATTTTACATAACTAAAAATTTCCCGGAGTTATGAGATTCCATAGATTGGCACCAGCTTGGGAAAGTCTTTCGCATTTGGCGCAAACAGACGGGCGCAGAGAAATACCCTCTAACTAACAAAATACGTACGTGCGTGCTTCTAAATTTATCTATCCGATGATTTGGAATTAATCTGAAGTGACACAGACAGTCTTTTGACAGTGTGCACCGGAAAGGTGGTAATATGAAAATGAGATAATTGTACTGGTGAAAATACCACACTAATGAATTGGCTATTCTGGCTTCAACTTAGGGCATTTGGGTGGATAGACATATTGTCTAATTGATTTCAATGATTTTTAAGATTATAAAGATAATATAGAGTACATATGCAGATGAATGGGTCGCAATTATTTTGCCACGACTGAAGAACATAGCCTTAAGTGATTTTTGATGAAAGAATGACATATTTTGAAAAATCATGTATCGTCAAGAGGATATCAGTTAAGTGCTAGACCAGTTGTGTATTATCCCCAACTGCTCTTACCTTGCATTTTCACCAGGACAAAAAAAAACAACAACTTACAAACTCTCTAATGATGAGTGACGTTTGGGACGACTTCAAAGCCTCCCTCGGTACGATTATCTTGTCAACTACACCAAAATTAACGTGGCCAATTAAGGATGACATTTTGGAACCTGCACGTATGTTTGGTTCGGCTTGACTGACTGCAGGTGCATCTCACACGCGACGCGTTCGGGAAACGTCAATCACTAGCACTTCGTGGTACGAGGTACGGGTGGGGGGGGGGGGGTGGGAGGTGGTCAATAAGTTCTGGGCCTCTCCAAGAAATAAGGTGTACAGCTCAATTTTCCGGGCGTAATCACAAGTTATGAAGCCTTTTATGAATATGTACAAATGGTTTTGATAATCAATTTGTTTTCTATTTGCTTTTGGACAGACGAGGAAAATGTGACACTGCACTCAAGTTTTTGTAACTTATTCTAAGAAGGTGAAGACCTCCCTCTTTGACCTCCCCGACCGAAGTCAGGTAACCATTTTTTTACACCTGGGTGAAGTGAGAAAGGTCGTGTACAGTGCCTTTCTCAAGGACACAACGTCGGGGCACGGTGGGGATGATCAATTTGTACGCGACACCCAGTTACGTTAAGCCTAGGTTACACATAGCCGAATTTAGCTCCCGACTATGGTTAGGAGTGATTCGGGGGCTAAGTCGGCTGTAGTCGGCTAGCGTTCGGCTTAGTCGGCTGGTCTTAGGCTGCGACAGACGAATGTTTTAAAATGTTGAAAACATTCGGCTCTGAAGGGCAGGTCTGGAATGGGTTGGTTGTTGGTCGGCTTGTGTTCGGCGCGGTTTGCTAGTGTTTGGCTGGTGTTCGATTAAAAACGAAAATGGCCACTTTTTGAAAATCGCTGATTATGTCCATTTCAAGTCGTGAGAGGGTCAGCAATCGGTTGGGAATCAGTCAGGAGTGATTCGGCACTGGTCATTTATTGGTCGGGAGATAGTTAGGACATGTTCGGGACATGTTCGGCGCTAAAAGATAGGCCTAGTCAGACTGCACCAAAACTACTGCCGACCTGAGTCGGCTAAGGGTAGGCTGGTGTTCGGGAGCTAAATTCGGCTATGTGTAACTTAGGCATTAGGTGAAAGAGAAGAGAAAACACTTTATCTGTGGTCTGAAGTGTGGCAGCCCTGCACGGGCCTTAACCTGGCGGTACTCGTTTGGGGAGCGCCCGCAGATCCAGCCCTCGCAAACCCCCAACAATATCCACCAGCGCTCGTGGAAGGTCGTGAGAGAGTATGCGCTACGCTAGGTGTGACATGCCCTGCTGAGAGTCAGATACCACCTTGTTCTGGCAAAGGAATTCTGATATTTTGACAATGACAGAGAACCACACAGCTCTGATTATAGTTCGCCCCTTTTCTCGCCACTTACTTTCAAAAGGTGGTCGACTGGAAAGTAATGACAACAAATAATTTCACAATTGGTAAATATTCAAGTCTGTATCAGATGTGTATTGACATTGTTTCTGCTCGGATTAAGTTTGAGGACGAAAAAGTAGTTTTCTTCTGTGAATTAAATACTTTACCTGGAGCAAAAAATGTCACAGCAATGTACTACTCATATAGGCACATTTTGGACATGGCTTTAGACTAACGGTTCATACATGTATGTCCTGTCGATGTGTATGTGTCGACAGACATTGTCATGTTTACATAAAACGGGACTTTGTGACCGATTTCTTAACCAAAGTTGATACTTGAATAGGAGGTGTCTACATAAGACATCACCTCTTTAGGGAGGGCGCTAAATTCGTGAAGAAAATATGAATGAAAGTTAAACAACAGTCTAAAAACTTGCTCCTTAACGTGCTCGAGAGACCACCTCAAACATGGACACCGCCCCTTCCAAAACTTGTGCGCAGCCCTACCCAGGTTTGAGCCAGGGTCTCCGATTCAAGCAAGTTACCAAATAATTGAAACCAGGGGCTCAACAAACCATTGCTCAGTTTTTACCCATACGTAAGATGCACGCTGTACGGCGTCATTATACCCCCCTCACATTAGGCGAAAATCGATCGGACGACGAGTCTGCAAGCTCTAAATTACGAGGAGGCATGACCCTGACGGGAAGGGGGGAAACTCAGCCATTTCTTCGTCGGCAGCAGGGTCATGCCTCCTCGTAATTTAAAACTCGCAGACTCGTCGTCCGATCGATTTTCGCCTAATGTGAGGGGGCATTACCACGTTGTTACCGAACATGAAAACGCCATCGCGGTAAATCGTACAATGTATGTGACCGGGCCTTTATACCACTGTCACCATGCGCGAAAATCGATCGGATGGTGTTTTCTCGATCAGTGCCCGACTTTTAGTGATCGTCGGCGATTCTTAGGAGACGCCTAATGTTCGCTGTATACCAGAACTTGTTCTTAATATCAGAGACTAGTCGTCGGTGATCTTTCAGATCGCAAAGCTTTGAGGTGTCGGGCGAGTAGAGACAAACTTATTGATCATCGGTCGCAAATAGGGTGACATGCGTCCGTTGGTCGGACGATTTTCGCCCGACTCCCGTTTGTTTGCAAATGTAAATGTAGACTTTCTTTTAACTAGCGAGTAATTCTGACATTGTGGGTCCTGTGATAGCATGAAGGCTGGATTTATCACACAATTCCTTTCCTGTAATCATTTCTATTCTGTCCGTGTAGTACATTGAATGGTCCCTACAACTAAGCCATCAAAATTGCTTGAACTCTCGCCTTTTTATGAGAAACGTTCTGTCTTACCTCGTCCGCGTGCAAGAGGTGGCGCCATGTTACAGGAGGCTAATTATAATCAATGTTTTCTTAGGCGATCGCCCGAGCCTTGCTCAATGTGACAAGGGACAGTTTTCAGGCAAAAAATACGCGCGACCCTATGTCAACCTTAAAATCGGCCGACCTTCTACAAATCTCGAAGTACGCCCGAACTTCGTCGACAATGTGTCAGGGGTATAATACAAGTAAACACACAACATAAGTGGTATATATGTAACATACTCAGTAAGTTGGAAAAACGACGGGATCGCTAAATTGGTATCACTTGATAAATTGCCAACATGGTCTTACGATGAACTCGAGAGTAGACGTTATGACGTTAGTAGACGTTATGACGTTAATTCACTTTTATCCATGGGGTAACATATATCTGTTATTTTCATTTTAGAAAAAAAATAGGTATTTAGAAATGTCAAATGGGCGGACGATAGTTTCAAATCTTAATATTTTCACTAGTATGCAAAATATGTTTTTGAAAATTGCGGTTTGAAGCCGCCTTTCGCCGACATTACTAAATACTCTGTCTTTGAAAACAACGGATATAGATCACCCCGCGGATAAAGATCAACCAGCGTTCTATGTATTTCGAATCTTCAACAATATCACAGTAAAAAAGAGTTGTCAAGAAATCAAACCAAACCGCGAGGAGCGACAGTAAAATTATACATATTTCAACATACCATGATAGTATTTGCACGGCCACAATTCTTCAAACTGCTCTGGATCTCTTTCAAAGTGATTCAAAATTGTTCGGAAGATCCAAATGAGGCACAGTGAGTGCAGGCAGTCTCTGGTGTCCACCTAGAAAGACAGACGCCCGCGGAGCTTGTGTGTGCTGCGGTTTGCACTTCCCCCGGCTGCCACGTCGAAATCTTCCGTCTCAATAAATACGCTTTGCTTAATTGTTTAAGGTGCACTCTCACCACACTTGCGTCAAGCTTGTGTCATTGCAGGGTTCGTTCACTGCGTCACTGTTTTGTTATTTTCTCCGACTTTTTAAATAATTTAGATACGTAAAAGTAGGACTTAGAAGACGGAAAAATACACAAATAGTGAGAAAATGTTTTCTTTGTCTCTGAAATTCGTTGAGTATCCTTCGAACCCCGCAGTGACACAAGTGTGACGCAAGTGCAGTGAGAGTGCACCTTTACGTTTACACACCAATTATTCTGACTGGCTGCTATTTCAGCTTTTTGAGATATAATCTAAATCAGGGTGACCAACCAAAGTTCATTTAAGGTCCCATCTAACATGATATTCAAAACGGTTGCTAATTAAATTATATCTCAGATACATCATAGATAATTGGAACACCTGGATCGAGGATCTCCTCTGAAAATGACAGATTTATCGTCGACCTCTGCCATGGACCATCACTCAAGCTGCATAATGACAGAGCAGCCGACAACCTGAGGTTAAAGGTGGCGTGTCGACAGGGGTTCAGTTGACTGTGTGATTCTCATTCAGTCTTGTCCTTAAGAAGTCAAAACGTGACGTCTGAATTCATATATCTCTGCCTTATAGTGAGAAAGATGCCGTCTTTTGCATGATGAGCCATGTTTTTCTTGTGTTCCTCTATTTTAGGTAACTAGTCGACTCCTGATATTCGAGTTAAAAATAGTCCACGTTTTACTTTGATTGATAGGATTTGGCTCTATCTACGTTTGATCTGAGTGCCTAGCCTGAAGGTTTGATTCTTCCGCTTGACTAAGTAACGTGAAGCAGTAGATTTGAGTCCGTGGGACGCAAACCTACGTGAAGTAATCATAGTGTTTGTCTTGTGCGCTAAGGTGCTTGGTGCTTTTAAACTACCCAGCAATGACAATTTATGTCTAGGCACTTGTTTATTATAAAACTAGGCAGCAATCAAGGCTATGGTCTATCTTCTGCTTGAAGAGTATATATAGTGAGCTCTAGGCGACAAACGGTTGTTATGACGGCTGGATCACACTATCTTCTAGATAGGGGTGTCGTTCTATTTTACGGTGCTTATTTTTTTATAATTGAGATATTGCGCTATATATTACGCCAAGCACATTGGCAATATTTTACGCCAAGCACCTCTCAATTCTGAAGGTGCTTGGCGACGCTGCTCCGTCTCAGGCCTTGGACTGTCAGAAACCTGCGGCGTGACCTCAGCCGTCGGGGGACCTCCTGAAGAGAGGGTGACTGGGGTCGTCCAACTGCTTGTTCCGCTCCAATCTCGCTTGGGTTTCTCGACGTGCACCAGGTGGGCAGACGCCAGAGACACCCTGAAAGCTACTCCCTTGCCAGTGCTGTACAAGGGAGTAGCTTTCAGGGTGTCTGCGGTGACCAGTGCGCCAGACTCTGTTTATTTGTAGGTGAACTGTACTGAGATATCCCATCGGATGTGAACCTCATTTTCGGAGGTAATAACAAATAAACATGCATAGCTACGGATGTGTCGCTACTGAGCTACATCTACATTGTCCTACATACGCCAAGCACTATTATAAGATGCTACTTGGTTGGTTTGCAGTCTTGTCGCAGCGTGGCCGGTGGTGTTTTCCTTACGCGCAACGATTTTTTACTGATCGCCTTGTAAAATTGATAAGTTTCAGTACTAGTAGTTTGTAGTATGGTGGCTATGGTAATGTAAATATTTAAGCAAAGGATAAAAGATTGTTGACTGGTAGAGTTTTGGGCTCGCAACCTAGAGGTCCCTAATTCGATACCTGGTGTGCAAATGGGTACCTGACTTCGGTCGGGGAGGTAAAGTACTACCTTTACCTTCTTTCTGTATTCTCTATGTGGCACTATTAAGATAAATTACTAAAAGCTTGACTGCAGTGCCACATTGTCTGTCCGAAACAAAATATAAGTGCTTTCGAAAAAAACTGGCCTTTCGCTTAGGTTGTGTTGGTAAAATTATACTGGATTGTGGTATGTTAAAAAGAATTTTTCATTTATTTTCGATTGGCAAAATTATTCCGACTTTGAGTCATGACGTCAGTGGTTCTGTATACAAGTATGAGGCACACTCACTCAGTTGAGCTCTCTTGGAACCTTCGCATTCGAAATCATAAGTTAGATACAATTTAGTGTAGTTTATTTAAAGAGGAGTACTTTTTTTAAGGAAGTTTCTTCTACAAAACTCCCTTGAAATTCGAGTAGTAAGAAATTTTCCACATACAACCGCCTCCCATACCACGTTAGATTTCGAAACAGTTCTGGATTTCATAGTGGTAATTCTCCACATCGTTAAGACATAAAAATAGCCACACCCCATCCCATAATGCACTACTCTCTTGAGACAAAATGGCGGCGCCCATGGACACCAACAAAAACGATTTTATTATCGCAAACCTGTGATAAATGACAACTTTTCCTCTACTTATCGCTCATCACATCGCTTTCACGATTGGCTACCCCCACGCCGAGAATCAGTCAGCGGCAGGAAGACGCGTAACAGCTCCCAGTTGGACACTATAAGAATAAGGACTGAACGGTACAGACAAAGCCCAATACCTTACATGGTATCACTGCTTAACAAGAAGTCATTACCACCCTATAACCTCCTTGGTTACCTCTAGTCTTTACTGAATAGGCTGTAGAGTCCGTTTTTAAATGTCTCGTTTATTGTAAAACCAAATGAAACTTGTTCAGTTGGATTTTAAATCAAGTAATATTTTATGCTCTCAACGATTGGTGTAAATATGCTACTGTACTGTAAAAGAATGATTATGCTAAACAAAGTTTAATATAGACAATATCTTAAGAAGCATAGTTGATTTTAAGTAACAGCAAGTAGATAAAAGATATAATGTTGTAATGTAGTAAGGCTGTCAATGACAGTCAACCTGATTGTATTTTGCGGCAATTCAGTGTATGTGTTTGCGTGCACTGCGAAACTGTAAAACTTTGTGTGTGAAATAATAAACCAAATCATCATCATGCTAGGCGCGGGCGGACTCCCTCCGGTCATTGACCTTCCAGAAATTTCCGTGAGGGCGCATGGCGCAATAGGTGAGACCCGCGAGACCCCACCGGCTATTTCTAGCATTAGCTCTATGTTTCTAGCTAAAACGATCGGAGATATTTAGAAAAAAAAAACTTGGGCAGATTATGAGATAACGACTTCTTTCAACTACTGGCATTTTAATGTTGATATGAACCGAATGAATGCTCTGAACGTACCCCCATTTTTAGGTTTCTAGACCCCGTAACCGGTTTTAGCTGGTATCAAATACCCCTACAGTGCCTAAGAGGAAAGACTTCGAAAGGTGATACATTGGACAAGTTAGAGGTAGTTTGCAAACGATCCATTTTGGAAAAAAATATCAAAGCGGGTTGGTCCCGTTTGGGAGCGTTTACAATTCAAAAATTGAATCATTTCGAGGCATTATGAACCTATTCGATGATTGGATCGATGATATTTTTTAGCGTAAACGGGGCCTAACTTCTCAGTCCATACATTGGCCTCTTGTTCCTCTTATTACAGTATACCCTGCAGCGCAGTCCTTACATAAGGTTTAAAGTACCTTGTAATGAACTTTGGAGGCCTCCTCACTTTAACAGACCAACTCATTATAACCGTTTCATCTGTGACCTTCATCTTAGTATTCGCTTCATGCCTCATGGAGTGTTTTGAACTTACATTCTGATGATAGCGCGAGCCGGAACATTAGATAAAGACAAAAACCTTTTTTTGGAAACACTTCTTGGAACAAAGGTTTTCTCAGAGTGTGTTTTGCTTCGTGATCAAGAGCTATAGTTACATATGGATAAAGGTACCGTACCGAAAATAGAGATAATCCAACAGATTTTGATTTTATAATATCATGATTTATTTTTCTCACATCGAAAGGTAGACGTTTTAATTGTTTTACTGAGTTTTCGGCACATATTAAACATCTGTGGATTCCTGACGCAACGCATGGGGAAATTAACAAACTGTGTAAAATCAGCATATAAAAGATACGAAAAAGCATTTTGATAGTTTCGAGGGTGCCTGAAAGTCCTTGATAAACGATCGATACAAACATCCGTGTTTTGATGGTTCTTCGACATATTATTTGATTATTGATTTTCCTTTTGACTATAGCTTCAATCACAAAAGTGTCCACTTTCAATACACAACTCAATGGCACTTAGCGGTCACGGGATAAATGTGAACATAGGTATAAAAGACAGGCTTTGCTATTCGGTGTACAGAAAGGTTCGCTACTGGTTTGTGAAGAAGTACGCGGAATCAGGATCTCACGATGAAGGAAGGGTACGTGGTCGGGGAGGAGTCCCGGAACAGTGGCGGGTGTTCCCCGCTGCTGAAGGGCATCATCATCGGCGGTCTCACCGCCAGTGTCGTGGTCGGCTTGGCCTTCTTCCTCGTCACTCTCACCAAGGCTGAGTACAGCACCGAGAAGGATGTGTCCTGCATCCGGGACGAGATGAAGGAGATGTGCTGCCGCATCTCGGCTCTGGAGAAGATCGCCAAGGACTGGGAGTGCGAGTGTGAGGTACTCTCTAAAGCTAAGGGCACAACCCGCCGTACGTGCGATTTGTCCGTACGTTTTTTTTTGGGAAGGCCACGTCCGCCACGTATTTCTGAAAACGTTCAGGCTGTACAGGGCAGGCGCGTCGCCCGTAATGACTCGTACGGAGGGCCAATCCGCAGCCCGATGGCACACAAAGTTTTGCCTGCACGTTAAGTTCTAAGGCGTGTCTGCGTCTGCCTGCTCCAAAATCTGTCGGATTCCCTACGAGTTCGTACGGAGGCGGTACTTACCACTTACGGATCCCAAAAGATTACCCAAGTTTTGGCATGTAGACAGCACGTATTTACACATACGGCGGGTTGTGCCCTTTAAGCTTAAGTCATCCGATATCTGATGTAAAGTAGGACAGCTTTGAAAGAAAAAATCATGGACGTTGTAAAGTTTGAGTCTATTTTGCTACTTTATCTCAATTCAATAATTCACTCCTTCATTCATTACCTTAGAAAGAATGCTATGTTTTGGGATGCGTTTGTATGTTTGCGGGTGGATACCGTAACTCGGGAAGGCCTAGGTGGATTTTATCGATACCTGGTATGTGTGTAAGTCTTGATAAGAGCTTAAATGTTTAGCCGTCATCGCTCGTTGCAGGGTAGATATAACGGCAAGGAAAAAAAAATCATCATTTTTGTTGAACCATTTTGTGAACCTTGTTCTCATAATGACCGTGTCACTTTAACAAACAAGATGAATAACATTAACAGAAACATGTGTGGGGTCGTGTGGCGTTAACGGTAGCCCTCAGCTCAGAACAGAACCAAGTGGCCCCGGGTTCCAATCCTGTCATGTCAACGACCCAAGGCACTGGGGAAAGATACAAAATGTACTTTTCACTCAGGTGATAATATATCTCCGGTCAGGAACGTCCCTCCGATAGGGCGTTAAGGCTTAGCTCACATTTCCAAACCGGGGCCCGACCGGGCAGCTTTTGGAAGCGAAAAGAATGATATAAAAGACATCAAAATACACAAAATGTCAAACAAAGAATTGTGGGCATGATTTGTGCATATTTCTAGGTATACATTTTAATTTTTCGTTTCTTAAAACATCCCGGCAGGTCCCCGGTTTGGTAATGTGATCTAAGCCTATGGAGGTCCCACGTGTTTGAGGAGAGCCACAGCTCGAGCACATTAAAAAAACGCCATCATTGTGAGTGGTTCTAAACCTACAGTCCTACAGCGGCATCTTTGGGTTGATCTAAGTTAAAAAGAACAATAAACAGACAATGGCCGATACTGACTGCCAAGCACCTTTGACCCTTTGCTGACGTCACACTTCGGTTCCGGATGCGTGACTTAGGTTTTGGGTCATTTCAACTTGAGAAGGATCATAGGACTGATCGAAAGCTTGTTGGTAAGCGCTTAATTTTGTGCATAAAGTCTTAAAACTGTAACATAATGTTGACTACCGTCACAGATCAACTTATATTCAAGTATAATAACAATGAATCTTGATCACAGAAAATGAAGCAGAAGTTAGCGGAGGCAGAGCAGGAGGACTGTGACAAGGCTGATCAGCAGCAGCAGGAGCTGGAGGCCACGGCAGCCGCAGCCTCGGAGGCGGCAGAGACGGTGGCACGGGCAAAGAGGGCCGCTCTCACTCTTGGTAAACATAAACATTCTTAAAGATATCACTTTCGCCAAGAAAGCTATGTTTCCGGTAGTGCTTGTTTTGTTGTTGTGTTTGTTGCTGTGATTGTGTTTGTGATTTTGTGATTGAACAGCATAACTCAACAAGCTATCATGATAGCATGTTGGAACTTGGAGGTATAACGTTACGTATGGCTATGACAGCTGAACAGGGTTTTGAATAAAGACATTGTTAATTTGGGAACACCAAATGACTTTTCGCAACACCGAGAAAAAATTGATGTGATGCACTTGATAGATTCACGGAGATATGATCGACTAAACACAACTTTCCGAACTTTCGATATTGAGCTTATATAACGTTATGATAATAAAGGTTTATTCGACAGAAACACTTCGCAGCCTATTGGCTTCCACATGAGAGTCTAAGACAAAGAGTCAAAAACTGACTGTTGAAAATACAATTTATAATACAACTGAGTATTGAAAATACTATACACGAAATTGACAGCCTTAAGATTACCAGAGCTTAAAGAACTATAGACTTTATTCACAGCAATTAGATATTAAATAGAACAATTGAGTTATAACGTTAGTACATATTGTAATTATTTACGCCAGGTGCAAACAGTTGATTGTTTTCTTTATTCCAATTTCCAGAGAAACTGTTTGATCTTCCTAACAACTTGGTGGAGGTGAACTAGGTCATCAAAGGGCCGGTAAGCGATACGTATGTATTGTCTGTAGGCTGTGCTAGAACGCATATTCAGCTATAAGTTCAAATACAGATACCGGGACAGAGGTTCATGTAGAGACACATATACCGGTAGAGAGGTTTAGGTACAGGTACAGGCACATACCGATAGAGAGGTTCAGGTAGGGACACAGACCGGTTAAGAGGTTCAGGTAGGGACACAGACCGGTTAAGAGGTTCAGGTGCAGACATACCAGTTAAGAGGTTCAGGTGCAGACACATACCGGTGGAGAGGTTCAGGTGCAGACACATACCGGTGGAGAGGTTAAGGTAAAGTCACATACCGGTTAAGAGGTTCAGGTACAGACACATATACCGGTTAAGAGGTTCAGGTGCAGACACATACCGGTGAAGAGGTTAAGGTAAAGTCACATACCAGTTAAGAGGTTCAGGTACAGACACATACACCGTCGGAGAGGTTCCGGAACAAGCGCAGATACCGGTAAGGGGGGTCGGGTACAGACACATGTACCGGTAGAAAGAATACAGGCACCGAAACTGGTATAGGCGTTCATTTTCAGGTACAGACATCGGTACAGGGATTTATGTACTGGTAATGATAATGCCGGTAAAGGGGTTCAGGTAAAGATACAGATACCCACACACAGGCTTAGGTTCAGATCACGTAAATGTACGACTTAAGTCTCGTTTTTGTTGTGATTATGTCGTCCTTACCTTTACAGAGACCCCTCGGACCTACCCGGCTGACAACCGTCAAACACAGCGGGTAAAGGGCAAGTGAACAGACGACAGTCATGTAGCCAGCGAGAAAGGAAATAAAATTGTAGGAAGAGGTTTTTGCCACACGACACGCTGACTCCATGCGTTTTTCTGTTTATGATTGCGTATCGTACAGGCAGCATGACCGTTTGCTGTCTTTTGATACTACTTGCATTAAAGTTTATTTGTGTCGGTGGTCAACGTAGTACAGAAACACAAAAATTTCATTCTTTTGCAGTTTGGTTGTTCTTGTCTGCCCAGCTAGCCTGTAACTATGGCAATATGCTAACCCTGCTGTTAAGATATGGCTTACGTTAATTCTATTATATCGATGGCATACTCAGGGAACCCTAAAACTTGTGCGAGCGGGCGAGAAAAAATCTTGGAAACAATCTGCCTTTCTCATGAAATATAAGTGGTTAGAAAGGTTAAACAAACGACCTAACACACTTAGTATACTATACGGACAATTATTTCATTATCTTCGTTCTTCAACATCTTCGTCTTTGACTCTGGCATTGGCTCTGGCATTCGGCGATGTTATTACTATTAATCTTTTTCAATATATCTTGTCTATTTACGGAAAGCATTAGCTCATCCTGCAGCTGTTTGTACGATTTACAGTTTGATCTGAAATAACGCGCAAAAATGCAAAAACGTATCATGTGCTTGTGGATGTCAGCCAGAAGATCGAATCAACTTGGCAATATCATTTGGCAAAGCTATGCGCTCGTGGAACTCTTGTTCTGTGAGCTTGTCCACTTGAAACAGCAGTGACTACCAGGCCAGGCTGCCCTCTTTCAACATTGAGAACCAAGAACATAAGGACATGCGGCTTCGCGAGGGCAAACTGGGTAAAAAATAGAAGTTTTGCTTCAGTACCAAGGTCACATACCAGGGGGCCAAAAATCGACCCTGACGTTTGTCTTCATAACACATATCCACCTACCGAATGTAATTAAAATCAATCCAGAGGTTCTAAAGGTATGCTAAGCACAAATATATGGACACACAGTCAGAAGCACGCACAGACAGAAACACACACAGACACACCAAAAACTATACATTTTCCATAGAGGTAATGACAATCTCTTCTTGCAGCCAGCACTCTTCGCTGTCATGCATATTGCATATTAGATATGACATTATTGTCTTTTTCAAAGTTTTATTTCGAATTCGAAACTGTCTTAGAATCATTCCTTTCCAGATCTATCAGTCTCCTTGTACAGCACCAGCGAACCGTCCCTAACATATAAATTAAAATGCAGATGTTAATAAGAAAGAAGCGATTTGTAGCCACGCCCTATACAGCCCGCAGTAGACGAGCTGTTTGGACCCGCATATACGTCCTGTGCGGGCTGGGCGACAACCGCTGCCGGAATTTGGAGTTTATCTTTCGTTTCAGTGGCCAAAACAGAGGTTAGTTCTAACTGTTTACGTTGTATTACATCTTGCAAACTTTGCTATAAAACTTGTCAGGATTGTTTTTAGTTTCTCACTAGAAATGTACAGATTTATTCTATCAGCCAAGGAAATTTCAGCAGCAAAAGTGAAACCTGTGTTGTTGTTTTCTGTTGACATTCATTTTCTTATATTTGCAGTATATAAGAATACAATGTCGTGTAACGTAGAAATTACTAAGGATTTAGAACTGTCAAGAAGACAGATTGCAGTATCTTGTCAGAATCCCAAGGTGGATTAAATGGGAAATATGGCGGGTCGGTGGGAACTAAAACTGGGCGTGGTTCATGATTTGACCTCCTTGTCTTATTCTCACTTCAAGTTCAAATGTGTAACATTAGGAAAGGAACTGTTTCATTGCAAATTCATGCCCATGGGACTAATTGCAAATGAAGAAAGACTAGATACATGAATTGAATGAATGTGGTCTAAATACATACATAATCTAAATTCTAACATACAAATATTAATGTGGATGAATGCACATACGGTACAGAATAGGGTACGAAATCTACGTAACTATTACGGGTTTCGACTTCTTCTTTGAAGACAGTTACTAGGGCATAGAAAGAATGTGTATTTTTGGTTAGCAATGCAATCGCGGTGAAAAAAGTCCTGAGAAATACCAAAATGCCACAAAAACTAAGGCCAGAGCAAGTGTATTTTATGGATGACATCCTCTTTCTCATTCAAATTCAGCGAGAAAGGGCGAAAACATAAAAGGTAGGTAAAGAAACAAAGACAAGATGGCTACAATGTCAAAACAGACGTCATAAATGTAACAAGAACTGAAGCTACAAAACATGGTGTCACGGCCAACAAGTATGTTATTTCTGTATTCCGAAGAGGTACAAGAATTTAAAGTGACACTTATGTGGTAGGCTGGTAGGCGAATCCGCAGCCCGATGGCACACAAAGTTTTGCCTGCACGTAAAGTTCTACGGCGTGTCTGCGCGCTCCAAAATCCGTCTGATTCCCTACGAGTTCGTACGGAGGCGATACTTACTACTTACGGATCCCAAAAGATTGCCCACGTTTTGGCATGTAGATCTAGACAGCACGTATTTGCACGTACGGCGGGTTGTGCCCTTAGCTTTACACACAATTAAGACTACCACACGATATTTTCCCATTTTGGTACTTTCCCGCCATGTTGACTATGTCCGGAGTTTTTTTTTCAAAATCAGGCACAAATTAATAAGCGTGTCATGCCATCCATAGAATTTACTGGCTGTGACCTAAGACGTATTTTCCCCACGATAAGAAGAAGAGAGGAATGCGGCCTGCTTTCATGATCACTGCCAACATTTGTAAAGCCGTGCCGCCCGGCACCGTGCCAAGGTCCCGCTCTGTGGCACAGGCAGCGGACCGGGGTGACCTGTGGTGACCTAGTCAAGAAGTGACCTGGATAAAGCAGAAGGGAATTCCCTGCAGTAATTAAAGAACAACAACCACTATTATATTTAATACTGTAAATCATAGATTTAATGGAGTTGCAAAACTAGAGTTCCACGAACACATACCTTTGCCAAATAAACCAGGTTTGCAATGTAGAATGATGTCTGTAGACAAATGCGTTACTCATTTCATTTTCTTTATAATTATATGCTTGGAGTTGGTTTATAAGATTTCGGCATTAATTATGCAAATTAGATCCCAAGTTACAATTAATTTATATCAAATTGTATCAAGCATTACCTAAGCTATCAGCATACCAAAAATCATGATGATCCTTTGATCCATTCTTGACTTATTCTCTTTCAAAGTCTTTAAATACACCTCTTACTCTCTTCCCTCTTTCTCAGTTACATATGTAACAACTTTGATGAAAGTACCATAATGGAATGCAGTGGATTTATGAACTTGTCCTAATCAATTATACAAATTAGCTGTTAATTTGCATAATAAGTATCACATTATATAAGTCTTCACTTAGGCTATATACATGCCAAAAATCATGACGATCCGTCAACACGTTCATATTTTCTCATTAGTTATGCAAATGAGATAGTCATTTGCATGCTAAATATGTATTGACATTTCTCTCTTTCTCAGCTACATATGTGACAAGTTTGAAAGTCCTATCATGGAATGTAGTGAATTTATAAAATATCCTCATTAATTATGCAAATTAGCTGTTGGTTTGCATAATTGGTATCTCATTATGTAGGTCTTCACTTACGCTACCTACATACAAAAACCATGATGATCCGTCAACATGTTCAAATTTTCTCATTAATTATGCAAATGAGGTCATCATTTGCATAATTGATATCTATCGACATTTCTCTCCTTCCCAGCTACATATGATCCTCATTAATGATGCAAATTAGCTGTTGATTTGCATAATTAGTATACCATTATGTAAGTCATCACTCATTCTATCTACATACCAAAAATCATGACGATCCGTCAACACGTTGTAGAGTTATTCTCGTCCAAAGTTTGAAAGGAAACCGGCGCCTGCAGTTCCAAAAAAGCCATTAGGGGGCGCAAACTCACAGCACTTAATTTCTGCCTCGAAGGATATCTACCACTCAAAAATCATAACCACAGCTTGTCCAGAACACGAGATTTAGAAAATTGAGTTTCCGCTGCAGTGCCTTAGCAAGCCGCTAGGGGGCCCATTATCGAACCTGACCTCCGTTTTCCCGACCCCTACCCACCTACCAAATATCATCAGGATCCATCCAAGGTTTCTCGAGTTATGCTGTTAACACACACACAGACACACACACAGACACACAAACACGCCCAAAACATAACCTTAGCCATTCTGGCAAAGGTAATAAAAGTATATCATGCACCAAGCCAATACACCAAGGGGACCTAACCAAACACCCTGTACTAGTGTAAGCCTATATCGTATAGGGGTAAACAATTATAAAGAAAACAACTTGGATCAGGTGTGGTATTGTATTTACATGCCAGCGTTTTGTGCTGGCAGAATTTAGGTCAGTGGTCTAGTGGTTCACTGACACAGAACCAACCCAAAGGTAAACACCCACACCTTGTACAGTTTTACATCATAGTCGGGGCAGAGTTTAAAATGTCTGGCACGCTTTCAAACAAGCCGAGGTCGCTGTTTTTACGACCGTGTCTTTCACAGCTAAGTCAGACAATGACATACATATGTTTGGTACGAATTCACGCCAAACTCTATCAGGAAAAAGTGTGAAATACATGTAAAAGGGAAGACAACAAAGAAAGATGAACAGAAAAAAATCAACTTGAAAGTAATGATGGTACACAGCCTAAAAGGTATCAATCTGAAAATTCTATTAATATTAACAAATTAAGTGATACATTAACTGTATGTAGTACTATTTTCTATTCAGAAGTTAACGAGGTTTTACATTTCTAAGTGAGAGATTTTAAATATGCCACAGATATGAACCAATAGAAACATCCCTTTTCTTAATATACTGTTGTTTGTTTTGGCACGGATCTAATTTTGTAGTAAGTGTGGAAAAGAAATAAAGTTTGCAGTAAATCACAATATTGTAGAACATCATAATTTCATGATAAAGAGGCACCGCAAAAATAAAAGAATCATAGTAAATATTCTATGACCTACAGTATTCTCTATAATGTTATTTTCCTGTACACCATACATGTGCATATGTATGCACGGGTACTCTGTGATGCAATCTAGATGACAATGAAACAGTTACTCTCCAACCAGATCCACGGTGCGTAATGTATAGTATCAAACTTACCGTAGGATCTGGCTTCATTCGGCTTCAAGAAAGGCTATTAACATCCAATTGTTGCCTAATCAAATTGTGCTTGCCGAGAAGGTGTCAATTGCCTAAATTGCCCTCCGTCAGGCTTGCCGGCTCGTGCCCCGGCAGGCGTGTCAGCTGGGTGACCCTGTTCGGGTGAAGGCAGATCTCCGGTGCCCGCTTGACTCCCTTAGCCGGCTATACTCCCTGGCCAGCCATCTTATGGCACCGTAGGATCTGCTTGGAGATTAACAGTCACAGACTACATGTAGTTTTTGACAGAAGCTTGACATCATCATCATCACTGTGTTCTGCAAGTTTGACATAAACCATCTGAATCAACACAACTCAGCCAGAAAGTTTTCCTGTGAATCGATGCTAACACATTTTGATGAAGTTGATCTTGACCTTGTGTGTAAGATCCTCAGACATGGTTTCCCCCTGCTCTTCCCATAATCGCATCTGCCCTGCCTTGGAACCAAATTGGGGAGGAAGAAACCTGATTATTTTCCCATCTAGGGAGTGTTTCCACTGACATGGAGAGATTTACTGTGGACAGGTGGCTTTTTGCTGTGGACTTTTCGGTCTGAGTCACACCATGAAGATGCGTTCCCATGAATGCAGAAATATCCGCGGTCGTTTTATGTTTGCGGTTTCCGCAGTGACTTCTTCACCGCCAAAATTTTCTATTATAGTATATGTGACTACAGTCTATGGCGCTACCGCAAACTTAAGTAAAAACCACCGCGAACACTCCATTTTTCCGCTACGTACCTCGAAAGTGAATCCCCACAAACTTAAATGCATTTACAGTATATCGCACTGGTGCAATGCACGAGTGGGTAGAGTATTCGCGTTGCATTCGGTAGATCGTGAGTTTGATACAGGTGTCACAGTGTCATATCGCCCCCCCCCCCGGGGCGAAATCGCTAGCGATCTCGCCCTCCCCGGCTAGTGATCTTGCCCCCTATCTCGCCCCCCTTTAGCGATTTCGCCCCCCCAAGAAAACGGGGTTACATAACATTTTAGAAGTTAATTGGTATAAATCACAAAATGCAGTTTCAGAATGATATAAGTACACGAGTCTGATACATAACTCCATCCATAGTATTCATATTAACATAATTACATGTTGATAAGACAGTTGAAGATGTTTCGGACAAGGAGGGTTGGGTCCTTGTATTCCCATTATTACCTTTGCCAGAATGGCTAAGGTTATGTTTTGGGCTTGTGAGTCTGTGTGTCTGTGTGTCTGTCTGTTAACAGCATAACTCAAGAAGTCTTGGATGGATCCCGATAATATTTGGTAGGTGGGTAGGGGTCGGGAAAACGAAGGTCAAGTTCGATAATGGGCCCCCTAGCGGCTTGCTAAGGTACTGCAGCAGAACCTCAATTTTTGATATCTCGTGTTCTGGACATGCTGTGATCATGATTTTTCAGCGGTAGATAGCCCTCGAGGCAGAGAGTAAGTGCTGTGAGTTTGGGCCCCCTAGCGGCTTTTTTGGAACTGCAGGCGCCGGTTTCCTTTCAAACTTTGGATGAGAATAACTCTACAACGTGTTGACGGATCGTCATGATTTTTGGTATGTAGATAGAATGAGTGATGACTTACATAATGGTATACTAATTATGCAAATCAACAGCTAATTTGCATAATTAATGAGGAAAATTTATAAATCCACTGCATTCCATGATAGGACTTTCAAACTTGTCACATATGTAGCTGGGAAGGAGAGAAATGTCGACAGATATCAATTATGCAAATGATGGCCTCATTTGCATAATTAATGAGAAAATATGAACATGTTGACGGATCATCATGTTTTTTTGTATGTAGGTAGCGTAAGTGAAGGCCTACATAATGAGATACCAATTATGCAAATCAACAGCTAATTTGCATAATTAATGAGGATATTTTATAAATTCACTACATTCCATGATAGGGCTTTAAAACTTGTCACATATGTAGCTGAGAAAGAGAGAAATGTCAATACATATTTTTCATGCAAATGATGATCTCATTTGCATAATTAATGAGAAAATATTAACGTGTTGACGGATCGTCATGATTTTCGGCATGTAGATAGCCAAAGTGAAGACTTATATAATGTGATACTTATTATGCAAGTTTACAGCTAAGTTGCATAATTGAGTAGGAAAAGTTCATAAATCCACTGCATTCCATTATAGTACTTTCATCAAAGTTGTCACATATGTAACTGAGAAAGAGGGAAGAGAGTAAGAGGTGTATTTAAAGACTTTGAAAGAGAATAAGTCAAGAATGGATCAAAGGATCGTCATGATTTTTGGTATGCTGATAGCTTAAGTAATGCTTGATACAATTTGATATCAATTAATTGTAACTTGGGATCTAATTTGCATAATCAATGCCGAAATTTTATAAACCAACTCCAAGCATATAATTAGAAAGAAAATGAAATGAGTAACGCATCTGTCTACAGACATCATTCTACATAACAAACCTGGTTTATTTGGCAAAGGTATGTGTTCGTGGAACTCTAGTTGCATATACTTGAGTCTCGACATAAGATGTATTTCATTGTATTCACCTGTCCTCAAGCAACCTATAAATCTCCAATACGAAGCCTTTACCATGAATTGACCACAAAAGAAGTATGAAATGTCTTTATTAGTTATGTAGATAAGGTATTCATTAGAATATCGCACATTTTGTTATATGCACCTAGCCTATGGGTATCTTCACCTCCAATATGACAGTTTTTCTAGTATTTAGAAACTCTATCTGGTGTTTTACCCGTGTTTCTTAAGACTGGTACTTTACCAGTGTTTTGGTAGCATTTCGCAACAGGTTTATACATATGAACTTACGCGTAGTTAGTATTTATAATGAGAAACTATTATTCACTTGTGTTTTTATTAGTGCTTTGGAAATGTTTCCTGCACAAGATAGAAAATACTGTGACAAATTAAAAACATGTAACTGATTTATTCCGTTCCGTAGATGGTGTTGATTTATACTTTCGCGATAGCTCTGTCTTTTTCCTCAAAAAAGTGTCTTTTTCATTTCAATGGCTTGTTTGCATCGAACCATATAGTATCGACTTTCCAGGTATAGCATCTTCAGGTAATAAGGTGCCATATAGGTGCCAGGTAACACACCATATACGTTACTACCCAGGTAGTATAGTACCAGGTAGCGAGCCTAATATGTTAGCCAGTTGCTCTTGAGAACACTCCGAGAAGCAATGTTCTTAAGGAGGACGAAAACACTGGTGGGTATGGGGGGGGCGAAAACGCTAAAGGGGGGCGAAAACACTAGTGATCTCGCCCCTCGGGGGGAGGGGGGGGGGGTGGCGAGATCGCTGTGACACCGGCCGAGTCATGCCAAAGACTTTGAAAATGGTACATGCTGCTTTCTCTGCTTAGCACTCAGCACTAATGAGGAAGATTATGGAAGTTAAACACACCACTACCAGCGGACCAGCCCCCTGCTGTAGTGACTTGCACAAATGTGTGGCCCAAGGGCTACAGAAATGGAGATGGCTGCCACCCATAAGCATCTGATATAGATGTACACGCAACTTTAACTTTTATTTAATCAAAACACTAGAAAAAGCTACATGAATATTTCCATCAGGTTCAAGTAGTAACAGGGTAACTATCTCGTGTTGTATTCAACGGTTACATTGTTGATTGTAGACTGAGGTTTCCGTGACTGCCTTCTAAACTGCATCTTTTAGTTTTAGCAGCGACTCTTTGTACATGTAGTGCATAGAAGAACCAGTCAGAATTGCCCTGACGATGGAGACACTGTCACCGATCATGAACCTTCAGTCTTCTGCACTTGAAAAAATCCATGCATACATTATTACAAGACTAGAATATTTACATGTCAATCTCCACAATTTACTACTAATACTGGGTACTAAATAAGATATTTGGCTACATTTCGAACTTACAGAATTGATGATTCACTAAACCTTTTTAGGTCTAGGTTTGAAGCTGTAACCGAAAATTGCAAAATTAATTCCCTTCCAAACTAAGCAAATTTACAGTAATCTGAGTAATCTGTGCAAGTAATGGTTGACCTTGCTCTTGAGAGAGGGGTCAGCAAAATTCAGTTCCTGCCAAAACAAGAAAATTTACAGTAATCTTCGCAATCAGTGTAAGGAATGGTTGACCTTGTTAAAGTGAGAGATAGCGTCTCGGCTACTGGCACAATATATTTACGTTGTCAGACAAAGTCTAGGGGAGTTTTGCTAGCAATTTTACCAGGCAATCAGATATGGCAGACTTCACCCCTTTACCCATACTGCCCTGCAACCATAAAACTTTTGTCAAAGGTAGCAATACTCACTTGAGTTGAAGTAACTGTACAGTTCTGGTCTGGATAAACATTAAAAGATTTAAAAAAAACTCATGCAAAACTTTTAAAAACTGTTCTTTAAGCCACATCAATTTTATTTGTTGTTTCTCAGATTTTTTCAGAAAAAAAATTGGGTCGGTCGGTTGGTCGGTCGAAAAAAAATTTAACGTACAGCTACTGGAATTTGAGGCCCATAGTTAATTTGAGAAAGGAGAGGCAGTGAAATTTTGTCAACACGAGGTGTGGCCATCAATTTGAAAAGTTTTTTTTTGTTTTGTTTTCTTTCAAATCTGGAAAAAAATAGGATCGAAACAACAACAAATAAAATTCGTGTGGCCTTATAAGTTATAATACATGACTATTGTACACTGCACATACTGGCCTCCATAGCAGGCTCTCTATGGCCTTTTTTGGCAAATGGCCGGCTGAGAGGCCAGCAATCAGCGACCCAGTAGAAAAAGAAATGGCCAGCAAAAGTGCAAAAAAAGGCCATAGAGAGCCTGCTATGGAGGCTAGCACATACATGTTCCTATACTAATACTATATTATTGTATTGTGTCCAGGGGTCATTCTGTGTCTTTCAAAGAGAAACATTTGATGGGTGTGGAAAGTGTGTGTGAAATTAAATGATATCGATTCTCTATAATTAACACATGTGACATGGTCATTACAAGTGGAAAACGTGTTCTCTATTAAGTCTAAACCTCCTTTCACTCAAGCTAACCAGGGCCGAAAATTCACTTTGAGGAAAAAGTGCAAAGTTTAGGTGCACTTTTCTGTGCACAACGTAGAACAGAACTTCTTCACAAACCTTCTGATTCTGAAATTTTCTAACGAAACTCAAACCTTTTAATAGTAGGTAAAACGAGATAAAAACTAATGCTAAATTAAGTTGCACCAGTGCAAGTTTGGTCTGAGAATACTTGCACCACACAAATAAAATGAAATGAAGCTGCAAAACCTACTCACAAACCTTCTGAAATTCTGTTACTGTTACTAAATTCATAACCTTTTAATTCTAGGTAAGAAGAGATAAAAATTAAAAAGGTTTTATGTCTTTTTCTAACACTTTTTCAAAAACATGCTACATAATACTTACATGTACAATAGCACCTTTATAAAATATCTTGGTGCACTATTGAGTAAGAAATTCAGTGGACAGCTGCAATTTTGGGTGCACAAAACTTCATACTGACTTCACTAAATCTATTGAGCATTTCCAAAGGATCTGCTTGGGGGGTCCCGACAACGATTTACGCTGAATTCAGTAGACCCCCTACGTATTACGCTAAATCAAGGAAGGCAATTACGCTAAATTTGGTCACCTCGCTAGGAATTACGTGGATAAGATGGTTTCCCTACAAATCACAGGAAATAAAAAAATAGGCTGCCTACGCCTTACAGAAAAGAGCACGCAGACCCTCTTTCCAGCCCTGTATATTAGTCTTAATTTAGCAACAACTAAACTTTTGGGACTATTAGCGAAGCTATCAGTCATAATAACTTTACTAGATTTCCAAGAAGAACACAACAACAGTATCTATTTCTTTATTTCATATTTCATTTATATAGTGAAAGTATTAAACTAGATCTGCGCACCATGTCATGTCCCAGGTATATGAAACTTCGTGGGATTTCTTCCTCCGTAGCCAAACATGTAAGACCCCAAGGTCGGTACGTTTTTGTCAGGGTCTGCTGGGTTACAGGCAACACAAAGTTTAATTTCCTATGCTTAGCATGTGCCATGGTTGCCATGTCAACGTGCTTCAAGAGGAAACTGGGTTAAGCTAAGGGCACAACCCGCCGTACGTGCAATTTGTCCGTACGTTTTTTATGGGGAGGCCACGTCTGCCACGTATTTCTGAAAACGTTCAGGCTGTACATGGCAGGCTTGTCGCCCGCACTGGCACGTACGGGGAGCGAATCCGCAGCCCGATGGCACACAAAGTTTTGCCTGCACGTTAAGTTCTACGGCGTGTCTGCGTGCTCCAAAATCCGTCGGATTCCCTACGAGTTCGAACGGAGGCGGTACTTAACACTTACGGATCCCAAAAGAGTGTCCACGTATTTGCACGTACGGCGGGTTGTGCTCCTGGACATTTTGTTGTAAGAAAATCTGAATCTAATTTCTACCGCGGAATTTTGCGAAACAACCAGCACTTTTACAATGTATGTGCACGCCGGCAGTGAGATGGGCAACTAAATGTCACGTCCAGTTTGTTTACCTTTCCTATGATAGTATGAAGCCTGAGTACATATCGGACGGGGTAGTCGCTTCTTAGTGCTCTACTAGCCATAGCCTCTACCTTTTGTAGTCAAGCACCAAATTCAATGAAATTCACACAAAATGAACAAAAAATGCATTAGTAACACTGCTATAAAGTTACCCTGTGGAAGTCCTAAGTAAAGTTACCAAAATACGACGTAGAAATAAGACATCGCTGATTTACTTCTTTGCATGCGTGTGCTTGTTATTTGCCATTAAACACCACGGAAACCATGTATAACCTTGGGCATGTCATGTTCAAAATAAAGATAGCGACCACCTGTCCAAAGCGACCGTTTTTGCCCGGTCCCCTGGTGGTCGTCTTCAGCACGTTTGACTGTAACGTTACATTCATTCTAGAAATTCTCACTGCATTCCTGATATTTATGTTTACCTTCACAGAAGGTACACATATTGTTTTTGCTCAGACGTTCTTTTTTTCCGCGCACCTCAAAAACATGAATATCTCCGAAAGTAGAGCTTGGATTAACTTGAAAGCCAGAGTTATCTGGTAGGCCTGTACATAACGCACTGCGCCGTGGTCATTCGGGCCCACATAGACCCAAAATAATGATTTTATGGGGCAAAAATGGGTGAAAAAAATAGCAATTTTAACACAAAATCGAACTTTAGAACACCTCTGGAATCTTGGAACGTTGTTCGAAACGAGGTCAACGACCGCCGCAGCTATCGAACAAGCCGCCGCGCCAGCAGAAGGAAATATAATACCCCAAAAGTATCGAAATGTGTGCAGGGATAGGTCACTAATTGTATGAATATATATCAAGTCAAGATTAAGTGTCTGTTGGGCATATTATTTTTGATTTTGTTTAAGTTCAGTTACCTGAACGAGCCAGTTGTACCTTATCTCTAAGCTATCCAAACATTGATATGATTCTATGTTGTGTTCGAGTTACGTCAAATCGACAACACACACGGTGTCGTACATTGTATGTCAGCACTAGTCTTTTGATTCAACTGTTTTTACAAGGTTGCATGCTCACGTACTAATTTGTAAACAAACGCATACCGTCGACAGAGAGAATACGGATTGGTGTATAGTTAACCAAATTTTGAGTAAACAAGAAAAATTGTGCACAAAAAACATGCTCTACGTTACACGCAAGGTCACTGCGTATTGGCGGCTTTTACGCACGAAGATCGTCATCCAAACTGAAAGATTTACATTTGAGTCTTTGACACATATTAGGTATGCAAAACACAAACGAGGGACTTGAGGATTTTATTTCGCAAGTAAACTGACCTGAACAAGCAAGATAAACCGCAACGTGGAACGCCCTCCATCCCCATCGCACATCGTCATAATTTCCGTTCACCATGTTCATCATGCAGTAACGTTACCACAGCGTTGGGTTGGTCCAGATTCACAAGTGAAGCACGAAACGGAGTCACGGTAAAGTACATTTAACCTACATACAGCTTTATACGCGTCGGGAGAGTTTACAAGTTCGTGGCCTTCACAGCACAAGTTTAACTGTTAGCACAAAATGGGACTGTTTACGCCGCTTGTTGCATTCCAAGGTCGGTGAAGCCATGCCAACGTTCACGATCTGTTACTTCGTACCTCAATGACAGTACAAACTTCATTTCACGCCAACGGCTTCGAAGTATGAACGCGCAAAATTCTACATCTTTGTCACAACAACGAACAAAATTCCCGCCCATGGCAACACCGGAAACTAAATATGATGACCTTTGCCGTCTGATCGGCACCGCATTTGATCTCAAAGTACGCGGCAAATGCCTTGTTATTCCAGTCAGTTCAGTGCAAAGTCACGATATACTTTGAACCACATTTGTTTTTTACTCCGCTAGTTGCTAGTGTTTTACACGGTTTATTTTTGGACAGGCAAGGAGAAATTACTTTCAATGGTGTTCGTGTTATGATGCATTCAGTGATTTACATATTCTCAGATCGAACCGCTGCCTGTCAATCAAGTTGCGAACTTGGGAATCTAAGGTTTCATACAGACATGTTTGCTACATCAATATCCGTCGCATGCCGGCTTGTGTATCGTTAGCCGGCCACCGGGGATTTTCCAAAAGTTTACACGTCGTGCCTCAAACCAAAGGGGTTTTAAGCCTCATCTGTAAAACAATTAAATTTGCATGGCGATTTTTTAGTAAGTAAAAATGTAAGATGTGCCACAACGACCATGCTTCGAACGTAACATGTTAACCATTTTTAAAGCTCAAATTTCCTTGGCGACGCAAAACTTGGCTATTGTACACAATCCCATGAATCCCGCGATTCATTCAGACGACAGCTCTGTGCAGAAATTTATACTCAGTGATTTTTTTAACCTCCTTGCTCCGTCAAAATCTTACAAGCAGTTAGTAAAAAGATCATGATCAAAAGCAAACTTATTTTTCACGGTTTATGTAAGGCCCCGCCCTTACATAAAATGCATTGCAAGCTGGTGAGGTCTGAGCCCTTGTCGTCAGCTATATTGAAAGTATCTGACATTTGAATTTACATATCTATCTTCTTTTTTAAATTCGACTTCTGTACGTATGTGGTAGCAATAACTGACAGTTAATCGGGGGGGGGGGGGGGGGAGGTAATAACAAAAAAGTCAGCAATATGCGACTGACCCTAGCAGTAGGGGAGGGGGATTTTCCTACATACATATGCTGGCGGGTTCGACCGGTCGCTTCTCTCTAGCCGCCGGCAGGCGTTAGGAACTACATTGTGCATCATCTAAACCAGCACCGTCTGCAAACGCCCGCTGATTTTCTGTAGTATTTTTGCAAAATAATTGTCTACATTTACGCACCCATTTTGACGGCACCGACAATGACGGAAAGGACAACATCTAACTTATACACGTGTATTCAACTTCCACTGAACTTCGCCGCGCGCGCTCTGCACCAAATCGGAGCACGAGACTAGGCCACACCAAGTACATTTTAGGGATGACATCAGCGTGCGCATTAAATTTCGCCTGATTTCAGGAAAAAAAAAAGAACTTTTGCATTATGTCGCCTTAGCGGCAAAATGCCTTGTGGCCAGAGTAGTCGACGTTGGAATGAACGGACCTGTTCAATCTATGCCGAACATTCGTATACCTGTTAAAACTGATGTTTCCTCAGCATGTTCGCTCTAGCGCAGTGGAGGGAATCTTTTTAACTGTCTTTTTTTTTCTTTTTTACATCCGTTAAAGCACTAATTTTTACATCCATTGAAATACTAATTAACAATAAGTTTGTATAGAACATTAAAACTGACCTTTGCGCCTGTTCTACTTCTGCATTTTTTCGCTGTTGGGATGCTTGAATGAACGAACCGTCAGACGTGCGATACTCTGCTTATATGTCGTTCTAACTTTCCATGAAATGCCCATACAACATCTATATCACAGAATTACACAAGAACAAACTGATTTTCTCCAAAATAACTGCATACTGTATGACAAAAAGTTTCACTAAACAAATTCATTTTCATATTTCTGGACATAAAGTCATTTGCATATTTGTGAATCTCTCCATGTGCCCATATCAGGTTTAGTTACTCTGTTCTATTATATGACGTTCTAATAACTAGAAAAAAACCGTTCACACACCTTTTTAAAAGCACTTGTTTCCTTCTGCAGGGATGGTCAACATGACGATAAAATACCAAGAAGAGCAAATATGTTGTGTTGTAGGCTTATAGTTGTACTTGTAGAAGGGACACTTCTAAGGTACCCGAGACTGTAGTTGTAGAAATGAAACTTATTGGATAGTGTGGTTACCAACTTTGTTGGTGATGCCAGTCTACCACACTAGTGTCACTTTTACTACACCAGTACATGTCTTAAATACAGGAATGAATGCCTTCTTGGTTCTGATACCACGTTTTGTCCCTTTATTTCATTTTACAACAGTCATCACAACTTTATGGTGCCTATTTTTGAAAATGATGCCACCTTTTTTTCACCTATTTTTTTTTCGCCCTATCGCACTATTTTTGCAATCTGCAGAGGATGTCATCCATAAAATTTACTTGCTGTGGCCTAAAGGTGGGCTCCCACTGCACTCGCGTCACGATTGCGTCGCTTCGGGGTTCGTTCATTGTGTCACTGTTGTGTTATTTTCGCCGATTTTCTGTTGCGCTCCCACTGACATGCGTCACTGTTGCGTTTCTAGACTAAATTGACAGGTTATCGGAAGTCGCAGCGTTGTCAATGTATGAAAAATCACTGTAAAATGATGAAAATGCCTAACAATGAGATTTATAATGAAATAATTTCCCTTGTGATGATGCTTATGCTTATGAATGTTACTTATGTTATATGATAACCTTGAAAGACTTTTACAGTAAAAGAAGTAACCCAAATGAATGGACACGAACCATATACCAGATTTGACTCCATCGCTTATGTGTTTTGCAACAAGTATGTGTAATGGTGTGTGTTAATTTGCATATTTCACAAATGAAAAATCTTGATATTTCCTACGTTTTAATAGGAAATAGACAAAATGTAACCGTGATACTGTTGAAGGCATGTTGGCGTCACTGTTGTGTCACTGTTGTGTTACGCTTGGGTCACTGTTGTAACTGAAAAACTGTTGTAAAATAATATCCAAAATGTATCCAAAATAGCTTTTCAATAATAAAATGATGTTTACTTTTGATACTTGGTGCAAAATAGACAAAATATAACCTTGATACTGTTGAAGGCATGTTGGCGCCACTGTTGTTTCACTGTTGTGTTCTCTTGGGTCACTGTTGTGTCACCCTTGGGTCACTCTTGGGGCATCTTGCCACTTGCCTTATTTTTTAACTTCCAAAAAAACGTCGCGCTTGCTTGTGTCACCTCTAGGTTTGCTTGTGTCACCTCTAGGTTCACTCGCGTCACCTATAGGTGCCGCGGGGTTACGTCTGCGTTGTCGAACCCCGAAGCGACGCAAGCGTGACGCGAGTGTAGTGGGAGCCCACCTTAATGGATTTCAAAGCTTTTTTTAAACATTTGAATACATATCGTTGAAGGAAACCATTTTTTTCCATGGCTCTCTCCCCAATTTTCATGTAGAAATGTTAGGCTAGACCATGTGAAGGTAAACATTCTGTATTTGCTTGCAAATGTTACCTTTCTAGTTGTGTTCATTCTTGTTGCCGGCCAGTTCTCTATCGAATGTTTCGAATAATGTTGGAATGCCGTAGAATGCGGTCGCACTGCAGTTAGATTAGTCAGAATACACTTTGAATGCCGTTCGATATTTCTCCACCTCAAATGCACCTCGAAAATTTTGAGCATGACAAAAACATTCGGGCTACAGGAATAGGCACAAATATCAGGAAAACATTGAGAATTTCTAGAGTAAACAACGAATTCCAAGGAATATACAAAGAATTTTATTCAGAAGACATTCCGAATCATTCCGATTCTAGTGTGAAAGGGGCCTTACGGCTTAGGATGCAACTGCAGGTCTGTTAATGTGATACAGACAATACAAATATCTAAATAATGCGGTGTCAGCATGGAGTGGTGTGAATGATAAACCAGAATGTCACGATTCTCACGTAAACGTAGACGTAAACGGTAAAGCGCGCCCGCAAAGAACAGATTTATGTTTCAGATAACACCAGGTCAAGCGGGGCCGTGCCAAACTACAAGTAGAAGCCATCGCGGTTTTGTATGTCATATTATTACCTCCGTGAAGTTTTACAGAAGGTATTGTTCTGTGTGTGTGTGTCTCTCTCTGCCACAGGGTGCGTGTCATAGAGTGTGCCTGGGTTTGCGTATGTGCGTGAATGTGTTTTTCGGGTGTGTGCATGTTTATATAAGTGTCAATGCTATTTGAGGAAAAGTTAAAATAGCATTCAGACAAAGGAAGGAACTTTCAAACGTACCGTATGTGTCATCTGGATAGAGGAGACTTCAGAACATAGATTATATAGATTTTGTTACTTCAAGTGCAGTGTAAGGTAACTATGTTTTTGTAGTACTTTAAGTTCAAATGCATTTTTTTTCTATCACGTGCGATATCTGCCATCAACACTCCCGATTAAATTTTCCCAGGAAACAAGATGGCGTCCAAATTCGAAGAAGCCATTCCGATGGCGTCCACGGGACCCCAGCCACACGTGGTCGTCATGGCAACCGATGACGCGGAGACGACGCCCAGCTGCTGTTGCTGTGACGACGGGTGTGAAGAGGAGAACGAAGAGCGCGGGAACTGGTCCTGTAACTTCGAGTCCATCCTGGCGTGCATCAGCTATGGTATAGGGCCGGGGTACCTGTGGATGGTGCCGGACGGGTACAGCAGACAAGGAGGGGGTAGGTACAGGCAGAGGGTAGTCAAGGGACGGGTACAGCAGACAAGGAGGGGGTAGGTACAGGCAGAGGGTAGTCAAGGGACGGGTACAGCAGACAAGGAGGGGGTAGGTACAGGCAGAGGGTAGTCAAGGGACGGGTACAGCAGACAAGGAGGGGGTAGGTACAGGCAGAGGGTAGTCAAGGGACGGGTACAGCAGACAAGGAGGGGGTAGGTACAGGCAGGGGGTAGTCAAAGGACGGGTACAGCTGACAAGGAGGGGGTAGGTACAGGCAGGGGGTAGTCAAAGGACGGGTACAGCAGACAAGGAGGGGGTAGGTACAGGCAGAGGGTAGTCAAGGGACGGGTACAGCAGACAAGGAGGGGGTAGGTACATGCTGAGGGTAGTCAAGGGACGGGTACAGCAGACAAGGAGGGGGTAGGTACAGGCAGAGGGTAGTCAAGGGACGGGTACAGCAGACAAGGAGGGGGTAGGTACAGGCAGAGGGTAGTCAAGGGACGGGTACAGCAGACAAGGAGGGGGTAGGTACAGGCAGAGGGTAGTCAAGGGACGGGTACAGCAGACAAGGAGGGGGTAGGTACAGGCAGAGGGTAGTCAAGGGACGGGTACAGCAGACAAGGAGGGGGTAGGTACAGGCAGGGGGTAGTCAAAGGACGGGTACAGCTGACAAGGAGGGGGTAGGTACAGGCAGGGGGTAGTCAAAGGACGGGTACAGCAGACAAGGAGGGGGTAGGTACAGGCAGAGGGTAGTCAAGGGACGGGTACAGCAGACAAGGAGGGGGTAGGTACAGGCAGAGGGTAGTCAAGGGACGGGTACAGCAGACAAGGCGGGGGTAGGTACAGACAGAGGGTAGTCAAGGGACGGGTACAGCAGACAAGGAGGGGGTAGGTACAGACAGAGGGGAGTCAAGAGACGGGTACAGCAGACAAGGAGGGAGTAGGTACAGGCAGAGGGTAAGGAGGGGTAGGTACATGCAGAGGGTAAGGAGGGTAGGTACATGCAGAGGGTAAGGAGGGGGTAGGTACATGCAGAGGGTAAGGAGGGGATAGGTACATGCAGAGGGTAAGGAGGGGTAGGTACATGCAGAGGGTAAGGAGGGGTAGGTACATGCAGAGGGTAAGGAGGGGATAGGTACATGCAGAGGGTAAGGAGGGGATAGGTACATGCAGAGGGTAAGGAGGGGATAGGTACATGCAGAGGGTAAGGAGGGGATAGGTACATGCAGAGGGTAAGGAGGGGTAGGTACATGCAGAGGGTAAGGAGGGGATAGGTACATGCAGAGGGTAAGGAGGGGATAGGTACATGCAGAGGATAAGGAGGGGGTAGGTACAGGCAGAGGGTAAGGAGGGGAGGTACAGGCAGAGGGTAAGGAGGGGGTACGTACAATCAATCAATCAATCAATCAATCTTTATTGCGCAACAATTGTACGGGTACAATGTATGGCAAGTTCGGGTGTAATACATGTACAGAACATCAAAACTAATATCTACGTGGTTGCTTATACATAACAATGGTAAGAGGGTTCTATGTAACAAATGACTAGTCGCTATGCTACTAGTACTTTAGCTGAGCGGATTAATTCATGGGAAACAGGTATTACTAGAACATAGTGGTACACGATACAGAGTTAACATCAAGTGTTTGTGTCAGTACAATTCCTTTTTTGAAAAGCAGTAGAGATGTATTGGCCTATGTACAAGGAAATTGCATCAGGACATGACATAAGTAAATTGAAAGTTTCTGAACTTGTCTTAGGTAATGTTATGTTTGTAGTCTTGTTGATAACGTCCATAAGCTTCTGCCTTTCCTCAGTATATGTGGGACATAATAATAGAAAGTGTAGTTCGTCTTCGATACCATGATTACAAGTAGGACAGCGTCTCTGAGTGGCTGGTATATTATTATATCGACCTTTTTCTATCTCCAAACAATGTGCACTAATTCGCAATTTTGTTATGTTAGCAACAAATGATTTATTTTGAATTGATGAAAGGTACTTTTCGAGAGTGAAGTTGGTCTTGAATTTAGAATAGGTTTGCAATTTGCTATAATTTCTTATCTCTTGCTTCCAGCCAGAAACAAACGTGTCTTTCAGACGTTCCTTGAACACGTTTCCAAAATGTTTGGCGTCAACTGCAGGGTTTAACCAAACATTTTGGAAACCGTGTCTGCACAATATGTCTTGTACATGTACGGCCCAGTCCTGTTCTTGTTCAACAGCAAAATCGTAAGCTTTTTTAACTATTCTATCGTTTGGAAGGTTTTGTAGTCTAAGCCAATATTTAATAAGTTGAGATTGGGCTTCAATGTATAATGGAAATGTTCCGAGTTCACCCCTTACGGCGGCATTAACGGACCTTCTGGGAACTTGAAGTAGGATTTTACAGTAATTGAGAAGAACATGCTCTAGATCAGACACTTCATATGAGAATTTGGGATGTGTCAATAAAATATTTTGATTCGATAGTAATTCCGATTGATATAGAATATTTAATTTGTCACTATATCTCTTAAACCGGACTAGAACAGGACGAGGCGATGTCACATCGTTCTTCTTTCCTAATCGTGTAACCTTTAGGAGTTGTATATTTGAACCTAATATCGGAGAAAGGATGTTATAAATTCCTTCCCGTATATTTTCAGCAGGATATTCCTGTATTCCGTTAAAGATCAAGTCTCTACATTGGATGTTTGTCCCTAGTACCTCAGCACAGTAAAGTAATATAGGTTTGACTAAACTATGGAACAGATCAAGGGCAAGGGAAATTGATGGGTTATGGTTTGATGCTAGTAAGGATTTGAGTTTGAAGGAGGCCCTGAGAGCTTTTAGTCGCAGCTGTTTAGTAGCCCGTGAGAATGACCCTGATGGGGTGATATCTATGCCTACGTAAGTATAAAATTTAGTGATGTCTATTGTATGCCCTTGTGTTCGGAAAGTTGATTGCTGTTGCTTACTTGTCCTGCCATGTTTTGAGAAAATCATGATTTTAGTCTTATCTCTGTTAATTGATAGTTTCCAAAGAGAGCAAAAGTCATCTAATCTTTTGAGACATTCTTTGAGGCCTGTTTCTGATTTTGACAACAGTACAAGGTCGTCTGCCCATAAAAGACTACTTATGGGGGTGTCTTTTAGGACGACGGGATCACATAAAGGTGACATTAAAGTGGCTGGGAGAT
This sequence comes from Branchiostoma floridae x Branchiostoma belcheri, assembly GCA_019207045.1. Classification (NCBI taxonomy): domain Eukaryota; kingdom Metazoa; phylum Chordata; class Leptocardii; order Amphioxiformes; family Branchiostomatidae; genus Branchiostoma; species Branchiostoma floridae x Branchiostoma belcheri. Next base: position 21,966,836 of record CM033034.1, on the reverse strand, counting down.
CGTTTATATAAAGGTTGAACAAGAGCGGACTTAAATTACATCCTTGGCGCACACCACATGTCGACTGAAAGAAATCTGAGAGTCCATTTGGCGTTTTGACGCAGTATTCTACGTTAGAATACATGGATTGGATGATTTTAAAGAAATTTCCCCCTATACCAGAAGATAAGATTTTATAAAATAGCCCATTCCTCCAAACAGAATCAAACGCTTTCTTGAAGTCAACAATGCAGGCGTACAGTTTACCCCCGGGTTCAGATGTCTGTTTGTCAATTAGCGTTTTGAGTACAAATATGTTGTCACTGGTGCGGAAGTTTTTACGAAAGCCAGACTGAAAAGGGGATAGTAAGTTGTCATTCTCTAGGAAGCGTTGAAAACGTCTGCTTAATATAAATGTGAATAATTTACCGACACAACTGGATATGGCTATTCCTCTATAATTAGACGGGTTGGATGAAGTACCGCCTTTATGAATTGGAACCAAGATGCTTCGACTCCATTGATGTGGAAAATTGCCGGAATGAAGAACAGTGTTAAAGAGTTTTTTCAAGGGTAATATGAGTTTGGTATCTCCATATTTTAACATTTCATTTATGATTGAGTCTGAACCACAAGCTTTGTTGCCTTTAAGATTTCGTAAACTCTCTAGTATTTCGCCGTCTGTAATTTCGAGATCTAATGGGTTTGGTGTTAACTTTTCAAGGCTACTAATTATGCTGTCTGTGTGCTCTTCTGTTGTCATCTGATTGTTTGTTGTCTGACAGATATCAGGTACATGCAGAGGGTAAGGAGGGGATAGGTACATGCAGAGGGTAAGGAGGGGGTAGGTACATGCAGAGGGTAAGGAGGGGGTAGGTACATGCAGAGGGTAAGGAGGGGATAGGTACATGCAGAGGGTAAGGAGGGGGTAGGTACATGCAGAGGGTAAGGAGGGGGTAGGTACAGGCAGAGGGTAAGGAGGGGATAGGTAAATGCAGAGGGTAAGGAGGGGATAGGTACATGCAGAGGGTAAGGAGGGGGTAGGTACATGCAGAGGGTAAGGAGGGGGTAGGTACATGCAGAGGGTTAGGAGGGGGTAGGTACATGCAGAGGGTAAGGAGGGGGTAGGTACATGCAGAGGGTAAGGAGGGGATAGGTACATGCAGAGGGTAAGGAGGGGATAGGTACATGCAGAGGGTAAGGAGGGGGTAGGTACATGCAGAGGGTTAGGAGGGGGTAGGTACAGGCAGAGGGTAAGGAGGGGTAGGTACAGGCAGAGGGTAAGGAGGGTAGGTACAAGCAGAGGGTAAGGAGGGGTAGGTACAGGCAGAGTAATCTCCAAGCAGATCCTACGGTGCCATAAGATAGTATCAAAGCTGGCCAGGGAGTATAGCCGGCTAAGGGAGTCAAACGGGCAGTTTGATACTATACATTACGCACCGTGGATCTGGTTGGAGATACCAGGCAGAGGGTAGTCAAGGTGCTGATGTGACGGGTTCGTCATGTTTGTGGTCAAATATAAATTTTATATATTATCTGTTTTTTTATTGCTTATTTGTATTGATATATGGCCTCCTTCGGTCAATATTGACCATGTTCAAATCCTAATTGATATCAGCCCTACAGCGTCGACTGTAGCTAAACAGTCTCTGCCACATAGTACGCATCTGTAATCTGACTCAGGTCTGTTGCAGAGTTCTTTTCGCAGGATCCGCTTTTCTTCTGCCATGCGCATCAGTCTGGTTTCTCCTGATTTTAGCTGCCTGGACAGTGTGCATCTCCAGCTGGATCTGTCATTTGCATTGCATACCCGATAAATAGCCTCATGGCATAACACACCAGGTCTGTACTGAAGAGCAGAACTCAGTCTGTGCATGGGGAGGGTACTCCTACTACAGCGTATTGGAGAGTACAAGCTGCATATCCAGACGGATTTCATTGACCTACTCACACCACGAAGGACCCCTACTATTTTCGATAAGTGTGGTGGGTTCTTTTACGCGCTCGAGGTGTGGCTCTCCCCAAACACGGGACCTCCATTTAACGTCCTATACGAGTGATATCCCTAACCGAAACCAGGTTCTCATTTTCAAAGGCGGCGGCATATCAACGGATATGAACCCAGGACCTTTCTGTTACGGACCAAACACCCTGCTGTTACGTCACACGATCCCACTGGGTAATAAACAGAAAAAATAAACACATAAATGCGTTATTTATTTATCCATTTCTGTTTTAACTGACGTTTATCATTTGAAGAAAAAAAGGGGTAGAGGAAACTAGTTATGTGGAGATTCCGAGCGAGCTCGCCGGAGTGAGTGTGTGTGTTATCATTTGACTAAGGTATGAGGTTTTGGAACTTGGAAGTTTTGATTGCGATTCTAAGGTCTCGGTCATGGGTTTGCAATAAAGTCATAATGTTTGTTTTAGGATTGCTGAGATGTGGTGTTTGAGCAAATGTAGTCAAATATTGAAGCTTACACAATATTCTCCTTCATCAGGTACTTTCGTGTACGCTTACATGGCGATGCAGATTCTCATCGGTTTCCCGATGGTTTACCTGGAGATGGCACTGGGACAGTACACGTCTCAGGGACCTATCCGTGCATGGAGAGGGGTGCCCATACTACAGGGTAAGTCACATGGCCTATCCATGCATGGAGAGGGGTGCCCATACTGCAGGGTAAGTCACATGGCCTATCCGTGCATGGAGAGGGGTGCCCATACTACAGGGTAAGTCACATGGCCTATCCGTGCATGGAGAGGGGTGCCCATACTACGGGGGAAGTCACATGGCCTATCCGTGCATGGAGATGGGTGCCCGTACTACAGGGTAAGTCACATGGCCTATCCGTGCATGGAGAGGGGGTCCATACTACAGGGTAAGTCACATGGACTATCCGTGCATGGAGAGGGGTGCCCATACTACAGGGTAAGTCACATGACGTATCCGTGTATGGAGAGGGGTGCCCATACTACAGGGTAAGTCTCATGGCCTATCCATGCATGTAGAGGGTTGCCGATACTATAGCAGGGTAAGTCACATGGCCTATCCGTGCATGGAGAAGGGTGCCCATGCTGCAGGGTAAGTCACATGGCCTATCCGTACATGGAGAGGTGTGCCCATACTACAGGGTAAGTCACATGACGTATCCGTGCATGGAGAGGTGTGCCCATAGTACAGGGTAAATCACATGACCTATCCGTGCATGGAGATGGGTTCCCATACTACAGAGTAAGTCACATGGACAATCTGTGCATGGAGAGGGGTGCCCATACTGTAGATGCCCATGCTATAGGGTAAATCACATGGACCAATCCGTGCACAGAAAGGGGTGCCCAAACTACAGAGTACCCATACTACAGCTTAAGCCACTGCGACCAGTCCGTGCAGGGAGGGGAGTGCCCAAAGTGTTAACAAATGTTGCCTTGGTTACACCAATAGCCTCCTTGGTTACTCAAGAAAATAAATTCACTGATTTCATTGGTCATGCACAGGGATCGGAATAGGAATGGTTGCAATGACGGCCATCCTGAGCATCTACTATAACGGTGTGATGGCGCAGATCCTGTACTACCTGTTCTACGTTACCGGAGATCTACACACGGCTACGTCATGTGACAACCCATGGAACACTGAGAACTGCTGTGAGTGCTGCATTGTAAACATAACAGAGATTATGATTTCTGAAAAAACTTTCATCAGGTTGGTAGAATATGGGATATAGGAGACTTGTTTTTACATAACCAGCAGGTACTTACATTGCTTACGTTTCAAGCTTAGCCACGTTTAGAAATTAGGATTGGTTTCTCACCGCATAAGCGCCACCTACACCGGCTCCATATAGCGGGGAGAAGCAGAACTACAGTAAGAAGCTCTGACGAAGGTGTCTGAGAGACATCGAAACGTAAGCAATGTACTACGCTCGTAAGTACCTGCTGGTTGTGTAAAAAGAGTTCTCCTATACCCCAGAGATTAGGATTGTTATGAAATCGCTGCCAAAGGTAAATACTAGTATATTTGCTTCTCCAAACCCTTATCCTCGTATGTGAGGCCATCGTCTTGAGACTTGAAGCTTAGAACACTAACATGTGAACAAGGCGCAACTTTAACAAGCTACCACAAACTTGTGGATTGAGAAAATGTCCAAGTCTTGCAGGAATACATCAGCTTCATAGTATGAGCTTAAACAGACCGTGTGGTATGACAAACAAGGAATAGAAGCAAAGAAACGAACGAGCATACAAACAAACATACTTAGGTCCTTACACTTATGCCATTCCTTTACAGATACCAGCATGTGCGGTAAAGTGGTGGAGTACTACGGCGACGACAAGATGTACAACTACACCTATACAACTTGTGGCCACATGTCTGCTGCGTCGGAGTACTTAGAGTAAGTCATATATCCATTAACAGTTTGCATTGTACAAAGTTTATGAATGCACTGGATCTCAAATATATAAACCTACTTATCATGAAGTGTTGCTGTCGGCAATACATTGGAATATAATATTGTAACATCGACTATCATAATTTCACCAGGTGCCATAATACCGCCACCTAAAAAAAACGTTAGTACAGAGGTCTTCCCAAGATTGTCTTGAATACCGAATGTTAAATATCGTAAATGTAATACAATTCAGATATTTAGGTGTTGAAGACAATCTTGAGAAGGCCTCTATAACAACGTTTTTTGAGGTGGCGGTATAATGGCACCTGGTGGAATTATGCGAATGTATGTTTGATCAAAGGCAAAAGATCTTTGTACTTCTATCTTTTTTTAAATTAAAATGAATATCTAACATCCTAAATTGCAATATTGGGCATGAACAAACTCTGGACTATGGTTCACCTTCAACTAACCTTATTTGCATACATTTTTTTATCTAATAGCTAAACGTAGAGTTTGTACTCGGGCTCATGGGAATTTTGGTGACGACATTAGTTTGCACGTTCAGTATCTACTTTACAGTTTCTTCGTACAGAGGTTGATCTAAGTCATTGCTTTCTTGGTTTTACTTTTAAAAGAAATTCCAAAACGTTTTGAATATTCTCATAAAGTACAAAATACCATGGAAATATATATATATATGTGGACCCAAACATGACTCTTCCCAGTCATGAACCTGGATGATGGGAGATACAAGATGAGTCACGTTTGGGACCGCATTCTGCACAGTGCAGCAGCGACACCTAGCTGCAGTGCCAGGTAGAACTAGTTATCATCACATTGAGAAAGGTGACATACGGTCCGCCGAAACGTCCGTAAGAAAATTCCTACTGGACGAAAACCTACAGATATAGATTAGAACTTATTTCGGACATTCTAGACTGAAATGTTAAGGCAAAGCCCTATCAAGTCTTGGTACTCAGCCACCATCACCATCTTGTTTTGTTTCAGTCATTACGTTCTCCAAAGGCCTGACGTCCGTGGTTACATGGGAGCTGTCCGGGGTGACCTGGCGGGGTGCCTGTTCCTGGCCTCCCTGTTGTTGATGGCTGCCCTCAGCTTTGGAATCAAATCTCTAGGGAAAGTGCGTAACAGCAGAATTGTCCTAACTAAAGCTAAGGGCACAACCCGCCGTCCGTATCTATCGTCAAGCCTGGGGCACAACCCACCGTACGTGCAATTTGTCCGTACGTTTTTTGTGGAGGCCACGTCCGCCACGTATTCCTGAAAACGTGGGGAACGACTGGCAAGAGCAGGGAGGGAGTACGTCAACGCACGTCACTCGCACGGTTGCGCAATGTGTAAGTACGTGGTCTGCACGCCACGCCTGGCGGAGAGCGGTTGCGTTCATCGTTCGTTGCGCAAGTGGTAGGTGAGTTTCACGTGCGTACAACGTACGGTCTCTGTGCGAGTGCCACGTTAACGTATGCAGGCCCTACTTACACGTGCTGCTTACGTACGGTTTCCTCACTCACTCGCATGGTGTAAGTGCGTGCAAGTGCGATGAACGTAAGTTTTTCGGAGATGTTTATATAGGACGACCTTTCAAAGTCCTATCGGCTGCCTCCAGAAGTCCTAGCAGCTGCCTCAAGTAAGATGCCACCCATTCCACCGCAGAGACTCCGGATTCTGATGCTGCAATAGTAACTACAAGAGCACTTGACCGTGAGAAGACTTTAATAAACTCACGGAGCCAGTGCGTTGTGCGCCCATTGGCTGTACAGGGCAGGCGCGTCGCCCGTACTGGCACGTACGGAGGGCGAATCCGCAGGCCGAACGCAGAGAAAGTTCTGCATGCACTTAAATGCAAGTACGGCGGGTTGTGCCCCTAGCTTTAAGTAATTTGTCCGTACGTTTTTTTGGGAGGCCACGTCCGCCACGTATTTCTGAAAACGTTCAGGCTGTATTGGGCAGGCGCGTCGCCCGTACTCGCACGTACGGGTGGAGGGGGGGGGGGGGGGGGGGGGGGTGAGCGAATCCGCAGCCCGATGGCACACAAAGTTTTGCTACACGTAAAGTTCTACGGCGTGTCTACGTGCTCCGAAATCCGTCGGGTTCCCTACGAGTTCGTACGGAGGCGGTACTTACCACTTACCGGGATCCCAAAAGATTGCCCACGTCTTGGCACGTAGACAGCACGTATTTGCACGTACGGTGGGTTGCGCCCTTAACTTTAGGTAAAATACAACGTAGTTTACCAGTCTTGACGGGTAAAAACAATATAGTATAACAGTTAGGACGGGTTACTGTCAGAGAAACCCGGCAGTCAGAAAACGTGAAGATCTTTCACCTAAACATCTTCCTGGAGATTGTAGTATGGAAGGAATATATGCGGAAATATGAAAGAGGAAAACAAAACAAAACAATACAAAAAATGTGAAGATGAAAACAATTAGTTTAGTCTTAACATCCAATGTCTTAATCCCTCTACACGTTCAACAACTCTTTCCCAATTGATAGAATTTTCCGCAAGCACGCTGTGACTACTTTTTAAAGGTAAACACACGTAGCTCCAAATTTTTGATGGCTATCAGTCCATCTTGCTCACTGAGTGACCTGGTTCTCGCGAGAGTTGCGAGAACTAGGTGAAGACTTCCAATGTTTTCAGAAAAGGTGTTTGTGCTGCATACTTTTGTTGTAGGGGTAAAAAAGGTTTGATATTGACATTTCGATATAATGTTTATGCTTCCTCTGAACAGGTTGCGTATGTCACAACTATCCTCCCGCTGTTTCTTCTGTTCCTTCTGTTTCTCCGTGCCGTGACTCTGCCGGGAGCCTCTGACGGGATAACGTACGCCATGACGCCTGGTCCGGTCTGGGTAAGTAGCGTTTCGTAGGTAGGAGGGCGGATAGATACGTATAGTAAGCTTCTTTAGGCACAACCAAGGAGTACTTACTTCCAACGTTTCGATGTCTATCAGACACCATCTTCAGGGTAGAATGACTCAGGGAAACTGCTTCTTGCTGCTACTTATAGCCGATGTAGGTGGCGCTGCAGCAGCAAGAATATAATGCCGTCCCAAACGTGGCTCAGCTTGTATCCACCCTCGTCTCTGTTCATGACTGGAGCTGATTTTCTGATCCAAACTGCCTCCCTGATCCAGCGTGTTCTTCTGTTTTCCTCTCTGTCGATGACTCTAGCCCCCTCCCAGTCTATTACACAATTGTTAAGTAGCAGGAAGAAGTAGTTTCCAGTCATTCTACCCTGATTATGATAGACATCGAAACTTTGGAAGTAAGTACTCCCTGGTTGTGCCTAAAGAACCTTACTATATGAATAATTGTCAACCCGATGAAGTTATTTACGGGTGATGGATACGGCCTGGGTCTCACCCAGAGATAAGGTGCACAGCTCACATTTTGGGGCACAAGTATAAAGTGTGGAGCCTTTTATCAATATCCACCAAATTTAAAATCATTGTGGCCATTACTTTCCAGCAAGGAGACTTACCTCCTTGTTTCCGGCCGACGTTCCTTTGAAGATAATGCCATAAAATCTTGAAAGACATTGTTGAAATGTTGCATGAGAAGTATTTCCAGTACATTTAGACAGAAGTGGGTACCTGACCTTCAGCAGAGCTGAAGTTGACCCACACACCTCAGGCCACTGGTGCCATGCAAGTGTAAGGAGCCTCTATAATGATCGAATGGTACCCAGGCTAAGGTCGCAGCCCAACTGTCCATCATTTCTTTCCCACGAAACCTCAAGCTTTGGTCCCAACGTCAGGGATGTACCTCCGGTCGGGCACTGGAGCCACAGATTTGTCCCTGTTAGCTGCCAGACAGGACACGTGGCGCATCCCCGTCTTGTAATTAGCCAGCGAAAGGGTATGTCACCCCGTAAGGGGCGATATAACTCCGTCGTGTGTAAATACGTCGACCGATGATGATGATGATGATGGCTGCCAGATACCACGGGGTGTCTCTTGGTGTGCTCACGATAAGCTAACAGAGTCTGTTTGTTACCGGGCCCCGGGTTCATTTTAAGTCCGACTACAATTCAACCTGGGGCTCGGTCAGGTCAAAAACTACCCCGAAAGCTGCCAGTTCTCCCACGTGGCCACGTAGGGCATGAAAGTGTTGCATTATCATTTATGCGACTGCAGTTTTATTTTCTATTATTTATGTATGTATATGAATCAACTGAAGCATGACAGGAGAGACCACCGTTAACTAGTTACCATTTACGTAAAATTGGTTATTCTAGTATACACAGTCCTTAGATACAAAATTTTCGTTTGTTGTCACTTCACTTCACTCGTCCCGTAGCTCAGGTGGCCGTAGGGGCAGTAAGACTGTTCACAAGTGCTTTGCACAATTTGTTGTCACCGTTGTTAAATGTCATAAATGTCTGGATAAGATACATAAGTTTGATCCTAGACAATATTATTATTGGTGTTTATGTCTGTCCGTGCAGGATGCTAGCTTTGGTTCGGGTCTGATCAGCGCAGTTGTTCTCAGATTGACCCTTGGTTTCGGCGGCTACACAACATTGGCCTCTTACAACCGCTTCCACAACAATGTTCTCCGGTAAGAATTTTACGATACATGTCATAAATGTACGCCTAGTAAATGCTTACAATATTGGATACACTGTTTATGTTTGCTGCGTGTGTCTTTCTCTGCTGCGTGTATATTTATGTCTTTTAAGTACAGTATAACTTCAGAAGCTAGATGGACTACAATGATATTTGGTATGCTGGAAGGTCGTCTTTTTGAGACATTTTGTGGTCTTGATTTTTGGGAGGCGGACAACTTTTCATATGTAAGGAAGAAGAGGTTTAAGTCTGTGCTCTCTAAAAGCCTTCTTTATATATATAGAGATAGATAGATAGATGTCTATAGATATAGATAGATAGATAGATGGATAGATAGATAGATATTAGATAGATGGATGGATGGATGGATGGATGGATGAATTGATAGATAGATAGATAGATACTATTAGATAGATAGATGGATGGATGGATGGATGGATAGATAGATAACTGGATTCACTGAAAGTGTAAGTTTGACTAATAGTCATTGTACTTTCTTGTACATTATATTTTGTATAACTTACCCTTTCAGGGATGCTATTGTGGTGGTGTTTGTAGAACTGGTGGTGATGATCTTCTGTGTGCTGACCATGGCCGGCATATACGGGCACCTCGCCAACATCGGCGGGGTGGACATTAGACACATGATCTGGTCAGGTAAGCGGAACTCATTAACTTATATCATCACATAGCCATGCACCGCGGACCAATCAGAGGGCCCCGTTCCATGTTGGTTTATATGACGCCGTAACACATAGATTTCGGCCGGCCCGGTGTGTATCGATCCTTCTGATTGGTCAGAATTTGACCCGCCTCTTCCTCGGTGTATATAGTGTGATAAAGCCTGGTCCTTCGCTATAACCACCTCATAAAACTACCTCATTCGCTTCGCTCACTCGGTGGTTTCATTCGGTAGTTATAGCAAAGGACCAGGCGTTATCACACCATATGCACCTCGGGGTGGGTCATTAATCCTTAAATACTAACTACTCTTCTGAAAAGTGTACGCTTTCCATTACCATACTAAGCAAAAAAGTGTCCTAAAAGGGTCCGTTTACCCTTTTAGCCTCTTTGTGTAGCATACTTATAGGAGAGCTGACGTTTTAGTCATTTTCCTACGCAGAGGCATCCAACGGCGCCAGCAAACCGCCTCTTGTCTGTACTCTGCTATCTCGACCGTCACCATCAGTTCCTGGCCGCCCTGCTTATAAATATCAATGAGCTTACCCTTATATACGCGATATCCCTTTTGAAAACTGAAAGGCCTATTCTCTGATTGGCTGAGAGCTGGTTTGTGGCGACGCCCACAGGAACCGATGGTGACGGTTGAGATAGCAGAGTACAGACAAACAGCGATTTGCTGTCGCCTTTGGATGTCTCTACGGGGTCTCACTAAATACCGAAAACAACCGAAAACAACCGAAAACAACCGAAAACAACTGAAAACAACTGAAAACAACCGAAAACAACCGAAAACAACCGAAAACAACTTTCACTAATTACCGAAAACAACCGAAAACAACTTTCACTAATTACCGAAAACAACTTTTAACTACCGAAAACAACCGAAAACAACTTTTAACTACCGAAAACAACCGAAAACAACTTTTAACTACCGAAAACAACCGAAAACAACTCGACATAACCATGAACAACAGAAAATCATTTCAATGGGTTATTATTTGATAAGTTTTCATTTAATTTTGGACAAGGGGTAGGCTAGGACGACCCATGTTATTAATACAATATTAGCAATAATAGAGTCAACGATCTCCTTTGCCCTTTGGATATATTAATGTTCGAATTCAGATTCATGGATCCTGTATGTTATAAACGGGGACTGCTTGGTGAACTCGCAAACTCAGCAATGGATATCTATACTACTTGGCATCTACTGTGTAACTCCAAGCAGAGGTTACGATGGAGCGGGGGTGCAGTAGTGGCCCCAACAAGAAATCGCAGTCACTACTATCCCCCGACAAAACTGCTTCGAAAATAGGTTTGCTTATTAATTACTGTTGAATCTGCCTACTGCGCATTTACCTAATGTGTACTCCTTTTTTTTTCTAGCAACCAAAACATCGTACATTTCTTGCTCAATTATAACGCATTCCGCTGCCACAACAAATCGGTTTAAAAGGACAACCCGCAAACGTGTCTTACCACAGCGGCCCCTTATTCTGGATTAAACTAAATGATAAAAATACGGATTTTGCTCTACATCATAAAACAGTGTGGGATATAAAGGTGTTTCCACAGTCTACATCCCCTTTCCTGGAAGAATCCTTCATTCAGAATCACCCCATTCTCTCCGTCGGCCAAGGAGAAAATAATTCAAGGCGTGTTTTAGGAGATTTTGAGTTGTTTTCGGTATTAATTGAGTTGTTTTCGGTATTTTCCGAGTTGTTTTCGGTAGATGTCAAGTTGTTTTCGGTTGTTTTCGGCATTTTTCAAGTTGTTTTCGGTTGTTTTCGGTAAATGTCAAGTTGTTTTCGGTTGTATTCGGTTGTTTACGGTTGTTTTCGGTTGTTTTCGGTTGTTTTCGGTTGTTTTCGGTTGTTTTCGGTATTTAGTGAGACCGTCTCTACGTAGAAGAATGATTTTAGCTTGAAGCACTGATTCACGTTTGGCAAACTTCAGTATTGAAAGGCCGGGGAGATCATTTTTTCGCTCCCCATAAACAAACGCCGGCGCCCCTAAAACTCTGTGAAGGAGGTTGCTTTATGTAACGTTACGTCCGAATGTATGGACGTGGACCATTGTTTCAGTGTTTGAATCGGCGCTTTCTCGCTTTAGGGACAACCATGCTCTTTGTCACCATGGTGTCGGGGTTCTCTCAGCTTCCATCCGGGTCTTCGTGGGCAGCTCTGTTCTTCCTATGTGCGTTTCTGTTGGCCTTCGGATGCCAGGTTTGTACATACAATAGGGCAGATAGATAGATAGATAGATAGATAGATAGATAGAGAGAGAGACAGAGAGAGAGAGAGAGAGAGAGAGAGAGAGAGAGGGAGAGAGAGAGACAGAGAGAGAGAGAGAGACAGAAAGAGAGAGACAGAGAGACAGAGAGACAGAGAGAGACAAAGAGAAACAGACAGAGTGAGGGAGAGAGATACAGACAGTCAGACACAGAGAGGCAGACAGAGACAGAGAGAGAGAGAGAGAGGAGAGAGGGAGACAGAGAGAGACATGTGCAGAGAGAGGCAGAGAGAGACAGGCAAACATACAGACAGACAGAGAGAGGAGGAAGAGAGAAAGAGAGAGAGATATCAAATAACAGGTTTTAAAACATGCTTCACATAAGCGTGTGATTCGAACAAATTGTAAGCCATGTTGCTCAATAAACGCATTAGATCACCTACTTGGAGACGGTCATCACTTCCCTGATGGACCTGATCCCGAGGCGACTGATCAAAAGGATGCCAGGAAAGGAGTCAGGGCTGCTGAGTAAGAGGGCGCTGCTGCGCGGTGTGATGACTGTGGTTGTCTGTTTCCTGTTCTTCCTCTTGGGGCTGCCGTACGTGACACAGGTAATCTACTTCGCAGATAATTTCGGTGCTTTTTAAAAGTCCCTTGAAGTGACTTTGACTTTATTTAGATCCACAATAGGCCTGACATAGCTGCTAGCTATTCTCTCTGTGAACCTGTCGTTGTTGTGCTGATATTTAACTGGACGAGCGTTTCACGTGTTAACTGGACAAGCGTTTTACAATTTTCGCAACCGTGCAAAAACAGGACAAAATGCCGAACAATTCAGTTATAATCTTATTTGTTATAAACTGACAGATCAGGAGTGGCAAACCTACTGGATCTCACCCTGAGTTTACTGACTCTCACCCAAGATTTAATGGGAGTTTCAATGTTGCAGCTGTGGAAGGTGTCCATTGACAGTTATCCGGACAAAACATTGTCTAATATAGTATACATTGTACCAAATTGTTCCTTTTCTTAGGGTGGTGAATACCTGAGCAACCTCGTATCCCACTACAATTTCATCATCCAACCGTACATGTTCGTCCTACTGGAGTGTGTGGCCCTCACCTATCTCTACTGTGAGTAGTTGGATATAAAGTTGTGTTCTTCTAAACCACCAATAATTGATCATTATGAATACTAGTAACTAAGTACTGATGATCCCAACGATTTTTGAGCAGGTTGGATAGGCATGTTGGATATTGTATGAAGGAGAGATAAAGTCAAAGTCTCCCTGTTGGCACTGTTTGTATCTATAATTTGTATTATCGTCATCATGATGCACTAGTACTATCAATTTTGCTATTATCATTATGAGATTATTTTCACTATTTTCATTACCATTATTACCATTTATTGTATGTTAATTTTCTGTTTTATTTCACTGTCAGGGCTCGAAAAAAATCGAAATACCACCTGCATATGCAGGTTAGTGCAGGTAGAACTGTGCAGGCATTTCTGTTGTCTACCTGCACCTAACCTGCACTGGTCCTTGTACTGGGTTTAGGTGTACATGTACTATATGATGTAGGTGTGTATGGATATTTTCCAGGTACATCGACTGTTACACCTAGTATAAAAGAAATGATGGCAATGGTTTCTGAACAGTTTTTAGTATGACATATACTTCCTAAGTTCTGAGTGGTGCGGATAAAAGTTGTCTAGTGCAGGTAATTTTCAATGTTACCTGCATCAGGTATGCAGAGAAAAGTATTTCAAGCCCTGGACTGTATATGCATTACTGTTTAATTGTAGCACATGACACGTCTTCAAATGAGTGTCAATCACTGAGCTGGGCAACCCTGAGGAGAAAATTGAATAAATGAATTGAATGAAACTGATCCTTACTTTCTCGCTCAGCCCCGACCTGTAGTCGCTGTTGTCCAGCTATAAGACGCTGGATGTCTGAAGTGAGCCACATGTTACAGACCGTGTGCTGTTTCCGCTGTGCTAACGTCGTCAACTGGTTTGCAGCGGTGACCTGGCTGGCCCTCATCCCTTTGGCCATGCTGGTAAGTCTGCTTGATTCATTAACACTTTACCGCGCAGCGACGCAGCGGTGCAGCGGCAGCGTGTTTGGCTCGTGACCGAGAGGTCTCGAGTTCGAATCCTGCCGTGTCACCGATCTTGTGCCCTTGGGAAAAGCACTTAACACGGCTTTTCTGACTTTACTCAGGTGAAAATGAGTACCTAGCTTCGGCTATGGCAGTCCTTCCGATAGGACGTTAAATGGAGGTCCTGTGTTTTGGGAGAGTCACACCCCACGCACGTTAAAGAACCCCCACGCGCAAAAGTGCGGTGTGCGATGGTTCAAATCCTTTCGTCTAGAATGTGTGATTCTCTACGACTCACCCGGACTCCAGGAAGACTAGTCACTAATGGAGATCTGTATCAAACTAAACTAAACCAAATCGATCTTTCAAACTCAAACTCCCTACATTTTGTTGTAGAAATACATGTTGTAAGTACTAACTAAACTTTTTAGTTCGTCAGTACCATAGAATTGCTTTGTATAATTTTTCTTAGTAGAATATAATGGAACGTTACCACAAATAGAGATATCATAGCACGAAGAACGCAATAGTTGTAATGCTACTGAGGAATGAAATGTTGATGAGAAAACTGCCCCAAACCGTAGATTCTGCTACAGTACCAAGCAAAGTCGCCAGGGGGGGGGGGGGGTAATCGTTTCTTGCTATTGTCATGCGACATCGACGAAATAGATGGATGGGTGGATTTTCATCCCATACCAACATAAAAATACCACCAAGGTCCAAGTATGACTTATACAAGTTATGCTTTCTACAGACAAAAAGAAAGGTAAACAGACCAAAGCAAAAACATAACCTTCTTGGGGAAGGTCGACCCAGCCACTATCTAGTTCGTTTTTGAGCTGGTACTTATCAGTCGGTACGTCCACCAGTCGGTATCTGTATCTATATAGCCGGTATAACCGCCCTTCGGCGTAACACACCAGCTTCACAGGCACGCGGCGCGGCAGCAGCTGGTTATATTACACTGAACGACCCGTCACACCTAACTTTTGCACATCTATCTGCAAGTGTACATGTTCTTTAAAACTATCCAGAGAAGATGCCCCTATACTGTGTTTGGTACCGGTGATAACAAATTCCCCTCTACGATAGTTCTAGAGAAATACGAATTTTTAAACACATCAATCCTAGGTTGGTAACCCTGGTACTTGAAGGCATGACTGTTTCTAGTATCGCCATTGCAATACTTTTTTTCTGTCACCCTTGTTTCAGTTTTATCTGCTGCTAATTGACCATTGGCCGAGTCAATCAGGAGGTCCGACTTGGACCGTCGTGCTGGGTCACTTTGTCTTTGTGGCCAGTGCTGGCATGGTGCCGCTGGTCACCATCATCAACATCATCATCGCACTGGTCAGTTTGTTGTTTCTGTTGTTAGAGTTAGGGTTATATACCACTGTTATACCACTGCCTTCGAAGAAGTCAAGCCCTACAATAGTTAACTTAGCACCTTGTAGTAGACTAGAAACCAATGTTATGTACTGAAATCTACTCTTATTTCGATACTGTATGTGCAATTTGCCTCCGGGCATGATTTTGCAAATACCCTCTCAGTTATACATTGGCAATGAGATCTGTATTATAGTGATATGAGCCCTTCTATCAAAACCATCAATTGTACTTCTAACGTTTTGTTTCTGATTACTGTCCTGAAAGATTAGGGTCAGTCGGTAGGGAATTTCTTTATTTGATTTTGGCCACATTTAACAATGTGAAAATGAAATGCATGAGTTAAGAGCATACCTTTGATATTGTCTATTGTATTGTCAGAATATTGTCTATTACGACAGTAAGGAGAATAGACTACAAAACGACTCTATAGTGTCGTCATCACTTAAATGTGATATTGAAACTTTTACGTTCCTTGTTAGCTCCAGAAAACGCTAGAGTCGCCAGGCAAACCGGAAACAATATTTCTCCTCCCATTCCTATAGCCATGTTGATTTTTTTGTATGGATGGCATCCGGGAGTGCATCAATTTTGTCCCTGCGCAAAGAAAAATATGTTTTTGACCATACAAAGAAGTTGTAAAACCATATCACATACATAAACACATACACATACATGTGTGTTTTAGTCATGTGTTCAATCTTTCTCTAACCACTTAGATTTCCTTATGATCAAAGGCTTAGATTTCATTATGATCAAAGGCAACATTTTTGGCCGAACTTTTTCATTCGCACGCTTGCATCAGTTTCGGGGTTCTCAAAGGATGTTATCCACATAGTTAAATAAACATGGCCTACCCTAAAAAATTCTAAACGGGTGACTCGTTATTAGAATCACCCTGCATTATGGATATTAGTATGCTTGTGAAGTTCGTAGAGGTGATTGAATATGCAGAATACCAAACATTTTCTTTTTTATAAAGGCCTACTGAATCTAGTGTATGAGGGGCTCAACATCCTCCTCCTACGCAGCCACATCCATCGGCAAAACCGCCTGTCTGGATGTACCCTGCTTTCTCAACCGTCACTCTTAGTTCCAGTGGGCGTCGCCACAAACCAGCTGTCAGTCAATCAGAGAATAGGCCTTTCAGCTTTCAAAAGGGATCTCGCATATATAAGGGTAAGCTCATTAATATTTATAAGCAGGGCGGCTAGGAACTAAGAGTGACGGTTGAGAAAGCAGGGTACATCCAGACGGGCGGTTTCGCCGTTGGATGTCCCTGCGTAGAAGGATGCTCAATATAGGTGTGTTAGTAACGGCAAGTTGGTATTGACAGTCCCAGGTAATAATGAAAAAGCAATGTAATTAACAGGTGAAGGGCAAACCAAGAGACATCGTCCAACCACCAACCGACTGGGGCCCCTACCTGAACAAGCACAGGAAGGGCGTGGCCTGAGGGCTGCCATGGCAACAGGAGCAGTGTGGGGTACAACAACATCCCGTAACCAAGCAGGCCACACCTAGCAGCCAGACCATATATACTAATGTATCTAACTAACTTTAATGGCTGAAGAACTGTGAGTACTATTCTCAAGAACGTAAAATGATATGTAACCATGCAATAACGTCAGATGATGATGTAAACTGGACTCATTCAGAGAATATAATGCATAACTCTGTATCCCAAACCTTTATAACCGAACTGATTTTTAAATTATGAATGAAGGTCATTCATAATGTGATATGTAGATTATTATGATATACCAGTTTGCCATGTACATTCATATTTACTTGCATGTACTAAACTTTTTCTAAGTCTGTTTAGACCGCGATTTATAGAGGGGTATCCCTAGAGGGGGTGGCTTTTGAGAACGGCCCCTACACCTCCTAAACTTAACTGGAAAGATCATCTGTGTCGGTAGAAGTCATTATTGAAGTGATTTAACTGTAATATCCGATATGAAAATTTGACTCACCCAAATTTTCGACTGAACAACACCAGTCTTTGTCAAGGAATGAACTGCTGTCCTGATGTCACGTTATGCAGATAGAACACGTGACTAAGTAAGCAGTGGATCGTAGGTTGCAGGAAGTCTATGGCGCCCACCGTCTCTGTTCAGAGATGGTTGTAAAGCTCTGATGTAGATGGCTTCTTTGATCCCTCTAGCGAAAATGTTTGGTTCTATGTTCAAGATTTTAGCTTCCAATTTTTGTGGTGGATATTACAGTTAAACCTCCTAAACTTTGTACCTCCATTGGTCTGAATGGGATCATAAAGGTAATCAACTGTATTGTAATCGATTATTACATAACGACCGTCGTTTGACAGTATTACATAATCATCTTTACTTAAGCATGATATTATAAAAAAAAGTGTGTATTAGTTTTGCTACAACACGGCACCCCAATGTTAAAGTGGGACTTTCTCTTGAAGAACAGGTAAGAAATTTCACGACTATACCAACTTTTACCTCAGACAGTTTTTACATTCTTAAATTTTGTTTGTCATGACATTTCAGATAGTGTTTGTCATTCTATATTTTTTCTGTTTCATTCCAAAACACTCTTTTGAATTTGCAATCGTCTGGTACTGGGGTATAAGGCAGTGACTGAAATGTATATGCGAATTAGGTCCGGATTTGATTGGCGTTGATTTCAACTGATTTTTCTCGTTATAATTACATAATTCATGTCCAACGATTCTCCTTTCAAACCAAGGTATGCAGAAATTAATCCTTAGCTATGAGTTTCCATAAAATTTCCGTAATGAAACCATTGATATTGTTCAAATCTACATACATTTGCATGAATGCATCATTTTGTCTGGACTGTCAATGTATACTACTACTGAGTCTTTTATCACAATTAATCTATAAATTTTGTTGTGTTTGTGTCCATCCACCCCCAACAGTAGTATCTACGTGAACGTTTTCAATCAAAGAACATTTGAGGACACTTTGGTTGCAGCGAAGGGCCATTCTTGTGGGCGTGTCAAGTGACTCAAGTACGTGTTAGCCAGGCGTGAAGTTGTCACGTATGAGCGGCTTCACGGATGTTTCACAGGTACCTAACTGTAGAAGTGCGCTTCATATGTGACGCGTCTCAAATTTACCAATCGTGCCCCCATATTGTAGGATCGGAAAAATAATAAAGGCAATGTTGTGCTTTACATTTTTTGATATTATAAGTTGAATCTCCAATAATTTCATTTAAAGACTCGAAAATCAAGAAATTGAATTCGTGTGACCAGTGTGAAGACTTTTAGCCATGAAGACTTTCAGCCAGGACACTGTACCGCAAGTGTTCTTTCCTGCCACGTACAGTCAGAGACTGGAACTTACTTCCTCAAGCGGCTGTTGAAGTCTCCACCATTGACACGCTTGTGTCAATGGCCTCCAAATTTATGTAAAAGCCTAAACCCTGGCCGGTGACATTGACCCTTTTCTCTTACAAGCGACAGAATAATCAGCTTGTTGATTGCGGTCGCTTCAAAAGGAAGAGGATTATGTCAGTGTAAAACTAGGCTTGGTTTTTACCTTGGAGCTTTTGGGTCTCACTCGGCTTTTTTTGAAAAGCATATATATTTAACTTGTATAACTAATAGGATCGGTGTCCCCATAGCTAACATCTTGTAAACCAATAAAAAAGAGTATTTGTAACAAAACGATATGTGAGAAAATTATTCATAGAGGATGGCGCGTCACACTAATATGCGTATATATAAGTTTGTATTGACATTCTTTTGGTTTGGAAAAGTTTGTGGCAAAAGTAGCTTACCAGTTTTTTTTGTTTTGTCTCCAGAAGAATGCAGCACTATGGAGAGCCAATAATCAAAGTATCCAACGTCATAAAAGAATTAGTTATTCCCTACAGACTTTACGAAAGTCAAAAAACGTCAATACGCAACTCATACGGACTGGAATATGAGAACAAGTGTGAACGGATCCTAATAACAATATACGGAGCACATAACAGTCAGTAAAACATGAAGACATGGCGCATGGATTCTTATCTTTATTCATAGTCAGATTTCAGATATCATATAATGCCTTATTACGGCGAATTAGAATTTGGGGTGGTCACATTTCTCCAACCACCTGGAGACGGAAGACGATCTATGGGTAGCGGGTGCAGCCAGAGTCGAGGTAGTTCATCATGCGGTTGACAAAGAGATGACAGTTGTTGAAGAGGAGGTCGTAACTGCCGTAGCGAGTCTTGTAGCCGCGGCTGAAGTCCATGGCCTGCTGCAGGGTACAGGAGGAGGACCCGGCGGCGCTGCCGGACCAGCTCACCGAGCAGTCAGACGGCTCACGGACACCCTCCCAGGCAACCTGCGGGGGGAGGCAACCGGTCAGGGGAGCAACACAAAGTTTTTCGCCGGTTGAGATTTCTATAGTTAAAGGCCATATGGTGACTGAGCTCGACGCGGTAAAAACAGAGGTTCAAAAGTTATACTGAAGGCCCCCTTTCCACTAGACGGAGATGGCGATGCGCTCTCACTGCGACCTAAATAGGATATGTGTAACCTTTGATTTTATACATCGTACACGTATATCATACAGCATTTAAAAGTATGAAGACAACAAAACACGCAAAGTGTAAAAAAGATTAGTTTCTTTTCTATAAAATTCGTTGAGCGATATGTCAAATTTTAGGTCGCAGAGAGTGCGCGGTGAGAGCGCCGTCCTAGTGGAAAAGGGTTGAACACAAATATCTGGAAATACACAGACGCACACAAACAAATACATGGAAAAATACCTCCATTTTATGGAGGTAATTAAAGTATGGTGCACTTGAGAGATGCGGAAAATGGATACGTTTGAGCAAAAGATACAACCGTCATTATAGTCAGAAACAACGAGAATCTGTACGCGTACTGCCGTTTAGTTCTCCCTTTGAAATCGCGCCAAGCGGATGTCAAGTAAACTGCAGTCGGCTCACCTGAGAGGCTGAGATGCTACTCGCAATACTTCATTTGCCCGGGATGAAGTAACAACTCTACATACCTTGTCAGCGAAGTTGTCGGAACCGACGCCCCATTCGAAGACGGTCTCCCTAAAGATGAGTACGCGGTGAACCGGCCACAGGGTGCCGACCTCGTCCACGGACCGCCGCAGGTTCAGCGGGGTCGTGCCGTGGTAGAAGGGGGCGCTGGCGGCTAGAAAACATCGAGAAAAATATTGAAAGCCAATGTATATACTTTAGGAGAATAGCAGGGACTTACATTGCTTACGTTTCGATGTCTCTTAGACACCTTCGACAGAGCTTCTAACTGGCGTTCTTCTTCTCTCCGCTATATGTAGCCGATGTAGGTGGCGCTTTTGTGGTGAGAAAACAATCCCAAACGTGGCTAAGAAAGTCAACCCCAGCGATAAACCAGGACGAGGGGGGATACAAGCTTAGCCACGTTTGTGATTTTAATTTCAATTTTCAAGCTTTCTAACTGAAAAAGATAAGAAAAAAGC
The DNA here is from genome assembly GCA_019207045.1 of Branchiostoma floridae x Branchiostoma belcheri. NCBI lineage: Eukaryota > Metazoa > Chordata > Leptocardii > Amphioxiformes > Branchiostomatidae > Branchiostoma > Branchiostoma floridae x Branchiostoma belcheri. Next base: position 21,945,990 of record CM033034.1, on the reverse strand, counting down.
ACTGTAATTAATATTAAAAGCTGGAGACGTTACCATAGGCGCTGGATTGAGGATGGTTGTAGCACGTGGTGTCTTCGTTGATACCGACAGGGTTGGACCCCGCCCCGCGGGCTTGAGCGAGCTGCATGTCCAGCGGGACCGCATCCTTCACCGGGACCGCCTGGACAGCCGCCACCAGCGCGAGGGTCAGCAACAGGTACATCGTGGTCAGTCGTAGATTCAAACACTGGAAACCGATTGAGCTCAGAATCCGTAGAATGGCTCCCCGCCACAGGTCTTTTATACAGTTGGATTTATTGTTTTATGGTACTTGCGTTATCGCGAAAAACGGATGATCTGATAAAAATGTTACAACTACCATGCGTATGTAGTATATTTTTAAGGCGGTTTTCTTGTACGGTTTGAGTTTTTACAAGTTGACCCAAGGAGAAAACAAAATCAAATGAGTCTTACAACAGATTTGATACCGACATAACATAAAATTGTTTTTCTATTAGCTTTTCTATTGGCTTTGTATGTCAAGAAAGAAGGTCAAGGACCATACTGCCTTCCCTTCGGTAAACGTCAGGCCATAGAATCCTGCTTCCTGCGCTAATATTAGCTGATATCTGCTTTGTGCTGACGGAATATTTTCCTTCTATTCTTAAACATAAAGTCATTTGACATATGCTTTTTTCTCACCTGTAAATCACAGTTAAAAATTATTGAAATTATCTATAGTTTAATTGTGCAATGTGTTAGGTGAAAGGGATGGGGAATAGAGAAGGTCGACTGGTAAATTCTAACTCCACAATGGTCGAAAAATGTTGACAGTTTCAGAGGCAGTGGTGTGAGCTTAAAACGTTTATTTTCTTGGAAAAAATATGTATTCACACAAAGGAGGACAGAAAACACACATATGAACACGCACGCATACAAACATTACATAATAACATCATTTAGCATAAAAGAATTTATAAGATGGTGGCATTTATACTAATTTATTACCAACGATGCCTTTGTCGGAAAACTATTCAACGAAGAAATGAGGCACAATTAATAGGTCGAGCGCATGAGAGTTACGTCATAAATCTAAAGCCCATTCACTTTTATTGGAGGAATATAATTTGAGTAATATCCTTTAAATCGGCGGAAATTTTCTTTCTTTATCAAAATATTTTTGCACGTAACGCCACTTACCATATGCGTGCTTCTCAACAATAAATCAGGTAAATGACGCAAAATATACAATTTTCCACGTCATCGTATAAGTTAAGAAAATATTATTCGTAGGCAATCATAATACACTTGCCAATGACCTACTCAATAGCTTTATAAAAAAAAAACAATTTTATTCTGCCTTGTTTGTATTTTTAGATGATTCTAAAGTAATGCCATCATGCATTTGGTACAATAAGTTATTTATGCTTCAATGTCTAGGCATGTTGGTGTCAAATATGAACATTTCTTTGGGTTTGTTCGTATCCTTCGTGGATGCAGTGATTCTTCTGTAAATCAGAAATAAGCAGTGGATAAAAAACTACAAGAAATTTCAATGTTTCTACATATTCAACGACCATTTATTAAAGATCTCCTGCAATATCGTCGATGTACTAGTATTGTACAATAAAGCACTTAAATGACATACCTCACTTGCTCATTTCCAACACTCTACTTAAGAAATCTAAATTGATTTTGCATGGAATTGTTCACCCATATGTTCAATTCTCAACTATAAAGTTTCGAGAGGCAATAGCAAATGACACACAGCAATACTCTGCCAATTCAATGACTACAAGTGATATACAATGAATAATTTACACTTCAATGTAGGTCAAGATATACTTTATTGTAGTTTTATAAGGCCTATTGTATGACTGCACCTTATCATCTATCAAATGAGATAAAAGCTTACGTAAGGTATGTTTGTTCGTATTGCATACTTAGTAAACTGCCTCATGGCATATTAACACATGAGGTTTGTACTGAACAGTATGAGCTGCATACCCAGACAGATTTACATGTAGAGTTCATCCACACACAGTTTTTTTTACGTGTTCAATGTGTATACGTAGCTCTCCTCAAACACGGGACATATATCCAAGAGACGTCGCTATCTGAAGCTACAGCGGACGTTTTGGTGACCATCTATTACTTTGGACAGGGCAATTCTGACAGTCGCCAAATTGCAGCCCATGCGTCACTGCCAACAAGGCAGACCCAAACATAAATAATTGTCATACATGCGATCTCAAATGTACATGTAACATGTCATTATATGCACAACAATATCACTACAAATTTCATACGAAACTCTAAAACAAATATAATTGTGATTTTCATTATTTTTGTATTTTAAAAGCACATGCAACCATACGAAAGTCACTGTCCTTTTTGTTGTGTCAATAAAGGTTCCTTGATGATAATTTTACAGCTTCACAATTCCCAGACAGTCACATACTGATTTTCATAGAATCCATGTACGCTACACATGTCTGCAATGAATTAGAATCTCCTTTTTGCTATTTTTCCACAGTTCAATTATAATATCAGATTGATACCAGCAGTCTATCAGTTTTGCACTTGAAAATGCAGAAAGGAATTTCAGTAATCCATGAGTATGTATTCCTAATGATATTGTAACAAAACTATAATTGGTTCGAGGAACCAAAATTGTCAAAAAAGTTGATGAATTCTTTCTAGAAATGGACAATTTGAATGAACACCCAAGGAATACAATGTCATATTGGGAAGATGATTTTGATGCTATATAATAATACCATGAAAGGATATGTTCCTAAAACTTATAACTAACTACAATTAATCCCCTAACAAGAACTTTTTGAATTACTAACACATGCACAACTCATAATTTTGAACATATCAAATCCCTTACTGTGATATAAATATAGGTATAGGATAGGTATAGAATGTTTAGACCATAAGAAGTGTAGGTGAGCAGTGTGAATGATACGTTAAGCTCAACATACTGATTTATAGATTGTAGTATTACAGTAACTGTATGTAGCCTATAGTACCATCTGGGTAGTAGTTTGCTCCTACTTGTTCGCTTGCTCACTGCATTCACTGCACTCACTCACTCCTGTTCGAACACAGGTATCATTTCAAGTGTCTTGTGACTGGTGGGCTGAGTATCAAATATTCCGAACATTACTTATGTCGAAGTTCCAAGACAGAATAGCAGAGAAGCCACATATATAGCGTATAATAATCATCAGAGTGAACTACTACCCATATGGTACCCAGGCTACACATGTATAGTTGTCGAAGACCTTACAAACTTTGCTGTATTCTTTGCATCAATTGCTGTATATTTTGTGTCAATTAAGATGACACATCGGCATAAACTAAATGTGTGACAGAACCGAAATGTCCTATGCTTTTTTCAACTCCATCAGTTTTTTTGCCATGAGTAAATTTTCCCTCTTAAACTGTTCAGGGAACAGCAAAGATGTAGCAGCTATCCCATCATACTTGTATGGGAGCCTTCCCACAATCCTCCAGTCCCACATCTCATATCTGGGGAGAAAACAAACAAACAAACAAACAGATTAGTTAACAAGCAAATATAATGCAATCGTCATTGGTACAATTATGTATTGCAAGATCTAGAGTAGATAATCAATTTAACCATTGAAACATTGGACATGTCAGAACCTGCTGGTACTGAATTTGAATGCCTGACAGGTCGTGATTACGAATTCTTGGGAAATGCACTTAACACCAAGTTCTTCACTTGACTCAGGTGTACATGTAATATTGTAAAATTGGTTGGACACATCCTCAAGATGCCACAAGACACACCTGCACAAAAAGCCTTTGAATCTGCCATTATTATGATACTACTTGGTTTCAACAGATTCACGGCACTCGAGGGAAGACGCTCTGTCAACTTGCTTTAAGCTTGTTGAAAGCAGACCTATTAAGCACAGAGGCCGAACCGTTCCTACAACAGCAAAGAAACTCCAGGAGCTAAGGAAGCTTGAGGATGCAAACTCGGGAGTTTGCTTCCATTCCAAACATCCCTGTGACGGGACGTCAACAGGAGGTCCTGTGTTTCATGATTAAGTACGGTGTTAGGTCTGGGTTCCTTGAACACATTGCGTGCACTCTTATATGTCGTGTGATTATAATGAATACTGTAATCTTGCTATTTCTTACACTGTTTCAGTCTGTCATCATGTCACCAAGTTAAAACACACTTCAACAGGCAGAGACTACTAGTGTTGAAGCAGCTGTCAGCAGGCTTAGATGGTTGGGCCACATTCTAAAAATGCCCATGGAGAGACTACCAAGATTCCTGCTGGAATGGACCCCAAACCATGACAAAAGGTCAAGAGGTACTTGGCTCAACAGTGTCATAGACAACATGAAGATGATTACATTGTGACACTGGCAGACCATTCTATACCCACTAGCAAAACATGTTAGACCAACCTTTGGGCAATGTTGGCCTGGCCGCCGAAGAATGCGGGAGATTAAATGATGGCCCAGGACCGCCCAGAATGACACTGAATGGTCCGGAAGAGACATCGCCTTGATGCAGGCCACTCAGCACAACCATGAGGAGACCTTATCAAGTATCAAGTATATATTTAACTAAAATTAAGTTTCAGTCTGACCTGTCCAAGTCCAGAGCCTGCACCATGTCTGTGTATGAGGATGTCCGGTAGTCATATCCACCACACATGTACAGAGTCCTGTCCAGGACATGATGTCCAAACCTGCACTGGACAAGCGGCCATGTGGTCACAACTGACCACGACTCCTATGTGTGCAAAATTAAAACATAATCAATGTTGTATTATCAAGGTACACATTCCTTTTTTTTCATTTACACCCTTTTTATTTTGTAACAGCAGTCTGCTATGTCCTCTATTTTGTGAGGCAAATTTTGGTAGACTCAGCTTGGTTCAAATAATATCTTTTTTGCAATTTTTGTCAGCACAGAGGATGGAATGCACAAAATTTTTGTCCGTCCCCAGCTGCATATTCCAATGACAAATGACAGAATTAGAAGTACGGACGCTGGCTAGAACTCTGGCCCCCATGCACTGTCCGACAAATCAGAGTAATGCTGCACATTTGTACCAATATGGACTACAAAAATTAAACCCTGAAGGTAGCAAGAACCATCAGTTGTCAGCTTCATAGCACAAGTTGTCATGGTTGTATCATTGCCTGTACATACAATGTTACAGTACCACATACCAAAGATCATATAGATCAAATATCATATGGATCTAGATGTAATCACAACTAAATTCTAGAGATACTAAGTATACTGGTCACACATGCATGCACACACACACACACACACACAAACACACACACAGTCACACACACACACACCACACACCACACACAGTCACACACACACACCACACACACACACCACACACACACACACACACACGCACACACACACAGTCACACACACACACACACACACACACACACACACACACACACACACATACACACACCACACACACCCAAAATCGAAATAATAAAGAACGTCAAAATAACAACAGGAAGTCACCGTTACTTACCTTTTCAAAACTATACACTTCCACTTGGGGGACAGTACTTGACCCATCATCCCCTCCAAGAACAATGAACCCTCCCTTAACTTTTGCCATGGCGTGATTGGCTCTCCCATGTCTTAGTGAGTTCAGAGAGGTTACGCCAGATTTGGGATCATAAAGCCAGAAGCCGCTCCGCCCTCGCGCCACTGTGCGTCCTCCACTGAGGTAAATCTTGTTGTTGTGGCAACAGCAGGCGTGGCCCGTTAGTCCGCAGTCTAGAGTTTCTGTGTACTTCCAAACATTTTTCTGGAAGAGAATAAAAAATACAAGCAATCAACTTGCTGTCCCAAAACCCCAGCGAGAAACCTTCAGAAGAGCCATCGCCTACCGTGGACGCACCATCTGGAACAGTCTTCCACCAGACATACGCACAGCCCCAACTCTTGCTTCCATTAAGAGACTCTTAAATTGACGGAAATGACCGCAATGAATTTGGACTCTTGTATTTTATACCAAGTATGTAAAATTGTGTACATAGGCTTATAAGACTCATTAGGACTTTTAATGACGTAAACTGTTACAGTATTTCTGTTATTATATACGTTGTTTGACCCTTGAGTCTTCCCTCATGACCTCAATGAAAAGTGGCCTGCAGGCCAATTTGAGCTTTCATGAATAAACAAAGGTTCAAACAAATTTGATGGAATAAGAAGTACAATTATCAATGTTAGTATATTGTACGGAACTATTATCAAAAGATCAACACTCAGTACAAAATTCAGGTGAATATTTTACCTTAGTACAGTACTTTTCCACAGTAAAGTCTATCTCTTCACCATTCCAGCCTCCTACAGCAAACAGCACTTTGTCCACAGCCACCAGACAAAAGTCGCTCCGCGAGTGCCGCATCGAACGCAGGTCAGTCCACGTGTCGCTACGGGGGTCATAGCGACAAAACGACTTGTGGAGTCTCATCTTCTTGTCATAACCTGGATATAGAGAAAATCAAAAATGAATAAAAAAATTGCAAATACAAGAAAAAAACATGAGAGAGAAATCAAATAAATTGGAAAGTAACACAATTTTGTAAACCTAAATTCAAACCAGTAAAATACAGAATGATGTTCATCATGTATTACGCACAATGCAAAAATGAACAAATTAACGTTTGTACCTTGAACTACTAAGTGACCTGTGTTTTAGTTTATTGCAATAGAGCCCTCTTTAGGCTACAACTGTTGATAAGTCTCAAATTTGTTTCAATTAGCAATAATGGTCAGCAAATAACACTTCAGGGGCACAAATGATACAGGGGTACAGACATTACAGGGGATACGGACACTAGATAACCTGCTCCATCAAATTTCTGAAAAAGAATGAGAACAAATCCTTAGTCTATAGGATTGTGGTGGCCCAAACTTCCCTCCAGACTCACCTCCTGCTAAGTACAGGAAGTTGTCCACGACAGCGACCGCGTGGTTCAGTTTCCCAGAGTACGGAAGGTCCTGCACCTGTTGCCATGGCAACACAGCATCCTCCTTCCATGGTGTTTCTGGGGACGACTTCTCCAAGTAAAACATCTGTTTGACAGAAAACAAGAGGCAGACTTCTGAATTTCCGTAGACATTCGCAAATGGCTTTATACTAAATATGCACCAAAATTTAAATCTACATCAGAGCTTTCCAACCATCCCTGAACAGAGACGGTGGGCGCCATAGACTTCCTGCAACTTATGATCCACTGCTTACTGAGTCACGTGTTCTATCTGCATAACGTGACGTCACGACAGCAGTGGATTGTTCATTCCTTGAAAAAGACTGCTGTTCAGTCAAAAATTTAGGTGAGTCCAATTTTTGTGTTGGATATGACAGTTAAAATTACTTCCACAAAATATGAGTAATGCACTTAATTTCTTGGTGTGACTCAGAACGTTTTGATCACCCGTAGTATTTAGACTAGATTGTGTTCAATTGTCCTCAAGTGCCTTTCCTGGGATTTAGGCAAAATAAATTTTTGGCAATGGATTCAAACCCACCAACCTTAATAATCTCAACCCCATTAAATCCAATACCAAGAGCTTATATAGCAAGTACTGAGTAGGACAATACTTGTTCAAAAGTGATACACTAAGCTCACAGTCAATGACATTATCATAATGATTACTTACCTCTCGACTTGCCCCCTGGTCCATGACATTCCCACCCAGAATCACTAACATCCATTTCATGGAGCGTACTTGTGTCCGCGATGACTGCATCGTAAACTGCTCATCAGGGTAGCGATGGTACCTATACAATATCATCACCATCATCAGTCGACGTATTTACACACGACATGGTTATACCGCCCCTTATGGGGTGACATACCCTTTCGCAGTACAAAAAAAGGCTTCATTCATAAGTCTTAATATATAATCCCAAATTTCTTCATGCCCTAGGAATAAATGTTGTTTTTCCAGACACCAGACCAACATTAGCAAAAACCTGCCAAATCTAAACTTTTTTCTTTGGCCGCTAGCAAAGGGCATAAATTACCTCATCATGCTGGCTCCTGATGGATCTTACTGGCTAATGTTAGTTCACCTTTAATCGCGGGGTGACCAATATCCGAATGTGTTGATTAAAACGGTTTCTAGGGATATCAAGTCGACTGACAATGGTTTCAATATCAAGATATTGCATTTTGAAACCACATCTGTCGACTTGATATCCTTACATACTTAAAGAGGTGAACTAGTGTTACATGCTGATTTGCAGTTGATGACAAAATGTTGCATTTAATTGTATATCCTAGATTTTCATTAGGTTAATAGTTACAAACAGCACTTGCACATTTTAAAAATCTTTTATAGTAATGGAGGGTATGGGCACATGCAAAACTTAAGAAAAATGAAAGAACAAACTAGAAAGTAAACAAACTTTGTTGCCTCCATGACCAAGTTTCTGCAGTCCACATCAGTCCTCATGAACTTGACAGCACGGACGTCCCGTACCAAGTCTGACAGCGACATCAGAGGGAAGCGGATGTTATGCATGACTCGTCCTGTCATGGCAAAAGTTAAACATAGACATAAGAGAGAGAGAGAGAGAACTGGTTTATCTAAACACACAATTTCAAGTACAAGATACAAAAGAGACTGGCATTTAAGAGTCTAATGGAATGTCCTGCCTAAGTGCATTAACCTAGAATAATACTGTAAATGCATTTAAGTTTGCGGGGATTTAATTTCGCGGTAGCGGGAAAAGGGACTTTTCGCGGTGGTTTAAGTTCGAGGTAAAACCATCGACTGCAGTCTAATACCATGATAGAAAAATGTTCCTGGTGGTTTCAAGAAAACAGCGAACATTAATCCACCGGAACATTTTTGCATTTACAGTAATCATCACAATTCCCACTTTACTGAACAATTTAAAAGTGTGGATCTACACATACAGTTAAAACCCACAACAAACTGGGGTGTGTCACCTGACTCACCTCACTATATAATATAAGCATAATATAAGTTAGCAATACACAACAGTCTCAACACATGATAACAAAATGGAGCTGCAACTCCCAAAAAATGAAATAAGAAAATCAGATGCAATTCTTACCTGTAGCACAGATTTCAGTATTGCTGTATAATTGCGCATGCAGGAGGCACATCCAAGTTGCTATAACTGCATTCAATCTATAATGGCATGCAGGGAGATATACATTTGTAAGAATGCATGCAGTCAGGAAAAGCTGAAGAAATGTCATAATTCACATTGGAGTCAGAAATATCAAATGTTTCTCTCCAAAAATTGTTCTACTTCATTTATCTATAATAATCATACTTGATAATAATAATTAAAAGTTTATTTGCAAGTTCTTGCCCATACACATACACAGTACAAATGGTATCTGTATGTTGAATGTATTTTTTTTTCTTGCAGCATAATAATAATACTTACGGTTGCATCCTTCAAACAATGAAAATATTATTGTTGTTTGAAGAAAATCAGTTCTATATTCCACAATTGTCCTAAAGTCCAAAGATTGAGTGTTGAAACTTGGCTTTTAAGTAACAAATTGGGCTGACCTGCCAAGGTCACTCTAGTTTCAGGGTCATGGTTGATCCAGGTGGCGGCCGCACAGAAGGCGTCCACTTCACTGGTCACTTCCAGGCGGTCACTCTCCAGGTACAAACACAGCTCCTCACATGTCAGGTCCTGCAGATTAAACAACAAACTTGTTACAGTCAAACCTGTCCTGAGCAACTAGCCTGGGTACCATCCTATTTCTACCGGGGCTCTTACACTCACTTCCCTTTTTAGTGTAAGGAGCCCCGGTAGAAATAGGATGGTACCCAGGCTACTGAGCAACCACTCTAGGGACCAAGAAAAAATGGTTGCTGAGGACAGGTGGTTCCTAATCCAACAATTAAGTTGGTTGATGGTCTGACATCGATGGTCGGATGATCGATGCATGTATGGTGATCCTGGCTTATGTAAATAACATTACATGTGATACTAACTATCATTAACAATCACAAAATAATAGAGCACACACATTGGTTGGGGAAGACAGGTGGTTGCTTGGGAGGGGGTCTTAACTATGTAAAAACGGACAGCACTGTTTCAATGTGTCCTCTGACGGCAGGTGGTTGCCTGCGCTAGGTGGTTGCTCGAATAGGTTTCACTGTAATATCAAAACTAAAGCCAAGACCAGAACATTCATTCTACAGGAACAGAAAAACATAAATTAAACTTACCTTTTCATATCACAGTGTATTCAAAGCAATAATTAAGGCATAGGCAAATGTACTTCCATCTTGACACATGGTGGTAGACAATACATGACTTGAAGACATACGATATACGAAACACCTTTCCTACATTCAATCTAACATAAGGGCCCCAAATACAATTTTCCCAAATTACTTACACCAAAACAAAACCTGCCTGCAAAGCTGATATGTGTTACACCAAAGGCAGTTGCAATGTATAATGGCTCATACTATTAGATACATACAATGAACAGCCCAAAACTTGTCTTGTCTATTAATTTTAGCCATATGGCAAAGTAGCGCAGTTACTTACCACTTAGGCTTTAGTAATAATATACAGTTACCTAAACAACCCGACGTATGAAATACGTGCTGTCTACATGCCAAAACGTGGGCAATCTTTTGAGATCCGTAAGTGGTAAGTACCGCCTCCGTACGAACTCGTAGGGAATCTGGAATTTTGGAGCGTGCTGTGCCAAAACGTGGGCAATCTTTTTAGATCCGTTAGTGGTAAGTACCGCCGCTGTACGAACTCGTAGGGAATCTGACGGATTTCGTAGCATGCAGACACGCCGTAGAACTTAACGTGCAGGCAAAACTTTGTGTTGCTGTGTTGACGTACTCCCTCCCTGCTCTTGCCAGTCATTCCCCACGTTTTCAGAAATATGTGGCGGGCCTGGCCTCCAAAAAAACGTAAGGAGAAATTGCACGTACGGTCGGTTGTGCCCTTAGCTTTAAAGGAATCTCCTCTACTTTAGTAATGACCTTGAATTGAGGTGACTGAGAAACTTGCGGGATGTTTTTGAGGATGAAGTCGTCGGCTGCGGTCTCCACACGTGAGAGGGAGTAGCGATAGGCCAGCTGTAGCGCCAGGAGGCAGTTCTGTGCCGACATGGTCAGGATAAGGTACTCACTGCACAGGTCGATCACTGCAGGACAGAAAAGCAGATCTGAAACTTTTCATGTGCACAGTGTAAGGACCATTCACACTTGTCAGGGCTCGAAATACTGGGTGCATGTGCACCCAGGTGCACCCAAAATTGGAAATGTGCACCCAATTATTTTCTATGGGTGTACAAGGTGCACCCAAATATTTTCTTACATTTATGTATGTAAAGATATCCTAGAGTATACTAGAGTATACATCATTCTTGACATCTAAGTGTTAGAATATAGTGTTAGATAATAAAAATATCTGTTATGGTGCTTGTTTAAGAATTTGATAGCTTGTAACTATGTTTTAGAATTAGGTTATTACTTAGATTTAAGTGGTGCACCCAAAATAATTTTGATACACCCATTTTTTCGAGCCCTGTTACACCAACACGACACTAACATAATCTCATTCAAAACCTCCCCAACAACTCACCATTGCTGACCAGCAAAATGTGTGCGACTTCCAGCACCATTTCCAGGGTTTCCGGAGACAACTGTACCTTCCCGGTGTACATGTACCTCACCACGGCGTCCAAGCCCACCGCACTGATGTCATGTAGCACCACGTGGTTCTCTGCACACTCACGCATTCCAACTAGCAGTGTGAAAAAAATAATTGATAACTGTTAACTTAAGCTTTAAACAAACCATTTGCAAAGAAGCAATTGTAGTAACATTAGGAAGAAAATTAAAATGTTGCCTAAATAAAGAAAAGTAATTTTTGCACATAAGCATTAAAGAATAAGCATCTGTATCTGTATTCTGATTTTTTTAAAGTTTAAATTTGACCATACAATAGTCACTGTACTTTTTGTCAATAAAGCTTGTCAAGCTAACCTAAAATTGAAACCAGTGCAATGGCCGAGTAGGTAGAGTGTTCTGCTTGCATTCAGTCATGAGATGGGATTCAGCAGTCATACAAAAGTCATTCAAATTCTATGCTATATATGTCACAGTAGAGATCACGATCCAGTATAATCGCCGATTCTCCTAGGAGAGATCCCGATCGCAGTCTGTTTCCAAATATTAGCATCATTTGAGTTTGGATCAGAGTTGGCCCTAGAAGAGATCCCAATCGAATCTGTACTAGTAGAATCGCTGATTCTCCTAGGAGAGATTGCGATCGGAGTTGGCCCTAGGACCAGCTTCGATCGCGATCTCTACTGTGACATATATATATATATAGAGAGAGCACTCAGCATTTGGGAAAGTGTATGGAAGTTTTTTGCATAACAATGACATGCTCTCCCTGGTGCAAAAGACAGTATACAACTAGAAAGGCCGACATTTGCTTGGGTGCAAATACAGCATATTTCAACCATACCCATTCCCACACAACATTGGACTGTTCCAAGTCACCCCTGCGCAATAATGGAACATTTTGACTGTAAGTTATCCCCAAAAGAGAACTAATATTGTGAATTGATTCCAGGTCAAAACAGAGCTTGCACAATATGCCCCGGGCCCATATGGAAGAATATAATCTTCCACAGGAGCCCATATGCATAACTAAATTGTTTTTCAGAATCACGGCAGATCCTATTTTTCCGAAAGTGAAAAAAAAAACACCGCATCTTCCATTCAGAAGATTTTCATAATGAAATTACATGAAGCCATTCAACAATTTCCAGTACAATAACTACGTCTAAGTACCGTTATCAGCTCCTAACGGGGGCCGCCCTAAGACGGTTCCCGTCGTAAGACGGCACCAATTTTTTGCTGATCTTATTATGCATAGGTACACCGTGTTTGTTACCACTGACTATGCTGATTACAAAGGTAAATAAACCAAGTCCATGCACACAGCTTTAATTTGCATTCCAAGTATACTTTAACATATTTACTTCAAGTTTTTTTTAAACAGAATTCTAACAGTAATGTTGACAGTGCTGAATCACTGTGGTCACCGGCCTCTGCGTATTGGCGGCTCGTGTCGCTAACTATACGAACTCTTTCAAGCACTCACACAACTGCCATGATACACATTTAATAAAGCTCCATAAAACACTATGAATATGGGTCTTCAAATGTTTGTTGAGTAGAAAAGCAACCAAAAGGAAGCGACATAAACATTGCCACCATTGTACTCCCAAGGGAGTGTGGCCCTGAAGGTGGCAGACTAGAGAAAGCTCCAAAGATTTAT